>JAJJWW010000887.1:17022-72597 GCA_023531295.1 Papaver armeniacum
GGCCGGCATGTGGCGCGGCATGCCGTTGGCATGGCGTGCCTTGGCGCGGTTTGGCGTGGTGATAGACACATTTATGTGTCTAATTTGTCCTCAATGTTTCGTATTGTTAGTACTCGTTTTTGTCCTTATTATGGTGTTTTGTGTGTCTCAGAGGTATTTTTTTGGAAATAAAGATTGTTGGAAAATTCGCTCGAAAAGTTACTCGGAACACCCCTGAGGACATTTACTATTCGGGCTCCCACTTTGGATAAGGGGTAACCCAATTGCTAAGGGGCAACCCATTGCTATTCGCACCCCATAGCTGGTTAAGGGGCACCTTCTTCAACCTTTTGAATTCAGGAATTGGCGGGAAAATGAAACCAGTTACATGCATAGTTAGGTTTGATTTTTTAGATGTGTTCGAGAGAGACTCAATCACGGATTTGTATTATTTTGGTCCCGTTAAGGATAGAGAGGCTTGGTATAGGCCTTTGAATTGTCTAGATCATTGGTTTGATTTTAAACAGGGATAAAGATATATATGGAGTTTCGGATGATTTTTGGATGAGATTTACGTGATCGATTCTTGGATTTGGATTGGGTTCGATTGATTTCGCCTAAACAGATTGGTAAGTCCTTTAGATTCGATATTTCAGTGGCTGGATACGTGGATTTGAAGAGACAACAAAGCACGGTAATATCTCGGATATTTTTCTATCCCGTGTTTCTTGGTGGCTTATGGAAGTTTGGTGTGTGTTGACTGAATCAAGGGATGAGGTAGCACGTGTAGAAGATAAATAAGAAGATTCGAAAGTAACAGGAGCGCGTGAAAGAGAAAGAAATAAAAATTATTTCCGTTTTTGGCAGCAGAGAATAAGAAGTGATTAATGAAGATTATATAGAGTTACTGTCGAGTATTTTCGATTCGGAAGAGTATATAAAGGGTGCTGAGGGTTTTGATAATGGATGGAGAGTTAGGGGTAGGCTGAGGACGAAGAATCAGGCTGCAGGAGGAGTTGCAGCAGCAGCAGGAAGAAATAGTTGCAGACGACACATAAAGAGTGTCGTTCTGAAGAACACGAAGAACATAAGACACACGAAGGGCCGTCGTAAATGCTACAGTGACAACGACACATCACCGTGGGTCGTATTGCTACAGCGATATCAGTAGTTTGTAACGCTTCTCATGCGTTGCAAATTCCTGGTTTATTTGATATCTCTCCTTTTCATCATTTGTAAGCACCTTTGAGCAATAAAATCATATTTTGAGCGTGTTTCCAACATGATGAGCTAGACCCCATTCTTTCGGGACGACGGAGGAAGACGAATTTCATACATGGGTAAAATTATTTAATTCTTTTTTAAGATTTTTGCATTAATTTTAATTGAAATATGATTTGAATTAATTGGTTGTCATTTAATTTGATGAGGTATGCTTAGCTTAAATGTTTTGATACATCATGCTTAGGATTTACAACCAATCTTTTGAGAATCTATCTTGGCAAAAATAAGAGTCCATGTTTTCATTTGTTGAGCGATAATTGTTAAAAGAATTAATATTTGAACCTTTTGTTATGAGTTTGGTCAATCCCGAGTCCCAAAGACATCTCTTCATCCTGTGATAATATTTGTATATATTTTTCTTTTATTTTCTTTTATTAATTCTTAAAATCAATATCATCAAGTCCGAGTGAACGATAACCCTTCTTACTACAACATCATTGAAAATAATTATTAATTTTTGGCGCCGCCGACGCGGACTTGTGTATAGATTTGTTTTTAGGTTTTATTTTTATTTTTATTATTTTTGTTCTTTTTTACGCCTTTTGGTATTTCTTGTTTGTTTTCGATTTGAACCGAGCTAAAGAAAAAGGAGAAAGCGTTGAAAACAAAAGCGAAGCCAAAGAAGGAAAGAAAAGAGGAATCCAAAAGGAGTGAAGAAGAAGATTTTGTATATTATTTTTTTTATTTTTTTAGAAACTGTAATTAAGGTTTTTATTTTTGGAATTTTTTATTTTTGGAATTTTTTATTTTTGTTTCTTCTTTGGGACATTGAACATTGGACTTTATTTTTAAAACCCTAAAGAAGGGTTAGTTTAAATATAAATCGCACAGGAAGGACGCGATTGACGATCTGTCTCGGCCCCTGGTTCGTACACCGACATAGGAGTCGGTCCGAGTCGACCTCAACAGTTCATCCCCATCCGGAACGGAGGTAAGAATTCTAAACACACGCGAATCCCCCGTCGCCGGGTTTCTTGGATGATTTTGTATGCATATATGTTGAGGTCTTGAATATGGCTGCTTTAATTTCCTAGTAAAGGGCAAGGACTCGGCCATACAAGATAAGGGTTCGGATTTCATCATCGTTCTCTTCTTGCCCGCCTTAGGAAAACGATACCAAACGCGAACCTAAGCTTAAAATACCGACTAGAACGAGACCGATAGGTAACGATCTTAATAGGAAAGTCATTCGAAAATATTGGTTACTCTTTAAGCATACTTGAAGTTCATGATGGTTTTCGTGAGTTGAATGCGTGATCGTGACGCCTTGTAATGCGGTGAGGCCTTGGGTATCAAAGCTCCACGTAGCTTCCTCGCCTCTATTCAACTTACTTTGACTCGGATTGATTCCGAGAGGGGTCTGCTTAAATTGTAAAGAATTCCCTTTCGAAGGATTAGAAGTCTGGTCTAGAAACAATCTAAGTGGAGCCATCATGCTTTTTGTTTGCTAGAAATCGCAGGTTTGTTGTGGTCGAGTCATCCTTGTTTGTGTTTGTGTAGAATTCCCTTGCGGTTAGGATGTCAAACCGGTATTATAACAACCAATACAATGATTATCCGGATCGAGTTTCAAAATGGACGTTACTACTTTGACCATAGTGTGAATAGTGGTTGGGAACATCAGCCTTTTCAAGGTTATGGCTCATACCATGATGTGACCAATTACTATCCACACACGCACGGGTCATACGAGCAAAATTCTTATGTTTCTCCTTTAGAAGAGTCTCTCAGGAAATTAGAGGAGACGACACGTAAGTTAGATAAGATGAATAACTTAGTTTATGACGAAAGAACACTTTCTATAGAGGAATCCCTCAAGATGATAGCTGAGACAAACGAAAGAATCGCTCGAAATAATCTTGATTTCCAATACAGTGTTTCCAATAATACCCATGAAAATGAGGATATTTATTTGCATAATCAAGATGACGAGGTTAGAAATGGTAACACTACTTGTTTAGATGAGGTTCAACCATTTTCATGTTATGATTATGATAAGGATAGTGTTGATGAAGAATTTAAAATATGTAGGCATAGTGATCAGGAATTTGTTACTCCGATTGAACTTTATAATGATAGTACTATTTCTGGTTCAAATCCCAATAATTTTTATGATTATTCACCTATTCGAAAGGACGAGGATTTGACTAGATATGCCACCGTTTTCGACGATGTAGTTCATGATCCTTTAGCCTGCAATATGTTGGATAATCCATTATTTGATGTGCCTATAAGTGAATCAGAGGAAGTAACTATGATTAACACCTTAGTTAACGAGCCTTTACTAGAAACATTCACTGATAATCCTTTATATGATTGTGATGATGGTTTAGAGGAAAGAGTTTACCCTGAGAATACTGTTTTAGAGTCTAGTGATTTAGAAACACTAGTCTTAGAAGACGATAAACTCGTAGAGATGAGTAAGGATGCATTACCTGATAATAACTTAGAAGAATCAATTGACCATTTTCAGGATTCCGATGTTCTAGAAATTAGGGAAATTGTGACTAGTCTATCTAGAGACACTGAAAACTCTAAGTTTGGGGGTGATTATCACTCTCCTAGTGCCTTACCTTTAACTCTCAGAAAGTCCCCTCACTTAGGACTGGACATCCGTGCCTCAACCATTTTACAAGATTATCTTCATACACTTTTTCCTGAACCTAGTTGTGTCCATAAAGAAGTTCAGTTGTTAGAAACCCATCCTCTGGTTGATGTGGTTAACCCAGGCTATGATACCACGATTGACTTTGTTTCCCACCAAAAAAATTCCTTCCAATTGTGGGAATGTACAAGTTTCAGATGTGTCAATTATTAAGTTTTGAGACTAAACCTAATTACTTTAGGATTTTAGGGTCGACACATTTGCTTAAGAATGACCAGCACTGTGGTCAAACGTGTGAGTCAAATCTGATTGACTTAGAGGATACCCAGTTATTCAGGTTATTGTTATGTGCTTCTAAGTTCTTAATTGAGTATTTCCAGACTCTAGAACCTGATCTTCAGGATCCTTCCTTTGAGGAAATCCAGTAGATGAATTTTTTTATCTAGACCCTTTTATAGAGCTCGAACCCGAACCACAACTAGATGTAGTTGTCTTAAACAAAAAATTAGATAAGGGTGTGTTGGATATCTTCCCGGGTCTCATTGCAGTCTCCTCTTCTTGTGGTTAGCACTTTTTGATCCAGATGACCCCGCATTATTCCGACCGTTGTTATATGATTCTTCGAGGTGACTAATCCTTTCCAATGTCCGGGTCAAGACTTTAAACTTAGCACTTGGGAGGTAACCCATGCTCTTGTAACACGGTAATATTTTTCCTCAACTCTTTTCTTCAAGCGGTAACAGTTTCTCATTGTTCATGCTTTTAATTTCATCTTTAGAACATTGAAGACAATGTTAGATTTAAGTTTGGGGGTATGGGAGAAACTTTTTAGTTGCAATAAATAAACTTGAGAGACTAGAAATTTATGCTTATTAAGGTTGGCACTAACTAATCTAAGTGGATGGGAACATCTTGGTTGTAGGAGTTGAGGAACCAATCGATTAGATGGAAACATCTAGAAGAGTCTATTCATAAAAGCACAGAGCTCAGGTGTTAGAAAAGAAAACATGGTAGTTTCGCCATATCCTCGTGATGGAAACATCGAAAGAATCATGATCACTTCTCTTTCTTTTTATTTTTACCATTGCTATGGTGAAATAGAGTGACTGATATACCCAAAAAAAAAAAAAAAATATTAGACCAGACCACTAGACCAACCGGAATAAATACAATAAAGTCGACCACTGGTACCCTTGTATATGCCAAATTGAGTTGACCTAGAGTTAGGATTATCGACCTCTGGTTCCCTTGTATATGCCCGGTGTGTTGATATTAGTCCATACCAGATATCTCGAGTCCATTAGGATAGGGATCACCTTAGTCAACATCATCCACGTTTTTTCTTCTTAATCTATCCATGTGATTGGTTGACTCAGGTTTATGATGTCCCGAAACTATCCGAGTAGAGCTCATCACTTTATATGAATTTTAGTATGCTTGAGTGCAAACTCGTGTACATGAATTGGAATTTCACATCAGGGTACTTCCTCCTGTAGTCAATGAGTATGCCAACCAAGGATATTCTTTAGTGCCTTCCAAAGTTCTGCGTAAATAGCTAGGGTCTGGAGTAAAGGTTTTGTGGGTACACCTCTGGTAAACCCTCCCGAGATTAACTCGGTCACTGGGGCCACCTAGTGAGTTAGAATTTTATTTTTTATTAGTTTTGCTCGAGGACTAGCAAATAATAAGTTTGGGGGTATTTGATAGACGCATTTATGTGTCTAATTTGTCCTCAATGTTTCGTATTGTTAGTACTGCTTTTGTCCTTATTATGGTGTTTTGTGTGTCTGTAGGTATTTTTTTGGAAATAAAGATTGTTGGAAAATTCGGCTCGAAAAGTTGCTCGGAACACCCCCGGAGGACATTTGCTATTCGGGCTTGTAGTAGCAGGTTTTCCCACACTACACCCCTCACTATATTTAGGTTAATTAGTCCATTGAAAGATGCATAATTGAGAATGTTTATTGATTGATTTCATGAATTATCTACACAGGGAAGATGGAATTATACTTAGCAAGTAAAACACTCTTAAACTTTTCTCTCCTAATGACTTGCGCAACAATTCCAAAAAGATCTCTCTTACAACAGACTCACTCGACCCTTTATATAGGGTAATACATAGTGGATGACACTAAGCTATCCTTTATTTTCGGGAATGTCTCGCGAAGTGTCGCTAAATGTACAACTATTCAATCTCGCGACACTTCTTTGCCCTCGCCAGGTTCCATGTCTTTCAGCTTGTTTTGTGTGTCGTTTTCCATTGCGGCTGCCTATTTTAGTTTCTCGCGTCTCCTCGCGGGATCTTGCTGCTTATTGATCTCGCGAGCCCTATGCATTGCGATATTATGATCCTACATCTTGCCTCTTTTTCCTTGAATATTGCTTGAAGGGCGATCTTGAAGGAAAAATCCGTTGTCCTAGTAGTCTTTGATCTTTGTTGATGAAGGAACGAGCAGTAAGAATATTGTACTTGAAAAGTACGTACTTGCCTCTATTCTTTTGCGAAGTTCCTGAGCTTCTTTGAGATATATATGAAGTATCGTCTCTTATCTCTCCCCGCGAGGGAAGAGTACCATGAGATTTTTACAATGTTGTTACCGCGATCGCTATATCTTCGCTTTGTACTTTTACACGGATTTTGATTATTAATGCCTTCTCTTGACACGTTTCTTCTAACCACTTTTTCTTGACCGCTCATGTCTCTTCGCATTAAATGACCTCGCTTTTTTCTCGAGGATCTTTTTCCCTATATATAGTTTTCTTTTCCCCTCCTTTTCATTCTTTAGTTTCTCTCTCGGAATCTTTCTTTGACTCTCTCCTTCCGCAATTTGCGCTCCCGCTACCGCAAAGCTTTTCTTCAACCTTTCTAGCTACTGTTTTTGATCTCCGATCTTTCATTCATTCCCATACCGATAGATGGCTTCCATCATCGTGGATACAAAACTCCTTTGAAGAAGTTCAATGTGGTTGCTCGAGAAGGGTTTTACTCACAACCATTCCCGATCAAGAACCTCATCCATTCTTTTCAGAATCTTTCTCCGATCATCAATGTAATGATCAGAGGATTATAGTCTCGCTAGGTCCTCGCGGGACTCCCTATTCCCTTGTATGATCCCGAGTTACCTTTATTTTATGAAATTTTGGCCCATGAAAAATTCTCTCTGGGCCGTTTATCAACTAAGTGGCGATTGTATTCGCCTCGATGCTTGAGTTCGCGAACCGCAAGTGTGCAAAGGATCTTTATACCCTAACACCGCCGTAAATCCCAAATTCGCAGACTTGGAAATAGTCGTGGAGAAATACACTGTGGAGAATTTCTTTGAAAATTACTCGTTGATAACTATGGTGAATGCGAGATCTCACTGGGTGTTCGCTTGAAGAAAATGATAATGTCTCTCAAGACAAATTACTCATGCAAGACATTGATTGGCACCTGTGCATAATTCCTCTCCTCGCCATTCCAAAGATGAGAAATGGTGGGTCGTACACTTGATCTTAAATGGTCCTTATATCGCGGGCTCAGATATTCTTCCCGCGAATCTCGCAGATATCATCCTTGGGAATTCAAATGGCCTGAGAAGAAGAAAGAGGTATGTTTTCGACTTTAAACTTGACTTTCGTAATTTCCTTTCTGTAATTGCTGAATTTGTGAAATCTTTCAGATAGCCAGATTGAAAAGAAGCTACAAAAATGATCCGTCGGAGGATACTCTGACATTGCTTCGATCGCTTATGAGTGAAGTAAGAATCACTTCCTTTCTTCTTATTTAAAACAAGATTGTTGCCTCTCGTTTCTTATCTTTATGTGTATGCGAAGGTTGAAGTTGAAAAACTATTGCTGCAAGACTAAAAGTAAGGGTAAACTGTCGCTCGCAAGAGTAAATCCTCTCGCCCCTTAACTAAGAAGCGAAAGATTCAATCTTCCTCTCGCCTTAACCCAAACTCGAGCCTTCGATGAGGATGACCATGATTCGAATCGCTCTCTCGCTACTGTGGACCCCGTTAACTAGTTCTTCTATGGGCAGCTTGTCCAAGATCTTCTCCGATTCTTTCCAAGGAATGGGAGATGCTCCCCTAGCTTCTCTTTTATGGACTCTCGCAAACGTGTGCAATGCCACTCTACTCGGGAAGGCAATGATTCTTTCAATGGAGTCTCTAGAACTATGTCTCCCGACTTCTGAATGCGCTTTGATCCTTGGTATGTATACAATCATATCTCCCCATTGACTTTATATTGTTGTATATGTATTAACAGCCTTTTCTATCTCCTTTCCTAGGTTGGAAGATCTTCCTTTGTAGTTGCCTCGACCTTGAGAGAAGGCGCAATAATCTTGAAAAGAAGAATTTGCGGTTGAGCGAGAAGGTTCAGAATTAGAGACCGAAGTCGCAAGGCATCTCGTGAGAAAGACGAGAGAATTCAAAAGTTAAACACCGAACTTACTTCCCAAAAGGATAAGGTGTCCTCTCTTCAAAATGCCAATCAAAGAACTTTATGGTATAAAATTTTACCTCCTTTTATTATTTTTATTTTAATGGTCGCCTATTGCTACCGACTTATTACTTTCGCAGATGTATATAATCTCTCCGATGAGGCTATTCTTCTCCATACATTTCCCGATCCTATGGATAATAACCTTCTTCTCGCTCACCTCAACAACTCTTTAAGTAGTTCATCAAACAAAATTAACTCCCTTTCATTAAATGAACTTCACCCAAATATCGTCTTTTAGAAATCGAACATAGATCCCGGGTTTAAGTGTCGCCAACCAATTTAAACGAATGTTTCTTGAGTCCAATAAAGAAATCAAAGTTTTGAGGAAGAAAATTAGCGACCATATAGATGATAAAGATCGCATTACTAACAATGGTGCATGTGCATTAGCGACTTTTCAAAAATCTCTCCTTGAATTACAAATTGAGCGAGATGAATTGCTTCGCGTAACTCTCTTGCTTAGTGAGCGAGAAGATCAGATTCGCTTCGCTCCTTGTTATAAATAATGATGATGAATTCGCCTGGCCGCGAAAGTTTTAGATAACGCCGTAAATAACCTAGGTGTTGATGTTAGTCTTTACGCCGAGCATACTTCCTTGATTAAAGATATGATATCCGATAGAGAAGGTTATTTATTACACCTTACTACTTCTTACTTGTAATATTGCTTGTAAATTATTAACTTGTTGTTACTTATTTGCAGACTCGAGAAGAGGCTTCAAGCTAGAATTAGAGAGCTTGAATCGAGAAAGAACAACTCACGGAATTTTCCAAATGAGAATTGAAGAACTCAAACCGAAAAAGAACAGCTCGCAAAGAATCTCCTCCTTCGCGAGAATAAATATTCAAAATTGAAGAAACAATTTTTAACGAAGGGAGAATTTTAACAATGATGTCAAGTTTGTTTTGCAATGAGGTATGGAGTATGTTTGTAAGGACCGCAATATCCTCTCGCATTCATATCCCCGGCTCCTTGAAAAGGTTCCCGAGAATCTCGCCTGCCTCGGGACGTTTCGATAGCGAGGCCGGCGAAGAAGAAAATTCTCGCGATGAGAATAATCGATCAAGAATCGATGAAGAAGAAGAATCACCAAAGAGATAACTTTTTCGTTTTCTTTCTCTCGCTTGTAATATCTCGTACATTTCGTATATTTCTTGGATTTTTCTCCTTTGAATTCAATCTTCAATCCCCTTTTTTGGTAGTTCTTCCTTGATATTATTGATGTATAATTCTTTCATCAAGATGAATAGCAATATTTCATCTTTTCCATTCCCATACTTGCCTCTCGTATTCTTCTTCGATGGAAGATTTTAGTTGTCATCAAGTATTTTGTTGGTTATTAATTGTATAGCCGCGACGAGATCGCGTGTATCTTTATGAATCGAGAATTCTATCTCTTTTCGCCGCGACAAGATCGCAGCCGCCTCTACACTTTCATGTAAAGGCCCATTGACCTTGCCTTATCATTTTGTGTGGTCTTCCGAGTTAGACCTCCCTAATTAGAGGTCCTCCCCGCCACTTTTCATCGCGACAAAATCGCAGGACGCCTTTACACTTGCATGTAAAGACCCATTGATCTTGTCTTATCATTTTCCAAGTATTTTTGCCTCTCGCAGATGTTTTAATTGCGATAATATGACAGGCCTAAATATCCTTGCGAACATAAAGCCCCATGACATTGCTGCCGTGCGACGAAATCGCAGGACGTCCGTACACTTTCATGTAAAGACCCATTGATCTCGCCTTACCTCGCGTTAGTATTATTGCCTCTCGCAGATCATTGCACAAATATGACAAGCCTAAGTCTTCTTGCTAAAAACAAAGCCTCATGACATTTGCGTCTGTTTTGACACCCCCTAATGGAGAGTGTCGCCCTTATCATCTCCTGGTTGCCCCTTCAAGGAGGCGAAACATCGGCCATACAAGACTAGCTCCTCCCATCCGGTCTTAACAACAACTGCTTGTTTTCAGCCTCTTATCCCTTATACCTATAGCGGTTTATGGTTACGAGACCGCACCCTAAGTGGAGTTTTCTTGGCGAGTGCAACGCATGCCAAGACTTGCCAAGAATGGCCAGGGTAGGTTCATCCATCCCGGCACTCGCTCAACCGTGTACCTCGGCGCCTTGTGCATACATCGACTCCTAGGAAGAGACCCTGGCCGCCCAACCTGTGGTATAACCTACATATATAGTTGGGAATCCAAGGTACCTCTTCCGGATAGGCTTTCATGGGCCCCAAATTTACATGGTTCAAGCTTCAGGAGCGGTGTAACCTTCCCCCGAACCACGGCGAGAGATACCCCTTATATGACGCACTTTAGGTCTTACATTTGCCTCTTACGAAATGTTATTCGCGAACTAGGTGTACGCCATAAAGGTTCGTCCCATTCATTTGCGCATTTATATTTGTTAAATCATTCAATCATTCATGTTTCATTATTTGTCGATATTTGTTTGCGAAGTATTCGCACGCTTCTTTTTCACTTGTTGTATTTCACTTTTCTTTCTTAGTCGAATTCTCATTTTTACTCTTTCGCGAGATTCTCGCATATCATTACTTCAACTGCTATTTTTTCTCCTGTTTTTTGTTGCTTATTCATTTCTTATGCCTTTTGCTCCTCATATCCTTTGCTTGTTTGTTACCATAATATTTGCTTGTCTCTAGGCATTCACCTCGCGAGGTATGTTCAGTCCTTATTTCTATGGCATCCACCATCAGTTTTTTCCTTTCTCTGCTCATCTCTCACATGCTGTTTCCACCCTTTTCTTTTGACATTCCTTTCTTCGCAGCTTTCTACATCTACTTCATGACATTGTTGCGACTCCTTCCAATCTCCCTGTATAATACCAATGCCATTTGGATGTGGGAATTTAATACATTGATGATACGTTGACGCGACTCCCAAGATTTCATGAAGCCACGGCCTCCCAATCAGCGCATTGTATGGAGATTCCACGTCAACCACACGTAATAAAATACCAGCTTGATAATCCTTGTAGAGGTATTCTCATGTGAACCTCTCCCTTTGGTTTGTTGCAAAGTACAAGTAAAGCCATATATTTTGTATGTAGAGGGGATCAAATCCTCATCTTTTCCTCCCATCGCCTTGTAAGTATGGTAGAAGAGGATATTCACCGAACTTCCGGTGTCGATTAAGATTCGGCTGATCGCCCAACAAGCTTCTCGCCTCATCATCTTCTCCATCGACGGTTTCGGGTTAATCTCTAGTTTCACAACCAACGGGCTATCATGTGTTTCTCTTCCTTTTGGCACTTCATCTCGCAGAGAAAGAAATAGTCTTCAATTGCCACTGTTTCTAATCAAGGCTGATCTCGCCAGACTCATAATTTCTTTATCATTAGCATCTCTCGCAAAGACTCTACCGAGCACGTTGTCATGAAAATCTTCGATGGTGCGATAGAGTGGACAATGGAGTTAGTTCAAATTCTTGGCTTTTGTTCCTACTTCTATCACAAATGTTTCCTTTCCCTTCGCCGACACTCGTTCGTGCATCTCTCGGTGGTGGTGGTAATGTCCGACCTGCTTTTTCCCCTTAGAAAGTGATTCAGCCTTCCCCGATCAATCATCCCGAGAATAATTCTCTTTATGTTTCTACAATCGTTTGTTTGATGCCCATGGAAGCGATGGTAAGAACAAAACTCATGGCTTCTATCTCCCGGCGGTGGTTCCATCCCAACATTCCAAGGTGCCGGTACATTTTCCATCACAAGTATAGCTTCCCGCATCTTTTCAACGCTAGCATTCAAGTGGAGGCATCTTAATTTGTTCCCATATTGTTCTATGACTTCTCTCGCCTCCACGGTTATTTTGCCTTCGTCCGCCATAAGTTTCTTGCACATGATCTAGCCTCTCGAATCTTATTATTGTCATTATGATTGTAGTAATTCCTTTCGCGTTCAAACTCTTCTTGATCATGGCTTCCCATGGCTACTACCTTCGATGTCCCTCATCAGCCCTCCTTGCTCGCTGTCCTTGCGAAGTGCTCGCCACCGTATTGATGAATTGAGGTAACAAACTTGCGTCATGCGCTGGAGTTCGTGTTCGCGACGGATAAGAATTCATTTCATTTTGTCTTTCTTCTAAGGCAATATATTCTTCCCGTAATTCTCGCAGCTTCGCCATCGTGATTGTATTTTTGATTCTAAAATTTGAATGTATAACAAGTTAGTCGCTAAGAGAGCATTCACAAATGAGAGTATGAGATATCTCTCCTCAACCCGTCCCCGCCATTTCGCCGCACATGGTTCTCCATCTTATCGTCAATTGCCTTAAGCTCTCGCCAATCCTTTGTTTCAACCCGAATACATCCTCAATACCGGTCGCGAAGAGTTGTTACTTATGTATGCCCTGTGAATGTGGCTTGTAAATGGTGAAATGATGTAATTGTATTCCTTGGTAGGCTTTCAAACCACTTTAATGCTTCTCCTATTAAGCTTGACGCAAAATATTTGCACAATATGGTATCATGGTTCTCCCATTGTAACATACATCTCAAGTAAGCCTTAATATGTTGTATCGCGCAGTTGTTCCATCAAAGATGTTGGTTAATGCAGTGTAGATTGCACTTAGGAGGTATTCCTCCCATCCGTATTTCTAGCGTGAAAGGGTTCTTCGCGGCTTCGCGATGGCTTCGTCCAGCTTGTCTCCTTCCTCCTTCCCTTCTATTGTTCAAGAATCCTCTCATTTCGCCTAGCTCTCTTAAGATTTGTTCATTTGCCTCTAATTTGATTCTACTGGTCTTTTTAGCTCGCTTTCTCTCCTTCTTCGCTCGTGCCTATTTTGACCTTCCCCGCTCATTATCTTCTCCTCTTCTTTCTTCGCGACGTTCTTCTTGGCCTCTTTCGCAATCCGCACGCCATTATATCGGTTGTTCTCTTCTTGGCTGCCTATCACCTCTCATCATTTGCACCCTCTCATACTCTTCATTAATATTTCTATTGGCACGATTTTGTTCCCTCCTTCTCTCGCGATTGTCATGGTTATTCTGCCGGATTGCTTCCTCCATCTCTTGATTTTCCATTTCTTCTCTTAGCCTTTTCTTCTCGCGAGCTAGTCGCGCTTGTTCAATGTAGTGTCTCTCAATGTCATCCTCGATCTCTCGGTTTCTTCTCAATTCTTCTCTCCCGCGTAGGATTATTCTTCCTTCAAGAACTGGGTCATTTGGCCCTTGGAGTTGCATGTTTTCCCGATTTTCCCTATTTCGCTCATTTCAAGATTTTCTGGGCCGAGGAATATAACGATCTTCTATTTCTCCTCTTCTCTCGCCGTGCTCGCTTGGATCTTGTGTCTCTTCCTGTATTCTCTCGTTGGTAAAACTCTTCTTCTTTTTTTTCTCTCGTTCGATCTAGAACTTGATCTCACGCTACTTCTAGATCTCCTACTTTGCAATCTCATATTTTCCATCCTCAATTCATGATTTTGTCTTGTCAAGTTTGCTCGCTTCTTTCCGCCTCTAGCCGTCTCTCCTCATGTATTGTTTGTCTCAATCTTTCTAACGCCGCCATTTCTTCGTTTTCTCGGGTTCATTTCTCCATTCATTCCTTGTTCTCCTTGTCCATTGTTCATCAATTGTCGCTCCTCTTCTCTCTCGTCTTCGTAATCGATCTCCAAGTATGCACACTTACTCTATCATAATCCACACCGCGCTTGCTCGGGAGGTTGGTGGTCGGTTTTGACCTTCTTCATCATTTCTCATGTTCATCCTTGATGATTCTCCGTTTCATTCCTCCTTTCTCCAAAGAAGTCTCCCACTTCTTCTTACAATCGTTGGTTGCTCTTGTATATTTCTTCTTCTAGCCATCTTTCTTTTCAATGAATTCTTGAATATCTTTTCCAAATCTCTTTTTCGTTAATCCAAATTCTTTCCAATTTCTTCACAATCACTGTCGTCCCTCGTTTTCTAGCGCATATGTAGTAAAGCAGGTTTTCCCACACTACACCCTCACTATATTTTGGTTAATTAGTCCATTGAAAGATGTATAATTGAGAATGTTTATTGATTGATTTCATGAATTATCTACACAGTGGAAGATGGAATTATACTTAGCAAGTAAAACACTCTTAAACTTTCTCTCTCCTAATGACTTGCGCAACAATTCCAAAAAGATCTCTCTTACAGACTCACTCGACCCTTTATATAGGGTAATACATAGTGGATGACAGCTAAGCTATCCTTTATTTTCTGGGAATGTCTCGCGAAGTGTCGCCTTGTACAACTATTCAATCTCGCGACACTTCTTTGCCCTCGCCTGTGTTCCATGTCTTTCAGCTTGTTTTGTGTGTCGTTTTTCCATCAAGGCGTCGTCTATTTTAGTTTCCGCGTCTCTCCTCGGGTATCACTGCTGCTTATTGATCTCGCGAGCCCTATGCATTGCGATATTATGATCCTACATGGTTTGATTTTAAACGAGGGGATAAAGATATATACTGAGTTTCCGGATGATTTTTGGATGAGATTTACGTGGTGATTCTTGGATTTGGATTGGGTTCGATTGATTTCGTCTTAAACAGGGATTGGTAAGTCCTTTAGATTCGATATTTCAGGGGCCGGGTACGTGGATTTGAAGAGACAACAAAGCACGGCAGAATATCTCGGATATTTTTTTATCCCGTGTCTTACCGTATGGCTTATGGAAGTGGTGTGTGTTGATTGAATCAAGGGATGAGGTAGCACGTGTAGAAGATAAATAAAGATTAAAGTAACAGAGCGTGAAAAGAGAAAGAAATAAAAATTATTTCCGTTTTTTGGCAAAGAGAGAATAAGAAGTGATTAATGAAGATTATATAGAGTTCTTGTTCGAGTATTTTCCATTCTAAGAGTATATAAAGGTGCCGAGGGTTTTGATAATGGATGGAGAGTTAGGGGTGTAGCCGAGGACGCAAGAATCAGCCGGGGGGAGGAGTTCACGTGAGCAGAAGAAATAATTCTGGAGCGACACATAAAGAGTGTCGTTCGAAGAACACGAAGAACATAAGACGCACGAAGGGCCGTCGTAAATGCTTCTGATGACAACGACACATCACCGTGGGTCGTGTTACATACTGTGATATCGTAGTTTGTAACGCTTCTCATGCGTTGCAAATTCCCGGTTTATTTGATATCTCTCATTTTCATCATTTGTAAGCACCTTTGAGCAATAAAATCATATTTTTGAGCGTGTTTCCTGAGCATGATGAGCTAGACCCCATTACTCGGGACGACGGAGGAAGACTAATTTCATACATGGGTAAAATTATTTAATTCTTTTTAAGACTTTTGCATTAATTTTAATTTGAATATGATTTGAATTAATTGGTTGTCATTTAATTTGACGAGGTATGCTTAGCTTAAATGTTTTGATACATCATGCTTAGGATTTACAACCAATCTTTTGAGAATCTATCTTGGCAAAAATAAGAGTCCGTGTTTTTATTTGTTGAGCGATAATTGTTAAAAGAAATAATATTTGAACCTTTTGTTATGAGTTTGGCCAAATCCTGAGTCCCAGCACATCTCTTCATCCTGTGACAATATTTGTATAGATTTTTCTTTTATTTTCTTTTATTAATTCTTAAAATCAATCTCATCAAGTCCGAGTGAACGATAACCCTTCTTACTACAACATCATTGAAAATAATTATTAATTTTTGGCGCCGCCGACGCGGACTTGTGTATAGATTTGTTTTTAGGTTTTATTTTTATTTTTATTTTTATTATTTTTGTTCTTTTTTACGTCTTTTGGTATTTCTTGTTTGTTTTCGCATTTGAACTCGAGCTAAAGAAAAAGGGAGAAAGCACTGAAAACAAAAGAGAAGCCAAAGAAGGAAAGAAAAGAGGAATCCAAAAGGAGTGAAGAAGAAGATTTTGTATATTATTTTTTTTTATTTTTTTTAGAAACTGTAATTAAGGTTTTTATTTTTGTAATATTTTATTTTTGGACATTTTTTTTTGTTTCTTCTTTGGGACATTGAACATTGGACTTTATTTTTAAAACCCTAAAGAAGGGTTGGTTTAAATATAAACTGCAAGGGAAGGACAACGATTTACGATCTTTTTATCTGGTCCCTCGGGTTCATACAGCGACATAGAGCGGTGGCCCGAGTCGAGCTCAACGGTTCATCCCCCGTCTGGAACGGGAGGTAAGAATTCTAAACACCCGCGAATCCACTATCAGCGGGTTTACTGGATGATTTTGTATGCATATATGTTGAGGTCTTGAATATGGCTGCTTTAATTTCCTAGTAAAGGGCAAGGACTGGCCATACAAGATAAGTGTAGGATCAGAATATCGCGATATCAATACTTCGCGAGATTAATAAATAACGATATTGCGAGGGAGTCACAGAGAAGTAAAATAAATGACGCAATGAATGACGACAACCAGAACACGAGGAATGTAGTAGCAGGATTTCCCACACTACACCCCTTACTCGATTTTGCTTAATTAATCCATTGAAAGATGTAAGATCAAGAATATTTATTGATTGAACTCATGAAATGTTTACATAGGAAAATAGAATTACACTTAGAAATTAAAGCATGCTTAAACTTTCTCTCCTAATGACTTGCCCAACAATTCCAAAGAGATCTCTCCTTTCTGACTCATTTAGCCCTTTATATGGGTAATACATAGTGGATGACAAACTAAGCTACCCTTTATTTTCGGGAATGTCTCGCAAGTGTCGCAGATGCACAAACATTCACTCTCGCGACACTTCTTAACCCTCGCCAGTCTCACGCCTTCTTTATGTTTTGTCCGTCGTTATTCATTGCGTCGTTTATTTTAGCTCCTGCGACTCCTTCGCGATCTCGTCATTTATTAATCTCGCGAACCTTGTTTGTTGCGATATTATGACCCTACATCTTGCCTCTTTTCCTTGAATATTGCTTGACAAGCGATCTTTAAGGAAAAATCTATTGTGGTAGCGATCTTTGATTTTTTGTTGATGAAGGAACGAGCAAAAGAATACTTTCCTTGAAAAGTACGTACTTGCCTCTATTCTTTTGCAAAGTTCCAAGCTTCTTTGAGATATATACGAAGTATCGTCTCCTATCTCTCCTCATATTTCTCCTGCGAGGGGAAGAGTATCATGAGATTTTTACAATATTGTTTCCGCGACGCTTATCTTTATCTCTGTTTGAGGTTTTGTACTTTTACACGGATTTTGATTATTAATGTCTTTTCTTGACACGTCTCTTTCAACCGCTTATTCTTGACCATTCATGTCTCTTCGCATTAAATGACCTCGTTTTTCTCGAGGATATTTTTCCCTATATATAGTTTTCTTTTCCCCTCCTTTTCATCCTTTAGTTTCTCTCTCGCAACTTTTCTTTGATCCTCTCCTTCCGCAATTTGTGCTCTCCCGCTACCGCAAATCTTTTCTTCGTCCTTTCTAGCGCCGATCCTAACCTTTAACCTCCCATCCATTCCCATACCGATAATGGCTTCCATTAGTCGTGCATACAAAGCTTCTTTTTGATGAAGTTCAACAAGTTGCTCGAAAAGGGTTTTACTCTATCAACCATTCCCGATCAAGAACCTTCATCTATCCTTTCGCAAAGTTGCTTTTTCGATCATCAATGTGATGATCAAAAGATTATAGTCTCGCTAGGTCGCCTTCTCGGACTTCCCATTCCCTTGTACAATCCCGAGATGCCTTTATTTTATGAAATCTTGGCCCATGAAAAATTCTCTGGGCCGTTTATCAATTGAGTGGCGATTGCATTCGCCTAATGCTTGAGTTCGCGAATCGTGGTGCGGGCAAAGGATCTTTATACCCTACTACCGTTAGGCACCCCGATTTTCGCAGACTTGAAATAATCACTGAGAAGTACACCGTAGAGAGCTTTTTGAAAACTATTCGGTGATAAAGATGATTAATGCGAAATCTCACTGGGCATTCGCCCGAAAAAGAAGGATAATGTCCCTGAGGATAAATTGCTCATGCAGGATATTGATTGGCACCCGGCAATAATACTACTCCTCGCCACTCCAAAGATGAGAAGTGGTGGGTTGTACCCTTGATTTTAAATGGCCCTTATATCGCTGCTCCGCACGTTCTTCCCGCGAATCTCGCAGGTATCATCCTTGGGAATTCAAATGGCCCGATAGGGCGGATGAGGTATGTTTCCCATTTTAAATCTTGCCTTTGCAACTTTATTTTTATATATGTTGAATTTGTAAAATTTCTCAGATCGCCAAATTGAGAAGAAAGTACAAGGATAATCCGTTGGAGAGTACTCTGACCATACTTCGATCGCTTACGAGTGAAGTAAGAAACATTTCCTTTGTTATTTGAAACAATATTGTTGCCTCTGTTTCTTATCTTTAACCGTATGCGAAGGTTGAAGCTGAAGAAGCTGTAGCCGCGAAGATTAAAAATAAGGGTAAAACTGCTGCTTCAAGGGTAAATCTTCTCGCTCCATTAACTAAGAAGCGAAAGGTCCAATCTTCTTCTCGCCTTAGCTCAAGCTCTTAATCTTCTGACGAGGATAACCATGACTCGAATCCTTCTCTCGCCAAGAAGATTCCGTCGACCAGTTCTTCTATGGATCGTTTATCTAGCATCTTCTCGATCGTTTCCAAGGAATGGGAGATGCTCCCCTAGCTTCTCTTTGCGGGGCTCTCGCAAACGTGTGTAATGCTACTTTATTAGAGGGCAATAATTCTTTCAATGGAGCCTCTAGAATTGTGTCTCCGACTTCTTGAATGCACTTGGATCTTTGGTACGTATAAAATCGTATTTTCGTTAATTTTAAATTTTTAAATATATATATATATTAATGATTTTTCTATCTTCTTTTATAGGTTGGAAGAACTTCTTTGTAGTTGCCTCGATCTCGAGAGAAGACGCAACAATCTTGAAAAGAAGAATTTGCAATTGAGCAAGAAGATTCAAGAATTAGAGGCAAGTCTGCGTCATCTCGCGATAAAGACGAGAGAATTCAAAAGTTAAATACCGAACTTGACTCCCAAAGGGATAGGGTGTCCACTCTTCAGTAACGCTAATCAACAACTTTATGGTATAAGATTTTACTTCCTTTTATCATTTCTATTTTATCGGTTGCATATTGTCGCCTAACTTATTACCTTCGCAGATGTATATAATCTCTCCGATGAGGCTATTCTTCTCCATACATTTCCTGAACCTATGGATAATGATCTTCTTCTCGCTCACCTCAATCAATCTCTAAGTAGTTCCTCCAATAAAACTAACCTCCTTTCATTAAAGGATCTTCAATCCAAATATCATCTCTTGGAGATCGAACACAGATCTAGTTTAAATTTAACTAATCGCTTTAAACGAATGTACCTTGATTCCGAGAAGAAAATCAAGACTTTAAGGAAGAAAATTAGTAATCTCATAGATGAGAACGATCGCATTACTAACGAGAGGTGCATGTGCATTAGCCGAATTCCACAAATCTCTTCTTGATGTGCAAGTTGAACGAGATGAACTCCTTCATCGTAATACCATGCTTAAGCAAAATGAGAAGAGCAAGTTCGTTCTCTTCTCGTTATTAATAGTGATGATGAATTCGCCCGGGCTGCGAAAGTTTTAGATAATGCCAGAATAACCTAGGTGTTGATGTTAGTCTTCACGCCGAGCATACTTCCTTGATTAAAGATATGATATCCGATAGAGAAGGTTACTTATTATACCTTCATCGCTTCTTATCGTAGTATTGTTTGTAAATTATTAACTTGTTGTTACTTATTTAGAATCCGAGAAGAGGCTTCAGGTTAGAATTAGAGAGCTTGAATGAAAAGAACAACTCGCCAGAATTTTCCAGCGAGAATTGAAGAACTCGAAATTGAAAAACAAAGCTTTCGCCAAGAGTCTCTCCCTTCGTAATAACAAGTATTCCAAGTGAAGAAACAATTTGAAACGACCGGTGGAGAATTTTAATAATGATGCGATTGTTATCGCAATGGAGCCATGGAGTATGTTTGTAAAGACCACAATATCCCTCTACGTTCATATCCCCGGCTCCTCGAAAAGGTTCCCGAGAATCCTGCCTTCGGGGATGTTTCGATAGTGAGGCTAGTAAAGAAGAAAATTCTCGGCGATGAAAATAATAGAATCAAGAATCGGATGAAGAGAAGAATCACCAAAGAGATAACTCTTTTTGTTTTCTTCTCTCGCTTGTAATATCTGTATATTTTTGTATCTTTATTATAGTGTACTTCTTGGATTTTTCCCCCCTGAATTCAATCTTTACTCCCCCTTTTTTTGGTAGTTCTTCCTTGTAATATAATTGGCTAACATTATTGATGTATAACTCTTTCATCAGAAGATGAATAACAATATTCCATCTTTTCCATTCCCATACTTGCCTCTGTTATTTATCTTCAGATGGAAGATTTTAGTTGTCATCATGTATATGGTTGAATAATAATTTTATTGTTATTGAAATGTATTGTTGCGACGAGGTCGGGTATCTTCATAAATCAAGAATTTTATCCTTGCCTTATCTTCATAAATGTATTTTATCTCTTCTCATTGCGACAAGGTCGCAAGCCGCCCCATACATTTTCATGCAAGGGCCCATTGACCTTGCCTTATCATTTTTGTGTGGTCTTCCGAGTTAGACCTCCCTAATTAGAGGTCTTCCTCGCCACCTTTTATTGCGACAAAATCGCAGGACGTCTTTACACTTGCATGTAAAGACCCATTGATCTTGCCTTATCATTTTCCAAGTATTTTTGCCTCTGCAGATGTTTTAGTTGCGACAATATGACAGGCCTATATATCCTTGCGAACACATAGCCCCATGACATTGCTGGTCGTGCGACGAAATCGCAGGGACGTCCGTACACTTTCGTGTAAAGACCCATTGATCTCGCCTTACCCTCGCGTTAGTATTATTGCCTCTGCAGGATCATTGCACAAATATGACGAGCCTAAATTCTCTTGCGAAAACATAGCCTTATGACATTTGCGTCTGTTTTGACACCCCTTAATGGAGAGCGTCGCCCTTATCATCTCCCGGTTGCCCCTTCAAGGAGGCGAAACATCGGCCATACAAGACTAGCTCCTCCCATCCGGTCTTAACAACAACCAAGTTGTTTTCGCAGCCTCTTATCCCTTATACCTATATGGTTTATGGTTACGAGACCGCACCCTAAGTGGAGTTTTCTTGGCGAGTGCAACATATGCCAAGACTTGCCAAGAATGGCCAGGGTAGGTTCATCCATCCCGGCACTCGGCTCAACCGTACCTTGGCGCCTTGAGCATACACTCGACTCCTTGGAAGAGACCCTACGCCCAACCAGGGTATAACCTTATATAGTTGGGAATCCAAAGTATCTCTCAGGATAGGCTTTCATGGGCCCCAAATTTTCATGACTCGGGCTTCAGGAGCGGTGTAACCTTCCCCCGAGCCATGTTGAGAGATACCCCCTTATATGACGCACTTTAGGTCTTACATTTGCCTCTTACGAAATGTTACTCGCGAACAAGGGGTGTACGCCATAAAGGTTCGTCCCATTCTTTTACTCATTCATATTTGTTAAATCATTCAATCATTCATGTTTCATTATTTGTTGATACTTGTTTACGAAGTATTCGCACAATTCTCGTATTTTCATTTTTCTTTCTTAACCGAATTCCCATATACTCTTGGCTGCGAGATTCTCACACATCATTACTTCAATTGCTACTTTTTCTCCCGTTTTCGTTGATTATTCACTTCTTATGCCTTTTGTTCCTCATATCCTTTGCTTCTTTATTACCATAATATTCGCTTTGTCTCCAGGCATTCACCCCGCGAGGTATGTTCAGTCCTTACTTCTATAGCATCCACCATCAATTTTTCTTTTCTCTCGCTCATCTCTCACATGTTGCTTCCAACCTTTTCTTTTGGTATTCCTTTCTTCGCAGCTTTCTACATCGACTTCATGACATTGTTGCGACTCCTTCCAATCTCCCTGTATGATACCAATGCCATTTGGATGTGGAAATTTTATACATTGATGATATGTTGATGCGACTCCCAAGATTTCATGAAGCCATGGCCTCCCAATCAGCGCATTGTATGGAGATTCCACGTCAACCACACGAGAATAAAATATCGGTTGATAATCCTTGTAGAGGGTATTCTCATGCGAACCTCTCCCTTTGGTTTGTTTGCAGTGCCATTAAAGCCATATATCTTGTATGTAGAGGGATCAAATCCTCATCTTTTCCTCCCATCGTCTTGTAAGTATGGTAGAAGAGAATATTCACCGAACTTCTAGGTGTCGATTAGGGATTCGGTTGATCGCCTGACAAGCTTCTCGCCTCATCATCTTCTCCATCAACTCGGTTTCGGGTTAATCTCTAGTTTCACAACCAACGGCTATCATGTGTTTCTCTTCCTTTTGGCACTTCATCTGGGCAGAGAAAGAAATGGTCTTCGCCTGCCACTTTTCTAAGCTGCGTCATTCTCTCCGTGCTCATTATTTCTTTATCATTAGCATCTCTCGCAAAGACTCTACCGAGCACGTTGTCATGAAAATCTTCGATTGTGCGATAGAGTGGACGATAGAGTTGCAATTCAAATTTTTAGCTTTTGTTCCAACTTCTATAACAAATGTTTCCTTTCCTTTTGCCGACACTCTTATTATGCATCTCTCGTGGTGGTGGTAAAGTCCGCCTTTTTCTTCTCCCTTTAGAAAGTGATTTAGCTTCCCCTGATCAATCATCCTGAGAATAATTCTCTTTATGTTTCTACAATCGTTTGTTTGATGCCCATGGAAGCGATGGTAAGAACAAAACTCATGACTTCTATCGCCTGGCGGTGGTTCCATTCCCACATTCCAAGGTGCTGGTATATTTTCCATCACAAGTATAGCTTCCCAGATCTTTTCCACACTAGCATTCAGTGGAGGCATCTTAATCTCTTCCCATACTATCCTGCGACTTCTCTGCCCTCCATGGTTATTTTGCCTTCGTCCACCGTATGTTTCTTGCACATGATCTAGCCTTTGAATCTTATTATTGCCGTTACGGTTGTAATAGTTCCTTTCTCGTTCAAATTCCTCTTGATCGTGGCTTCCCATGGCTACTATCTTCCGTCGTCCCTCATCGCCTTCCTTGCTTGTTGTCCTTGCGAAGTACTCGCCACCGTATTTATGAATTGAGGCAATAAGCTTGCATTCGCAGCATTCGAGCTTGTGTTCGCGACCGGATAAGAATTCATTTCATTCCGTCTTTCTTCTAAGGCAATATATTCTTCCCGTAACTCTCAGCTTCGCCATCGTGATCGTATTTTTAATTCTAAAAATTTGAATGTATAACAAGTTAGTCGCGAAGAGAGCATTCACAAATGAGAGAATGAGATATCTTTCCTCAACTCGTCCCCGCCATTTCGCTACACATGGTCCTCCATCTTATTGTCAATCCATTTCAAGCTCTCGCCAACCCTTTGTTTCAACCCGAATACATCTTCAATACTCCGGTCAAGAGCTGTTACTTATGTATGCTCCCAGGAATGTGGCTTGTAAATGGTTAAATGATGTGATTGTGTTCCTTGGCAGTCCTTCAAACCATTTTAGTGCTTCTCCTATTAGGCTTGATGCGAAATATTTGCATAGTATAGCATCATGATTCTCCCACTGTAACATACATCTCATATAAGCCTTGATATGTTGTACCGCACAGGTTGTTCCATCAAAGATGTTGGTTAACGCAGTAGATTGCACTTAGGAGGTATTCCTCCCATCTGTACTTCTAGCGTGAAGGGATTCTTCGCGGCATCTCGCGATGGCTTCGTCTAATTGTCTCCTTCCTCCTTCCCTTCTACTATTCAAGTAATCCTCTCATTTCGGCCAGTTCTCTTAAGATTTGTTCATTTGCCTCGAGTTTGATTCTCTGGTCTTTTTAACTCGCTTCTCTCCTTCTTCGCTCGTGCCTATTTTGACCGTCCTGCTCGTTATTTTCTCCTCTTCTTTCCCTGCGACGCTCTTCTTCGTTTCTTTCATCAATTCGCACACCGTTATATCGGTTGTTCTCTCTTCTTGGCTGTCTCTCAGCTCTCATCCGCACCCACTCATATTCTTCATTAATATTTCTATTGGTACGATTTTGTTCCCTTCTTCTTTCGCGGTTGTCATGGTTATTCCATTGGGATTGCCTCTTCCATCTCTTGATTTTCCATTTCTTCTCTTATCCTTTCTCTCTCGCGAGCTAGCCGCGCTTGTTCAATGTAGTGTCTCTCAATGTCATCCTCAATCTCTCTGGTTTCTTCTCGCTTCTTCTCTCCCATGCAAGATTATTCTCCCTTCAAAGCACTGGGTCATTTAGTTCTTGAGTTGCATGTTTCCTTGATTTTCCCTATTCCGTTCATTTTGAAGATTTTCGGGTTGAGGAATATAACGATCTTCTATTCCCCTCTTCTCTCGCCATGCTCTATACTCGGATTTTGTGTTTCTTCCTCAGTACTTTCTGTTGGTAAAACTCTCCTTCTTTCTTCCCTATTCGATCTTGAACTTGATCTCACGCTACTTCTAGATCTCCTATTTTGCAACCTCATATTTTCCATCCTCAATTCATGATTTTGTCTTGTCAAGTTTGCTCGTTCCTCCGCCTCTAGCCGTCTCTCTTCGTGTATTGTTTGTCTCAATCTTTCTAACGCTGCCATTTCTTCTTTTCTCGGATTCATTTCTCCATTTATCCCTTGCTCGTCTCCTTCTTGTCCATTGTTCACCAGCTGCTGCTCCTCTTCCCTCTCATCTTCAGAATCAGACCTCCAAGTATGCACACTTACTCTATCATAATCCACAGTCGCGTTTGCTACTGGGGAGACCGGTGGTTGATTTTGATCTTCTCCATCATTTCTCATATTCATCCTTGACGATTCTCCTCAGCCTTCATTCCTCCTTTCTCCGGCCAAGTCTCCCACTTCTTCTTACAATCGTTGGTTGCCCTTGTACATTTCTTCTTCTAGCCATTTTTCTTTTTTTTCAATGAATTCTTGAGTATCTTTTCCAAATCTTTTCTCCGTTAATCCAAATTATTTTCAATTTCTACGTCAATCTTTGCTCTTTCCCCCATTTTAGCGCATATGTAGTAGCAGGATTTCCCACACTACACCCCTTACTCGATTTTGCTTAATTAATCCATTGAAAGATGTAAGATCAAGAATATTTATTGATTGAACTCATGAAATGTTTACATAGGAAAATAGAATTACACTTTGAAATTAAAGCATGCTTAAACTTTCTCTCTCCTAATGACTTGCCCAACAATTCCAAAGAGATCTCCCCTTTCTGCACTCATTTAGCCCTTTATATAGGGTAATACATAGTGGATGACAAATGCTAAGCTACCCTTTATTTTCGGAATGTCTCGCGAAGTGTCGCAGATGCACAAACATTCACTCTCGCGACACTTCTTAACCCTCGCCAGGTCTCACGTCTTCTTTATGTTTTGCCTGTCGTTATTCATTGCGTCGTTTATTTTAGCTCCTGCGACTCCTTCGCGATGCTGTCATTTATTAATCTCGCGAACCTTGTTTGTTGCGATATTACGACCCTACAACATGAGAAGAATGTGAAGACTTAGCGAGATTTAGGAGTGTCGCGAAATTGTATACTTGTACACTTGTGATATCTCGCAAGCCATTCCCGAAAATAAAGGACAGCTTAGCTGTCATCCACTGTGTACTACCCTATATAAAGGGTTGAGTCAGTCTATTGTGAGAGAGTTCTTTTTGAATTGTTAAGCAAGTCTTTAGGAGACAGAAAGTTTTAGAGTGATTGTAATTCTTTTACTCATTTCTATTTCCTATTGTAAAGATTCAAGTATTCAATCAATAGAAATCATAATCATTCATCTTAAAATGACTTAATTGTGTAAATTCTAGTGAGGGGTGTAGTGTAGGATTTCTGCAACTACATAATGGCGCTAGAAACAGGGATTGAGTAGAGATCAACCTTGTGAATTGAAAGAATCGGGGAGTAACAAGAAAGAAGTTTCGTATAATTTTCAACAACTTACTAAAATTGAGAAATGGCTAGAAGAAGGAATGCATCAGAACAACCAACAATTGTAGAGAAGAAGCGGGAGATTAGCCGGAGAAAGGAGAAATGAAGTAGGTGAACCATCAAGAATAAACGCAAGAGATAGAGAAGAAGGTCAAATTCAACCACCAATTCAACCAAAGACCGAATAGAGTAATAGATTATGATAGGGTGAGTGTGCATACATGGAGGTCAGATTCTATGGAAGAAAGAGAAGAAGTGCAACAATTGATAAATAATGGACAAGAGGAGAGAAATCGAGAAGAGATGGGAGAAACAACTCATAGAAATGAAGAAGTCGCAGCATTAGAAGCATTGAGGCAAACAATACATGAAGAAAGGCGATTAGAAGCAGAAGAACGTGCAAATTTAACAAGGCAAAACCATGAGTTAAGAATGGAAAATATGAGGTTGCAAAATAGGAGGTCGAGAAGTAATACCAGGTCAAGATCAGGATCGGTTAGAGATGATATGAGGAGAATATTACCTGTAGAAAATGTTAATGAAGAAAATCTAGAAAGAGAGCCAAATCTCGATGAAGGATGTTGCGAAAGAAGGGAAATGGTATGTATTCCACGTCCTGAGATTTTCTGAGAATGTCCAAAATGACGGAAATCAAGGAAATAGCGTGAGAATGGTCCAATTGATGAAGAAAATCAAGAAGAAGGAAGAAGAATACTGCATGGGAGAGAAACACAGAGGAAACAAAAGGAGATTGATGATGACATCGAAAAGCATTATATTGAACAAGTGCGTCTAGCTTGCGAAAGGGAAAGATTAAGAGTAGAAATGGAAGAACGGGAACTGGAGGAAGCAATTCGGCAGAACAATCATGACAATCGAGAAAGAAGGCGCGAGAAAAATCGCAACAATGGAAATATCAATGAAGAATATGAAAGAATACAAAGGAGAACCGATAGACAACCAAGAAAGAAAATGATAGATACAATGGTGTGCGAATTCGTGAGCGAGATGAAGGAGAAAGTCGCAGAGAAAGAAGAGAAGAAAATGTTGAACAAGAAAATCAAGGTAGACATGAACGAAGGAGAGAGGAGAGAGCTAAAAGACCAATAAATTCGAATCCCGATGTAAACGAACAAATCTTAAGAGAGTTGGAAGAAATGAGGGAATGCTGAACAATAGAAGGGGAGGAGGAAGAAGACAATTGGATGAGGCCATCGAAGAAGCAAAAAAACCCCTTTACACTAGAGGTGCAGTTAGGTGGAATACCCCCAAAGTGCAATTTACCCGCATTAACCAAAGCATTTTGATGGAATAACTTGCGCAATACAACACATCAAAGCGTATGTGAGATGTATGCTCTGTAATGGGAAAATCATGATGCCATATTATGCAAATATTTTCGCATCAAGTTTAACAGGAGAAGCGCTGAAATGGTTTGAGGGTTTACCAAGAAACACAATCACGTCATTCAATCATTTACAAGCTATATTCTTAGGGGCATATATAAGTAACAACTCCTCGCAACCATGAATTGAAGATGTATTTGGGTTGAAACAAAGAGTTGGCTAAAGTTTGAGACACTTAACTGTGAGGTGGAAGACAATGTGTAGCGAAATGGTCGGACGAGTGGATGAAAGATATCTTATTCTATCATTCATAAACGCTATGTTCGCAACCAATTTGTTATATATTCAAATTTTTAGAGTCAAGAATACAATTACAATGACCGAGTTGCGAGAACTTCAGAGGAATATATTGCTCTAGAGGAAATACAAAATGAGATGGAATCATACCCAGTTGCGAATACAAATCCAAATGTTGTGAATGCAAGCTTATTACCCAAATTGATAAATACATTAGCGATCACTTCGCAAGGGCAACAAGAAAGGATAATAGATGATGAACAACAAAGATAGTAGCTATGGGAAGAATATGAAAGAGAAAGGAACTATTACAACCGTGGCGGCAATAACAAAATTCAAAGACTTGATCATCCGCAAGAAACTTATGGAGGTCGAAGGCAGAATTATCATGGAGGGCAGCGAAGTCACATAGTAGTATGGGAGGAAATCAAAATGCCACCATTAAATACTAGCGTGGAAAAAATATGGGAAGCTATACTCTTGATGGAAAACGTACCTGCACCATGGAATATGGGGAATGAGCCACCACCAAGTGATAGAAGTCACGAGTTCTGTTCTTACCACCGCTTTCATGGACACCTAACAAATGACTGCAGAAATATAAAAAGAATCATCCTCGAATGATTGACCAAGGAAAAGCCGAATCATTTTCTAAAAAGTGAAGAGAAGGTTCAACCGTTACCACCACCGCCGAGAAATGCACAGGGCAAATTCAAAGAAAGGGGAAAGAAACATTAGTAATAGAAGTTGGAACGAAAGCTAAAAATTTGTTTTGCAACTCTATTATACATTCATACCGAACAATTGAAGATTTTCATGATAATGTTCTCGTAGGGTTTTTGCGAGGGATGTTGATGATAAAAAAGTGATGAACATTCGCGAAGACATCGCAGCTTAAAAGAATGGCAAATGCAAATTATTTCTTTCACCGCAGTAAGAGATTCCCGAAGGCGGAGAGGCGCATGATAACCCATTGGTCGTAAAATTGAAATTAATCCAAAACTTGTAGATGGCGAAGATGATGAAGCGTAAAATTCCCGGGCGATCAATAGAATATTAATTGATGATGGGAGCTATGTAAACATTCTTTTTACCATACTTACAAGACTATGGGTGGGAAGGATGAAGAGTTGATACCTTCGACATACAAAATATACGGTTTCAATGGCACAACGAATAAGCCTAAAGGAGAAGTTCATATGAGAATACCCTTGCAAGGATTATCAACTGAAATTTTGTTCTGTGTAGTCGATGTGGAGTCCCCTTATAATGCATTGATCGGAAGACCATGGTTGCACGAAATTCTGGGCGTAGCGTCAACTTATCATCAGTGTATAAAGTTTCCTCATCCTAGCGGTGTTGGGGTTATAATGGGAGACTGGATGGAAGGACAAAAATGCTATGAGATTGATGTGGAGAGTTGCGAGGAAAGAGCTGCAAAAAGAAAGGGCTGGAAGCAAAATATAAAAGATGAACAAAGAAGAGAAAGGTTGATGGTGGATTGATAGGGTGTAGAATACATCCTATTTACTATCTATTGTTTATGCTTTCTTTGCTATTGTTCTTGTAAATTATGTATTTTACGCTTGTTTTGAGTTTTATAGCTACTATGGAGTCGCACGAACGAAAAGAAGAAGAAATCACCCAATTTGAGCAAAAGGAAAAAATGTCATTTCCTGGGCTAATATTTTTAGAGCAGAGTCAATTAAAAACAACTCAGCTAAGGATAATGGGAAGCCCATTTAAGTGTTAAAGGCATCTGGTTAGATACTCAAGGCACCTATGTAAGTTAGCTTGGGATGTTATTGGGTGGCCCATATTAGTGCCTGGTCCGAACCCAATTTGTATAACCTAAAATTGAGAAAGTTTTATTCTCTCAATCATTTCGTCCCCGAATCCAAGAGAGGAGGCAGCGATTCTTTGCTTGTAATACCAGATCGGAAAATTGATAGAAGAGAAAGAGCAATGGCAGAGATGACGATGACGCTACTGGAGAAGATGGTGGTGCTGTTACTATGAATTGATGATGGAACAAGTGAAAGAAATCAGTGATGAATAAAGGGTTAAACATGGATTCGATTGTGAGAGATGAAATCGAGGGATCTGGTAGCGATGAATTTGTGCTGTTAACGTTGAAGATGGTGGTAGATTGAAGCAGAGTTGGGTTTGGTGCTGTTTAAGAAGACATTGGTTGAAGTTATGAACTGGAATCAGTTGGTGGTCTTTGTGAGATCTGTCGCCATGAAAGAGAAGTTAGGGATCGAGAAATTAAGAGATTATTGTTGAAATTGAGAAGAATTTGAAGTCAAGAAGGTCTCGTAGATGAAAAGACGCATGATCGAAAGATGGCTCAGTGATCTTTGCTTTGTAACGATGGGGCTTGAAATTGAAGAAATGAACTCCACAATTGAAGAAACGCTGTGATATGATGAAGATGGGTACAATTCTCGACCGAGAGTTGAAGAAGAGGAGGTGGTTTGTCAGAAGATGAAATTAATGATACTTCAGATTTAAGAGCTTGGGTTGCTATTAATTTGAGAAAACAGTGAAGAAATTGGAGATGAATCTGATGTCGTTGATGGTGTTGATGGCCGTTGTTTGAAGAACTGAAAAGGGTTTGTCTCAGATTGGATTGATTTGAAGTAGGATGTGTTGCTGTTGAATCACAGGATGGGAGATTGAAGAACTAGAAGAAATTGGAAATGGTTCCATGTCACAGAGATGGTTCCGAAATCCGATGCTACTGTGATGGCTTGTATGGATGAATAGAAGATTGGTTTGTCTCAGAAACCGCAGATGAACAAGTGAAGCTCTGTTGTGAATGAGTAGATGTATGTTTAGGATTCTTAACAGGAGAAGACTGAAAATAATGGCCTGAATTTGGCCGGGAAAGCCCTGTAAATAGCCGAAACTCGACTGGGATTTCATCGGTGAGTTGACTCGAGCATTCCGGATCTAACTCGTGAGTAAGACCCGGTAAGACACTAACTCAAGCTGACTCGGTGGCTGACTCTCTCCTTCTTTGACCCGTTGACTAACTGAAGACCGTCAGTTTGACAGTTAACGTTGACGGTGCCGTGACGGAATATTCCTTTGACGGAGAAGAAGATTCCGGCGACTATTCCGGCCATAATACCAGCTTTCCGGCGACCAAAATTACAGATTTTTTTGTGTGAATTCTACTCATGGGTGTGAAGACTTGGACTTGGAATTGGATGGAGAATTTGGGTCAAATTTGGAAAGAGAAGATGGAAGATGAGAAAGACTTGAATTTGGAAATTGAATTGCTAAAGGAAAGGGGTTCTATTCCTTGGAAGATATGGAGAACATTGAAGCCTATAAGTAGAGAAGTTCTCTACACACTTTGACATATCTTTTACACATCTCTCTACACACACAACACTTGTGTTTTTGCTTGCTTTTCAAAATTCTTCTTTTTAATTATTTGTGGGAACTTTAAAATTCTCCTTTTTAATTATTATTTGTGTGAATTTTGAAAAACATGAGTAGCTAATTTTCTTATTGATTGAGGATGAATTCCTAGTTCTTAATATATGATTTGAGTTTTGTTTACAATTCTATCTTGAAGTTTTTTCACATGATTATCGTTTGTTTTTACTAATAGGAATGTTTATACATTCATAGTTGATTGATAGATTGTTTAGAGTGCACGCTAAATTGATTTATTAATTTAATCTAAAGCTAGTGAAAGTTAGGGGATAAGTAATCGTTTCTTGACTCTTTACATAAGTAGCAAACACGAGACCTTGCGGAGGGATTCCGTGGAGCAATTGTGTGTGAAAACAACGTTAGTAAGTAGAAGACCTTGATCTAAGAGTCTAACTACTAATATCAACCTAATAAGTTCATAAATCTTAATGCGTTTATTTAAATTACATCTTGAGTGATCTACTACTAGGTGGTTTGGTAAATAGAATCCCAGGTGATCGAGAACTTCCGTATCCCAGTGATATAAGGGATTTAGGGTTTAGCATCGATCTAGCCGCTTTACCTATGTTGGTGATAATCTGTGACTAATAACATGTGGATGAAAAACATAACTTGAATCATTGTTTTGCAACGAAGAAGGATTCTTGGTCTTGTCTCTCTTATTGATTTCAACTTTATCTTTGGAATTGCTTTGTTTATTTCCTTTTGCTTTATACATCCCCCCTTTTTGTGACATTTAAGACAACTAAAACCTCTTGCTCTCGTGGGAACGAACTTAACTACCACTATATTACTTGTTAATTAGGTGGAAAATATTAATTAATTTGTTGTGGTTACGACACGCATCAATTGCACTCACCGATAGAAGGGGAGCAATGGACGATTTTAGTTGTTTTTATTTTTCTTTTGCTTTATTCTTGCTTTGTTAGATTCTATACCGTATCTAACTTAGTTTTTGAGAATCTTGTTTCAAGTGTTATACCTTTGGTGAATGCTTAAAAAGGGCAGACCGAGTCCAATACGTCTTCGATCCTAAGACTCAACTAAAGGATTTCATTCGAGCGGTTAACACTCCACTTCCTCCTTCTTCATCAAGTGAGTTCGCAGATTCGGACAAAGAGGAAGAAACAATGGCTGAACGTACACTCAAGGACCTAGCTTCTCACAAGCTTAATACACAACAATGGTGTATCCAAACTAACTCAACCTTCGAGATCAAGCCGGGGTTGATTAGAGAGTTACCAAAGTTTCATGGCATGGTGAATGAAGATCCAAACAAACATCTTATGGACTTCTATACCATAGTTATGGCTATGCTTCCACCGGAGACTAATGCGGATGGAGCAATGTTGAAAGCTTTCCGTTTTCTTTGGCGGGCAATGCTAAGGAATGGTTATATTATTTACCTTCCGGAAGTATCACAACATGGAATGGGATGAAGAAACTTTTCCTCGAGAGATATTTTCCGCATCAAAAGCTACTCAAATTCGCAAGGAGATTTGTGGATTGAAGCAACATGTGGGAGAGTCACAATATGAATATTGGGAGCGATACAAAAGATTGGTGGCAAGCTGCCCACACCATCAATTCAGCGATGTTATGATACTCCAATACTTCTACGAAGCTCTCCACCCAAGTGATAGGTCTCTTCTTGACGCCGCGGGTGGTGGTGCACTAGTGAATAAGACGGTGACCCAAGCTACCGAGTTGATTGAAAGTATGGCTGCGAACTCGCAACAATTCTACACAAGAGATGAAACCAAGGTTAGGGCGAGTGCATGAAGTTAGTGATTCATCATCACATCTTGATCAAAGGATGGGTAACATGGAGATAATGATTCAAAGGATGGCGCGGTAATTATTCGGATGGTGAGACCGAACAAGTAAATGCTTTATATCCAAATCAAAGGCCAAGGTACGATCCATACTCCAATACCTATAATCCCGGTTGGAAGGATCATCCTAACTTTAGTTATGCAAACAAGCAAGCGGAGGCTCCTAATCCATATGCGCAACAAGGCGGTTTCCAACAATCACGCTTCCAACCTCAACAATTCCAACCACAACAAGTCAAGGAGCGTGATTCTTTGAATGATGACAAGCTCAATGCGTTAATGCAAGGTATGCAAGGTCTTACTTCTATGTTCCAACAAAGCCAACAAAAGACCGATTCGGCCATAAAGGATTTACAAAATCAAATGGGACAATTGGCGACCGATGTGAACCTATTAAAATCTCAAGCATCCACAAAACTTCCTTCACAACCATTTGTGAATCCAAGAGAGAATGTTAATGCGGTTACCTTACGAAGTGGAAGACAAGTGGAGGGTTCAAGTCATCATGAAGAAGCTATTGAAGAGGTAGTCAAAGACAAGGAGGAAGCCGCACCAAAGGAGAATTCAACACCAACCGACCAATCCAAGGAACCGGTTCCTACTTTCACTACTCCACCTCCTTTTCCTAGTCGTTTTGCTAAATCCAAGAAAGAAGCTCAAGACAAGGCACTCATGGATATTTTCAAGAAGATTGAAATCAACATCCCATTCATTGAGGCCATCAAGACAATTCCAAGGTATGCCAAGTTCATGAAGGAATTATGCATCAAGAAGGATAGGTTGCTTGATAATGAAATTACTAAATTTAAGCGAGAGTGCGTAAACGCTATGCTATTAAAGAAGATGCCTACAAAGTGCACGGATCCCGGTGGTTTCACGGTGCCAATTACTATTGGTAAGAAAAGGTTTGAACATGCTCTACTTGACTTGGGTGCTTCCATTAGTGTGATGTCGGCCGAAATATATGACTCCTTGAACCTTGGACCCTTGAAAGAGACAAGAGTTATTATCCAATTAGCAAACAAGTCTAACATATATCCAAAGGGACTTGTAGAAGACGTGCTAGTGCAAGTAAATGAGCTTATTTTTCTGGTTGATTTCTTCGTGGTGGATATGGACAACAATGAGAATCGGTCATCTACTTCTTTACTTCTTGGGAGGCCATTTATGAAGACCGCAAAGACGAAGATTGATGTTGATAAGGGTACACTTACTATGGAATTCGACAAGGAGATAATACACTTTAACATATTTGAAGCCATGCGCTACCCAAGTGATGTGCATTCCGTTTACTCCATTGATGTGGTTGATTCATTAGCGCAACAAATGGTGGAATTGAATCAAGAGGATGAACTTGATGTGGTGTTACAAAAGAGCATTGAATTGGACATCCACGGCTTGTCTAACTTGGATGTTGAAATCTCCGTGGAATTGGTGGAGATGTGTGGTGCCTTGGCGACATTGCAAGAAGCTAAAAAGGGTAATGTTTCATATATTTCTACCCGTGAGTGATGAAATACTTGTACCATCTATTGTGAAGGCGCCCAAACTAGAATTGAAGCCACTTCTAGACCATTTGAAGTATGCTTTCTTGGGAGATGGAGATGAGCTTCCGGTGATTATTGCAAAGAACCTCACAGGAGTACAAGAAGATCGTTTGCTTAGAGTCTTGAGAGAGCACAAAACGGCTATTGGGTGGACAATTGCGGACATCAAAGGCATTAGTCCATCCATGTGCATGCATAGGATTCTAATGGAAGAGAACGTGAAGCCGGTGCACGTAATGCTCAACGTCGGCTTAATCCTCCCATGATGGAGGTTGTGAAGAAAGAGATACTCAAATTGCTAAGTGTGGGGTAATCTACCCAATTTCCGATAGCAAGTGGGTTAGTTCGGCACAAGTGGTACCAAAGAAGTCCGAGTCACGGTTGTTCGAAATCAAGACAATGAACTTGTTCCTACAAGAGTTCAAACCGGTTGGAGAGTGTGCATTGACTATAGAAAGCTTAATTCCGCAACCCGAAAGGATCACTTTCCTTTACCTTTCATTGATCAAATGTTGGAGCGGTTAGCGGGGCATTCTTATTATTGTTTCTTGGATGGTTATTCGGGATACAACCAAATTGTTATTGCACCGGAGGACCAAGAGAAATCCACTTTCACTTGTCCGTTTGGAACGTTTGCATATAGACGGATGCCGTTTGGCCTTTGCAATACACGGCTACTTTTTCAAAGATGCATGGTAAGTATATTCTCGGATTATGTGGAGCGCATCATCGAGGTATTTATGGATGACTTTAGTGTTTATGGCAATTCTTTTGATGGTTGTTTAAACAACCTTGAACTAGTTCTTAAACGATGCATAGACACAAACATTGTCCTTAATTGGGAGAAATGTCACTTTATGGTAAACCACGGCATAGTACTTGGTCACATTGTGTCCTCTCGAGGGCTCGAAGTGGACAAGTCAAAGATAGATTTAATAAGAAACTTACAATATCCCACTTCGGTGAGGGAAATCCGTTCTTTTCTTGGCCATGCAAGGTTTCTATAAGGCGGTTTATCAAGGATTTCTCCAAAATCTCCATGCCGATGTGCAAGTTATTATAAAAGGAGGTACCTTTTGACTTCAACAAGGAATGCAAGGATGCTTTTGAAAAATTGAAGGAAATGTTGACAAGTGCGCCAATTATCAAGTCACCGGATTGGAATCTTCCATTTGAATTAATGTGTGATGCTAGTGATTATGCGGTTGGAGCCGTTTTGGGTCAAAGAGTGGACAAGTTGTCCCATGTTATCTATTATGCATCTAGGACCCTTAATGATGCACAAATCAATTATTCTACCACGGAAAAGGAGTTATTGGCTATAGTTTTTGCATTGGAAAAATTTCGATCATACTTGGTGGGTACAAAGGTTATTGTGTATTCCGATCATGCTGCACTAAGACACTTAATAAAGAAGAAAGAAGCTAAGCCAAGATTAATCCGGTGGATACTATTGTTACAAGAGTTCGACATAGAAATTCGAGAAAAGAGAGGTGTGGAGAATACCGTTGCGGATCATCTTAGTAGACTTGTTATGTCTCAAGAAGAACTTCCATTACATGACCGCTTTCCGGATGAACAAATTTTCTCCATGGAAGAATCAACACCTTGGTATGCGGATATAGTGAATTACTTGGTGACAAGAAAGGTGCCTAGTAGAATGTCTAATTTCCAAAAGATGAAACTTAAGAAAGTAGCTAAGAAATATGTGTGGGATGAACCATACTTATGGAAATATGGCGTTGATCAAATAATGCGAAGGTGTGTACCTAACTCCGAATTTCAATCCGTTCTCTCCTTTTGCCACACTTTTGCTTGTGGTGGCCATTTTGGTTCTAAACGTGCCGCTCTCAAAGTTCTCGAGAGTGGATTTTATTGGCCCACCTTGTTTGAAGATTCATATGTTTTTGTAAATCGTCGTGATAGATGTCGAACGGGCAATCTAGGTGCTCGAAATCAAATGCCACTCACACCAATTCTCGTAGTTGAGATTTTTGATGTGTGGGGGGGTATCGATTTTATGGGCCCTTTGTCAATTCGAATGGAAACTTTTATATACTTCTTGCTAGTAGATTATGTTTGAAATGGGTGGAAGCTAGAGCCACCAAAACTAATGACTCTCAAGTTGTTTGTGATTTTGTAAGAGAAAACATATTCACAAGGCATGGTACACCAAGAGTGGTGATAAGCGATGGAGGCTCACATTTCAAGAAGGCTTTTCACACTCTCCTCAAGAAGTACAACATAACACACAAAATTGGTACGCCTTACCATCCACAAACTAGTGGACAAGCGGAAATTTCAAATCGTGAGATCAAGTCCATTCTTGAGAAAACGGTGAATACCACAAGGAAAGATTGGAGCTTTAAGCTCAACGATGCACTTTATGGCGTATAGAACGGCGTATAAGACGCCGATTGGTATGTCTCCATATCGTTTGGTTTATGGCAAGGCTTGTCATCTTAGGTTGAACTTGAACATAAGGCTTATTGGCGATAAAGAAATTCAACATGGAGTATGATGAAGCGGAAAACAAAGGAAGTTACAACTAAATGAGCTAGAGGAGATACGTAATGATGCTTATGAGAGTGCCCGTATTTACAAGGAAAAGACCAAGCTTTTTCATGACAAGATGATTTCGTAAAAGCTTCATCGTGGGACAAAAGTCCTTTTATATCATTCTCGCCTTAAACTATTTCTGGAAAGTTAAGGTCCCGTTGGATTGGACCATATGTTGTTACTAATGTTTTTCCTCATGGTGCAGTTGAAATTACTAGTCTTAGAGACAATTCGGTTTCCAAGGTCAACGGCCATAGATTGAAGCCATACTATGAGAACATCGCTTATGTGAATTGGGATGAACTTCCATTTGGAGATGCACTCCCTCTGGAGGAGTAATGTGCAGCAAGAGATAAGTCGGGCCGTCGACTTTAAAACAAGCGCTTAATGGGAGGCAACCCATAGGTTTTGTATTTCTTATCCTTTTGTTTTTTGTTTTTTCTTTTTCTTGTTCCATATCATGTTAAAATTTACCACCTTGACTTTACAAGGACGATTCAATTACACCGAGGACAATGTAAGGTTTAAGTGTGGGGGAGTGGTTAAGCATGTATTTTAAAAAAAAAAAAAAGTTTTACATAAAACCTCTAACTTTTAGAGATTTTAGAGTCACTAGCATACTTCTAGGTATGTTTACATAGAGATTCTGACCGACATAATTGAACTTGGAAGTGTTAGAGAACTACATTCGGATTTCTTGCTTGTTTGAGTGTTAAATAATGGATCTAATCATGCCGGTGATGCAAATTTAGTGCAGGGAGAAATGCATTAGAGTTCTTTGATCAATCATTAGTGGAGACTACCCGTATTCATATCATGTGAGGCACCGACCAAATTTTTTCCATCTACCAAAGAGCTTTCTTTTGAGTGTGTGTCACCGTAAGTTAATTAGGGTAGAATGGTGAGCTACCCAACCTCCCACCAATAGAAGCACTACTCTTTGATCTCTTGAGTGCTAATTTTGTCAATCATAAGGGTTACGTCTATAGATGAAAGCCTCCTTCTTGTAGTTCGATTTGCAGTTAGCACCATTCTCTCTCGCGACAACAACGGGTCCATAGAAACACCATCATCATCAACAAGGAGCGACATCAAAATCTACAAGGAACGTTGGAAAAGTTCAAGGTTTACAAGCAAACGAACGAGAAAAAGAGCAAATTTCATATTCAAGTAAAGCAAAATACAAAGAAATGATTTTTACATATATGTTGAGGACTTACAATATAATGAGGTAATTCTATATCCAAGTATAAAGACTTATTCACAAGAGCGAAGAAAATCAAAAGGTGAGAATTGTTGAAGTTTATGATTTTGAGGCGATACAAGTTGTGAAGAATCAAGCGGTAAAATACTTCTCCCACGGCCATGGTTTATTTTGTATTTAATTTCTCTTGTTTAATAATAAAAAAAAAAAAATCATAAAAAAAAAGAGAAAAGAAAAGATAAAAAAAAACAAGAGAAATATTTGTTTTGTTTATTTATTTAATAAGCCGTGGGGAAGGAAAATCTATAAGGAAGTTTCAAGCGACAAGGATTTAAGGTAAAAAAGAGTTACAAATTGTTAAGGATTTATGAAATTCAAGAGTTTATCATCAAAAGTTGAAGCCAAGACGAAGACCAAGATAAAGACGAGGAGCGGAAGACGTTTCTATTGGATGCCGTGAGAGTGGTGTTATCATAATTGGCGATCGGATGTGAAGGTGAGTAAGTAATCTCATCCTCGATAATAGTGGTTGATTTCCTTTCTTAGAGATCGTCAGAAAAATGGTTTTTCAAAATGTTAAAAGATGTGGGTTTTAAAAAATATTTGGAAGTTGTCCTTCCCACCATTCAACGTGTTGCAGGATTTTCTCTTCATTCCTACCGCACACATGTGAGAACCATAAAAAGTCAGTCTTTTTGAGTGCAATTATCATAAAATCCTTTTGGTGAGGCGTGGAAGTCGGCGAAATGCTTATTGATCGTTTCTCAAACACGCGTTCTCTCATTATGGTGTGGTTATTTCTCACTCAACATGCAGAAACTCTATGTCCTTTAGTATTTCTAACTTCTTATTACTAGCATGCAGAAACTCTATGTTCTCATAGCTCTTTGGATGCTTGGGACGCTGGAACGCTTTGAAGTTGTAAGTTTTTAGTTTGATTTGCTGGAGGACTAGCAAAGTCTAAGTGTGGGGAATTTGATAGGGTGTAGAATACATCCTATTTACTATCTATTGTTTATGCTTTCTTTGCTATTGTTCTTGTAAATTATGTATTTTACGCTTGTTTTGAGTTTTATAGCTACTATGGAGTCGCACGAACGAAAAAGAAGAAGAAATCACCCAATTTGAGGAAAAGGGAAAAATGTCATTTCCGGGCTAACATTTTTAGAGCAGAGTCAATTAAAGACAACTCGGCTAAGGATAAGGGAAGCCCATTTAAGTGTTAAAGGCATCTGGTTAGATACTCAAGGCACCTATGTAAGTTAGCTTGGGATGTTATTGGGCGGCCCATATTAGTGCTGTGTCCCAACCCAATTTGTATAACCTAAAATTGAGAAAAGTTTTATTCTCTCAATCATTTCGTCAATGAATCCAAGAGAGGCAAATTCAGATTCTTCTGTAATGTCTGATCGAGAAAAATTGATAGAAGAGAAAGAGCAATATGAGAGATGGCGATGATTATTTGGAGAAGATGGTGATGTTGTTACTATGAATTGATGATGGAACAAGTGAAAGAAATCGTTGATGAATAAAGGGTTAAACATGGATTCGATTGTGAGAGATGAAATCGAGGATCTGGTAACGATGAATTTGTGCTATTAACGTTGAAGATGGTGGTAGATTGAAGCGAGTTGGGTTTGTGTCATGTTTAAGAAGACATTGGTTGAAGTTATGAACCGGAATCGATTGGTGGTCTTTGTGAGATTCTGCTTTGCCATGAAAGAGAAGTTAGGGATCGATAAATTGAGAGATTATTGTTGAAATTGAGAAGAATTTGAAGTCAAGAAGGTCTCGTAGATGAAAAGACGTGATCTGAAAGATGGATGAGTGATAGGTGTAGAATACACCTAATTTACTATCTAGTAGTTTATGCTTTCTTTGCTATTTTTCTTGTAAATTATGTATTTTACGCTTGTTTTGAGTTTTATAGCTACTTTGGAGTCGCACGGAGGAAAAGAAGAAGAAATCACCCAATTTGAGCAAAAAGGGCAAAAAGGTCATTTCACCAAGGAGGGAGCACTATATGGAGCCCAGCCAAGGTTAAGGGGAGGTCAAAGAGCTGTCCCTTATCCAAAAGAAGGGAATGAGAATCACATTTGGGGTGTACTTATGGTGGGTGTCTGAATCCACCCACACTCTAAACTCTGACCCACACCCTAAACCCATATTACCATACCCATACCCGGATCCATATCCGCCCCATTTGCCAACCCTAAATCGAGAATTAATTCTCAATTATTCTGTCTGAATCAAATTCAGAGAGAAGCTGCTGTTGTAAGATCGAGAGTGAGATCGAGATAAAGAGATGAAGATGAGAAGCAGTGATGGAGAAATTGAAGAACGAGTTAGGGATTTTCGTCATTCTTTGTTAATGGGTCTGTGCTAGTTTCTATGGTTGATTTGAGATGAGAGTTGAAGCTCGGGGAGGAGAGACCCGATGCTATAATTGAAGCTGGAGAGACCTGATGCTGTAATTGAAGCTGAAATAAAGATGATTTCAGGGCAGTTCATAATCGAGAGAGCAGAATCAGAGATGGGGTTTGTTGAGGAAGATGGTAGCTGCTATTGTTGATCATGGTTTTATATCGAGATTTGAGGCAGGTTGGTGCGAGAATTGGGTTGGATGATACTGTTGTTAAGATGGAGAGGAAGAATTGGAATTAGGGGTTTCTGCTGCTGTAGCCAAGAACAGGATTGTCTAGCAGGTAATGACTTGAAATGGTGAAGTGCTGTGTATGTGGAGCTTTAGGGGCTGGTAAGAATTGGCAGGAACTGATGGCAGGTTGAGCTGGTGCTGGCCTGATTTGTGAATGGTTTTGTAGCTGCAGGGTAAGCTAGTTTGTGCAGCTCCAAGTGATGTTAGTTGATGAATTGCAGCCAGGAATGAAGCTAGGGGCTTGAACTGAGAGTTGTAGCTATTGCTGCCATGGACTCAGCATGTGAGTTGAAGCCCGGCAATTGGTTGGCTTGAACCGAGCCAACAAATGGACAGAAATTGAGGTGGAAGTGTTGCTCGATCTTGGAGAAATCATTGCGGACTTATGATTCCGGATTGCACGAGAATTCTTGTGTGATCGATTTCGGTGAGTTAATGGAGTTGGAGCTGCAGTGTGAGCTAACAAGAGTTGGTGTTAGGTGCAGCAGGTGAGAATGGAGTGGTTGCTGTTGCTTCCATGGTTCAATTGTTGAAGTGACAAAAGAAAGAAAAATGCAAATGAGAATTGGTGGAGTTGTCGTGGCAGTGGACTGGGTACTGATTTGTAGCTGCAATTAGATGCTGTGTATGGAAGTACAGGAAGGAGATGGTGGTTGTGTTGCTATGCCTGGAAGAGTAGGATTGAGGAACTGTGATGCAATGGCTAGGTAGTGGTGCTGATGAGAATGAAATGAGGACTGCAATTGCAGGTCATGGGCTGGTGATTGGTCAGAGATGAATAAAGCTGGAGCTACAGATGCTACTGGTGGCATGGAGACAGTGATGATTCAAAGAAGTTGGAGGACTGAAATGGGTTATAGCAGCCAGGGACAGAAGCTGAAGTGGATGGAAATTACAGGGAGCATATGTGCTGTTTCAGGCAAGGATGAAGCTGGCGCTAGCTGTGAGATGGCTCTGGTGGAGTTGCAGGAGATCTGAGCTGCTAAAGAGATGGGTTGTGACATTGGTGTTATGGGTCACATTAACTAGTTCAGGGAGCTAGCTTTCAAGTGAAGCAAGACTAGTGTGACACCACAGGCTTGCAGCAAGAATGAACTGGTGGCATTGGCCTGAGAATGATGGAATTGCCAGGGCCATGATGGTTGGCTAAGGCACTGGATTGCACAAGGATTGTGCAACACATCACAAGCCTGTGCAATGGCCTGGCAAGATGGCAAAGACCCTGACCTGGTCTGACTTACCCGATTGACCCGATCCGATTCGGTGAGTTGACCCGTTGACCGATCGACCGACCCGTTGACCGATGGGTAGGTTTGACTTTGCCGGTCACGAGGTATTTTCGGCTGACGTTTAGGCCAAATTCGGCCACAATCCCAGTTTTCCGGCGAGCCAAAATTTCCAGAATTTTCTATGGACCTCTCTCATGGGTGTGAAGACTTGGGCTAGGAATTGGATGGAGAATTGGACTCTAATTTGGAAAGAGAAGGTGGAAGAGTTGAGAAAAGCTTGATTTGGAAATTGAATTGCAAAAGGAAAAGGATTCTAATCCTTGGAAGATTTGGAGAATATTGAAGCCTATAAATAGAGAAGTTTTCTACAACTTCTACACACCTTTCTACACACACAATTCTTTTCTTTTCTTATTCTTTGTGTGAACTCTTTAACATGAGTAGTTAATTTATTGATTGAGGATGAATTCCTAGTTCTTAATTTATGTTTTGAGTTTTTGTTTTCAATTCTATCTTGAAGTTTTTCACATGATTATCGTTTGTTTTTACTAATAGGAGTGATCTTAAAGACATTCATGATTGATTGATAGATTGTTTGGAGTGCACGCTAAATTGATTTGTTAATTCGATCTAAAGCTAGTGAAAGTTAGGGGATAAGTAATCGTTCTTTGACTCTTTACATAAGTAGCAAACACGAGACCTTGCGAAGGGATTCCGTGGAGCAATTGTGTGTAGAAACAACGTTAGCAAGTAGACCTTGAGCTAAGAGTCTAACTACTAATATCAACCTAAGAAATTCACAAAACCTAATGCATGAGCCAAGTTACATCTAGGTTGAGCTAATTCTAGGTGGCTTGGTGATTAGAATCAGGTAGTCGAGAACTTAGTGTCCCGGTGATACAAGGGATTTAGGGGTTTAGCACTGAGCTAGCTGCTTTACCTACGGTTGGTGATAATTTGTGACTAATAACAAGTAGAAAAGAACATAACTTGATTCATTGTTTAAGTAACGAAGAAGGATTCCTTGATCTTGTCTCTCTTATTGCTTTCAACTTTATCTTTTAATTGTTTTGTTTATTTTTATTTTACTTTTTACACCCCCTTTCGTGACAATTTTTACAACTAGAATCTCGTGCTCCTCGTGGATCGACCTTGACTACCCTATATTACTAGTTAATTAGGTAGTAAAGTATTAATTAATTTGATTGCACCTACGACACGCATCACCTGGTGATCTTCTTTGTGTAACGATGGGGCTTGAAGTGAAGAAATGGACTCTGGGCAATTGAAGAAACACGCTGTGATATGATGAAGATGGGTACAATTCTCGACCGGGAGTTGAAGAAGAGGAGGTGGTTTCTTTGTAAGATGAAATTAATGATACTTGATTTAAGAGCTTGAGTTCATTGTTAATTTGAGAAAACAAGAAGAAATTGGAGATGAATCGATGTCGTTGATGGTGTTGATGGCGTTGTTTCAAGAACTCAGAAATGGGTTTGTCTCGGATTGGATTGATTTGAAGTAGGATGTCTTTCTTTGTTGAATCACAGGATGGGAGATTGAAGAACTAGAAGAAATTGGAAATGGTTCCATGTCACGAGATGGTTAGAAATCCGATGCTGCTATGATGGCTTGTATAGATGAATAGAAGATGGGTTTGTCTCTAAACCGAGATGAACAAGTGAAGCTCGTTGTGAATGAGTAGATGTATGTTTAGGATTCTTAACGGGGAGAAGACGAAAATAATGGCCTGAATTTGGTAGGGAAAGCCACACCAAAATAGCGAAACTCGACCGGATTTCTGTCCCGGTGAGTTGACTCGGCGATTCCAGATCCAACTCGTGAGTAAGACCCAGTAAGACACTAACTCAAGCTGACTCGGTGGCTGACTCTCTCCTTCTTTGACCCGTTGACTAACTGAAAACCGTCAGTTTGACAGTTAACGTTGACGGTGCCGTGACGGAATATTCCTTTGACGGAGAAGAAGATTCGGCGACTATTCCTACCATAATACCGACTTTTCCCGTGACCAAAATTACAGATTTTTTTGTGTGAATTCTACTCATGGGTGTGAAGACTTGGACTTGGAATTGGATGGAGAATTTGGGTCAAATTTGGAAAGAGAAGATGGAAGATGAGAAAGACTTGAATTTGGAAATTGAATTGCTAAAGGAAAGGGGTTCTATTCCTTGGAAGATATGGAGAACATTGAAGCCTATAAGTAGAAAAGTTCTCTACACACTTTGACATATCTTTTACACATCTCTCTACACACACAACACTTGTGTTTTTGCTTGCTTTTCAAAATTCTTCTTTTTAATTATTTGTGTGAACTTTAAAATTCTCCTTTTAATTATTATTTGTGTGAATTTCAAAAACATGAGTAGCTTATTTTCTTATTGATTGAGGATGAATTCCTAGTTCTTAATATATGATTTGAGTTTTGTTTACAATTCTATCTTGAAGTTTTTTCACATGATTATCGTTTGTTTTTACTAATAGGAATGTTTATACATTCATAGTTGATTGATAGATTGTTTAGAGTGCACGCTAAATTGATTTGTTAATTTAATCTAAAGCTAGTGAAAGTTAGGGGATAAGTAATCGTTTCTTGACTCTTTACATAAGTAGCAAACACGAGACCTTGCGGAGGGATTCCGTGGAGCAATTGTGTGTGAAAACAACGTTAGCAAGTAGACCTTGATCTAAGAGTCTAACTACTAATATCAACCTAATAAGTTCATAAATCTTAATGCGTTTATTTAAATTACATCTTGAGTGATCTACTACTAGGTGGTTTGGTAAATAGAACTGGTAGTCGAGAACTTAGTATCCGATGATATAAGGGATTTAGGGGTTTAGCAGTCTGTTTGCTTTACCTACGGTTGGTGATAATCTGTGACTAATAACATGTGGATGAAAAACATAACTTGAATCATTGTTTTGCAACGAAGAAGGATTCCTTGGTCATGTCTCTCTTATTGATTTCAACTTTATCTTTGAATTGCTTTGTTTATTTCCTTTTGCTTTATACATCCCCCCCTTTTTGTGACAATTAAGACAACTAAAACCTCTTGCTCCTCGTGGGAACGAACTTAAATACCACTATATTACTTGTTAATTAGGTGGAAAAATATTAATTAATTTTTTGTGGTTACGACACGCATCATGGATACCATAGATACAAGAGATGAAGATACATCACGAAGTAAGTGCATGAAAACGGTGGAAGATCCTGATGGAAAGGAACCATTAAGAGGTTTGAATTGTGCAGAGGCAGAGAGCAGCAGGAGCAAAAAGTGTAAGAAATGAATAATTATCAAAAAGCAATGACGAAAGCATATTAAGGGTAAGAGGAAGAAACAATAATTGAAGAAGAAATACGCGAGAATCTCGCCATCAAGAATGTATGACAATTTGATTGAAGAATTGAAAAACAAAAATGAATAAACAATGTAAGATTATGCGATACCTTCGCAAACAAAATGAATGATTGAATGAATTAACAAAAATAAAAGAGTGAGTGAATGGGACGAACCTTATGGCGTACACCCTAGTTCGCGAATGATATTTCGCAAGAGGCAAATGTAAGACCTAAAGTGCGTCATATAAGGGGGGTATCTCTTGACATGGCTCAGTGAAAAGGTTACACCGCTCCTGGAACTGAGTCATGGAGATTTGGGGCCCATGAAAGCCTATCCGGGAGAGATACCTTGGATTTCTAACTATATATATATAAGGTTATACAGTTGGACGCCCGAGGGTCTCTTCCAAGGAGTCGATGTATGCTCAAGGCGCAAGGGTACAGTTGAGCCAAGAGTGCTTGGGGCATTTGAAGTGTCTCGGCCATTCTTGGCAAGTCTTGGCATATGTTGTACTCGGACCGAAGAAAACTCCACTTAGGGTGCAGTCTCGTAACCATAAACCCTATAGGTATAAGGGATAAGAGGCTGCGAAAACAACTGGTTGTTGTTAAGACCGGATGGGAGGAGCTAGTCTTGTATGGCCGATGTACGCCTCCTTGAAGGGAAAACGGGGAGATGATAAGGGCGTCACCCTCCATTAGGGAGGTGATAAGTGTCACAAGAGGCAATGTCATGGGGCTTTATATTCACAAGAACATTTAGGCCTGTCATATTTTTCGCAAATGAAATATCCTGCGAGAGGCAAAAATACTAAAGAAATGATAAGACAAGATCAATGGGTCATTACATGAAAGTGTAAAGACGTCCGTGATCTTGTCGCAAGACGTCAATGTCATGGGATTTTATGTTCGCAAGAATATTTAGACTGTCATATTGATGCAAAATGAGGGGTGGCAAAATAAGACCTTTAACTAGGAAGGCAAAATAAGACCACACAAAAACAATGATAAGACAAGATCAATGGGTCATTACATGAAAATGTAAAAGACGTCTGCGATTTTGTCGCAATGATGAATTTCAACATAAATAGTGATAAAATAACATAAGAAATCGAGTAAGCGAACAAGCTTGCGAAATGCGATTATATTTCTTCATTTATCCGTGAAGAACCCATTAATGATGAGTTGCGAAATTAAGAAGTATCATTACTTAAAGATTATCGACTTGATTTATCTCATGTGAAATAAATAACAGAGGCAAGTATGGGAATGATTAGAATAAAAATTTGTTATTTATTTTCATATGATAAATTTACAATAAGAGATTACAAATAGAAGGTTAAAAGGATAAATATACAAATATCACAAGAAGAGAAAGAAAATGGAACAATCTAGCAACTTATTCTTCTTTATCAGATTCTTCTTCTTCTTCGCTTACATCACTATCAGAGACATTTGAGCAAGGCATATTATCAGGAATTTCATCGAGAAGACAAGGATATGAAGAAAGAGGAATGTTGTGATCATTGCAAATCATTCAATAGTTTGGTTGCGAAAATGAACATCATCATTATTGAAATTCGCCCACAATAGTTTGTAGTTGCTTCTTCATCTTAGAATATTTGTCATTGCGAAGAGAGAAGTCTTTTGCAAGTTGCGCTTTCTCGATTCAAGTTCCTTGATTCGGTTTGAAACCTCTTCTCGAGATTCGCGAACAAATGACAATGAGTTAACGGTTTAATATGATTTCGTGAAAAAGAAGTGGAAAAATAATGAAGAATAGTAAAACAACCTTCTCGCCAAATCATATCTTTAACCAAGGCATTATGCTCGGATGAAGACCGGCGTTAACACCTAAGTTATTTGGCATTATCTAGAACCTTCGCAGCCCAAGCGAATTCATCATCATTATTTATGACAAGAAGTGAACGAATTTGATTTTCTCGCTCATTAAGTATGGGATTTTGGCGAAGAGATTCATCTCGTTCAATTTGGACTTCAAGAAGGGTTTTTGGAATTTTGCTAATGCTTGTGCACCTTGATTAGCAATGCGATCTTTATCATCTATGAGGCTGCTAATTTTCTTCCTTAGAATATTATTACTCTCCGGGGAGTCAAGATATAACCTTTAAATCGATTGGATAAACCTAAACTAGATCTATGTTCAATTTCTAGAAGATGAAATTTGGTTCAAGTTCACTTAACGAGAGAGAATTAGTCTTGTTTGAAGAACTACTTAAAGATTCATTGAGATGAGCGAGAAGAGCATCATCATCCATAGGTTCGGGGAATGAATGGAGAAAGATGGATTTGTCGAGAAAGATTATAAATATCTCATGAAAATGATAAGTCAGGCAAAGAAAAATAAATGGCAAAGTAGAAATGGAGAAAAAAAGAGGGTGTTATACCGTAAAGTTGTTGATTAGCACTTTGAAGTGTAGATATTTTATCTTTCTGGGAAGAAGATTCAACTCCCAATTGTTGAATTATTTCATCCTTCTTGCGAGATGTCGCAACTTCAATTTATAGTTCTTTGATCTTCTCTTTAAGTTGAAGATTTTTCTTTTCAAGATTGTTGCGTCTTTTCTCAAGGTCTGAGGCAACAACAAAGGAAGCTCTCCCAAACTATAAGGAAAGTAAAGAAATTGTTAAGATAAGGTTTATAATCGAAATCGCAAAGAAATAACTGAAATATGAACATACCAAAGCATTGAGTGCATTTAAGAGTAGAGAGTCATTGTTCGGGAAACTCCGCGAAAAGATTCATTATCCTCTAACAGGGGGGCATCGCAAATTTTAGTTTGCGAGATGCGCAGGGAGTGTATGAGAACCTGCAATATAAGGTCCACTCAAAAATAGAGGAACAACCCACCACTTCTCATCCTTGGAGTAACGAGGAACATTATTTTTGCCCGAGTGCCAGTCAATATCTTGCATAAGCAGTTTATCATTGGAAATATTATCTTTTCTCTTCAATCGAGCACCCCAGCGAGATTTATCGTTTCTCATATTTATTACTTCATAATTTTCAAAAAAGTTTTCTACAGTATATTTCTCCGTCCATTTCTAAACCGCGAATCTAGGATCTTTGACATCATCGGGATATAAAGATCCCTTATCGACATCACGATTGGCGAATTCAAGCATTAGACGGATGCAATCGCCACTTAGTTGATAAATAGCTCTGTAGAATTTCTCATGAGCAAGAATTTCATAGAATAAAGGTATCTCGGGATTGTAGAGAGGAATGGGAAGGCTGCCGAGGATTTGACCTAAGCGAGATTATGATCTTCCGATCATTACATTGATGATCAGAAAATAACTGCAGAAAGTATAGATGAAGATTCTTGATCAGGAATGGTTGATAGGATGAAGCCCTTCTCTTGAAATTCTTTTGAGTTTCATTAAAAAGGGGTTTATATGTACGACCAAGTGAAGCCATTTATAGGGTATGGGAATGATTAGAAAATTGAAGATCAAGAGAAAGAAAGAAGGGAAGATTTGCGGAGGAAGCTCACAGTTGCGGAGGAAAAAAGAAGTTTACGAGGGAAAATAAAAGAGAAGAAGAGAAGGGTGAGAAAACTATATATAGAGGAAGAATCCTCGAGAAAACAAATGCATTTAATGCGAGATGGGACGTGAATGGTCAAGAATAAACGGTTGAAAGAGACGTGTCAAGAAAAGAGTGGAAGAATAAACACTGTAATAAATTAAAACGGCAGAGTGAAACAGATAAAGATGAACAATTGCGAGATAAAGATGAGCAATTGCGGCATTTTAAAATATTGGTTCTCATGACATTCTCTCCTTGAGAGAAGACATGAGAAGAGGCAAGATAGAGATCGGAATATCGCGATATCAATACTTCGCGAGATTAATAAATACTTGATATTGCGAGGAGTCACGGAGAAGTAAAATAAATGACGCAATGAATGACGACAGCCAGAACATGAGAAGAATGTGAAGACTTAGCGAGATTTAGGAGTGTAGCGAAATTGTATACTTGTACACTTGCGATATCTCGCAAGCCATTCCGAAAATAAAGGATGTTTTAGCTGTCATCCCTTGTGTATTACCCTATATAAAGGGTTGAGTCGATCTCATTGTGAGAGAGTTCTTTTTGAATTGTTAAGCAAGTCTTTAGGAGGAGAAAGTTTTAGAGTGATTGTAATTCTTTTACTCATTTCTATTTCCTATTGTAAAGATTCAAGTATTCAATCAATAGAAATCATAATCATTCATCTTAAAATGACTTAATTGTGTAAATTCTAGTGAGGGGTGTAGTGTAGGATTTCCTGCAACTACAATAAGGGTTCGGATTTCATCATCGTTCTCTTCTTGCCCGCCTTAGGAAACGATACCAAACGCGAACCTAAGCTTAAAATACTGACTAGAACGAGACCGATAGGGTAACGAGCTTAATAGGAAAGTCATTCGAAAAATATTGGTTACTCTTTAAGCATATGATGCGTGTCGTAGGTGCAATCAAATTAATTAATATTTCCACTCAATTAAAAATAATATAATGGAAGTCAAGTTCGTTCCACGAGGAAGCAAGAGATTCTAGTTGTAAAAATTGTCACAAAAGGGGGGTGTAAAAAGCAAAAAGAAAATAAACAAAGCAATTAAAATCGAAAGTTGAAAGCAATAAGAAAGACAAGATCAAGGAATCCTTCTTCGTTTACAAAACAATGAATCAAGTTATGTTCTCTTACTTGTTATTAGTCACAGATTATCACCAACCGTAGGTAAAAGCAACTAGATCGTGCTAAACCCTAAATCCCTTATATCACCAGGACAGAAGTTCGACTACGGATTCTATTTACCAAACCACCTAGAAGTAGATCACTCAAGATGTAATTTAAATAAAGCATTAAGATTTATGAACTTATTAGGTTGATATTAGTAGTTAAACTCTTAGATCAAGGTTTACTTGCTAACGTTGTTTCTACACACAATTGCTCCACGGAATCCCTCCGCAAGGTCCGTGTTTGCTACTTATGTAAAGAGTCAAGAACGATTACTTATCTCCTAACTTTCACTAGCTTTAGATCGATTTAACAAATCAATTTGGCGTGCACTCCAAACAATCTATCAATCAATCATGAATGACTAAACATTCCTATTAGTAAAAACAAGCGATAATTATGTGAAAAACCTCAAGATAGAATTGAAACAAAACTCAAATCATGTTAAGAACTAGGAATTCATCCTCAATCAATAAGAAAATTAGCTACTCATGCTTTTGAAATTCACACAAATAATAATTATTAAAAAGAAGAATTTTCAAGTTCACACGAACAATTAAGAAGAAGAATCTTAGAAAAGCAAGCAGAAACACAAGTGTTGTGTGTGTAGAGAGGTGTGTAAAGATGTAGAAAACTTCTCTATTTATAGGCTTCAATATTCTCCAAATCTTCCAGGAATAGAATCCTTTTCCTTTAGCAATTCAATTTCCAATTTCAAGTCTTTCTCTTCTTCCATATTCTCTTTCCAAATTTGAGTCAATTCTCCATCAATTCCTAGCCCAAGTCTTCACACCCATGAGAGAAGTCCATAGAAAATACAGAATTTTTGCTTTCGTAGGAAAACTGGTATTATGGCGGAATCCAGTAGGAATTAGTCGTCGCCGACCACTGAAAATCTGTCGTCGGAGAATATTCGTTAGCGGAATATTCCGTCGAGTCAGTAAGGATAACGGTCGAACAAGTCCGGAAATCAGTCAATGAGAGTCGGCTACCAAGTCGCTTCTTAGTCAAGGTGAGTGGTCTTAATCGAGTGAGTCTGGAGGTCAACTTCCCGGAGTCAACTAAGTCGGTTGACTCGAGTCGATCGAACCACTTTGCACATGCCGGTGTAAGTCACGGCCAAAGATGGCACACTGTATTGCCTTCCCTTTTGCACGGCCCGGATGGTTGTATCCTGCCAATTCCAACAGCTCCATCTTTTCATTAGCTCACAATCCACCACAGAACCAGGACACTGCAACCTCATTGCCTCCACCTTGCTGACCTTCACGGCCACTATCCTCACCAAAGGCGCGGCACCCAGATTCTTGCTCGGCTCGTCCACACAATATCAGCTCAAATTCACAAAGGCCGGCTACCCTGTCATGCCATCCTATGATCCATTCTTGGTCCATTTCTGAGTGACAACCTCCAGTGATCACTTACATACAAACTGGAGTATCTCATACAACACCTTGAGCTGCACGAGACCACTCATCTCTGCCACAACCTTAATGCCACAACTTGAGCTCAAGCCAACCTCATTGTATCAACACACATAGCACCACGTAACCACCTAAACCAGTTACTCCACCATCTCCAGATGCTTCAACTCCATTAGCACAACCTTATGAACTCAACGTGCCTAACCTCCAACCCATTCATCCTCCGAATCATCAACAACATCTATCTCAGGTCAAACTAATTCATCACTGCAATTCGTTGGCCAATTGTACCACAAAGCTTTGACAAAATTACCAAAGCTCCATCTTCTAACTTCATTTGAGTCTTCAAATCCCTTCAACAAGTCGAGCCCATCTTGTTTGTGACATTTCGAGAACCCATTTTCGATTCATCCATTCTTTATCAATCGATTTGAGCCAATCAATACCACCATTAGAACCCATTTCTGTGTTCTTCAAAATCACGATTCATCTCTTCTTCACTCTTTGATTTCCATATTCGATTAACAAACCCCAAATTCCATCTATTATGCATCTCCATCTCCGCCATAACGGCCCGACAACTTCTCCATCAGCTTCTTCCACAATCGACTTGATCTTTGTGGCATCGGCTTCTCCACGACAAAACCCAATCCGAATACAACCTCAAACCCTAATCGATTCAAGCAACAACAACCCGAGAAACCCTTAATTAGCCATAACCCATCTCTGATTCATCTCTCCCGAGCTCCTCTTCAAATCAAAACCCTGTTCAATCTTCTCTCAATTTTGAGTTCGAGCGTCTCAATCTGGTCTCAAACTTCAATTCCTCATGAGTCTCGAGTTCGATCTCCCAGATTTCACAGTGGCAACAGCTCTCTCTCTCTCTTGGTTTCACTCGATTTTCAGTCCTCAACTTCTTCTCTCAATCTCTTGAAATTAACGAGTAAATGGCTGCTTCTCTCTCGCTTGGGCGTAGGAATGAATGATGAAAATGAATTTTCGAGTTTAGGGTTGGGGTATGAAAGGTCAGGTTTGGATCCCAGTTTCGGGTTTGGATCCGAATGCGGGTGTGGGTCTATGGGTTTGGGTTTCAACATCCATGGACATAACCCATCCATTTGACCAGCGATAACACTTACGTTTGGATAAGGGCTACCCCGTTTAGCGGCCCTTAACTCGGTAGGCCTGTCCTTTCTTTAGTAATCCTCCAATAGAGAGTAGCCCTTAACCTTGGCTGGGCTCCAGGATAGTGATCGCCCATGAAATGACAATTTTGCCCTTTTGGCTCAAATAAGTAATTCTTCTTTCTCGTGTGACTCCAGTGCAGCTACAAAACTCAAACAAGCGTAAAATACATAATTTACAAGAAAAATAGCAAAGAAAGCATAAACAATAGATAGTAAATAGGATGTATTCTACACCCTATCAGCATACTTCGAAGTTCATGATGGTTTATGTGAGTTGAATGCGTGATTGCGCCGCCTTGTAATGCGGTGAGTCCTTGGGTATCAAAGCTCCACGTAGCTTCCCTCGCCTCTATTCAACTTACTTTGACTCGGATTGATTCAGGAGTGCCTTAAATTGTACAGAATTCCCTTTCGAAGGATTAGAAGGTGGTGCTAGAAACAATCTAGAAAGTGGAGCCATCATGCTTTTTGTTTGCTAGAAATCGGTAGGTTTGTTGTGGTGAGTCAGCCTTGTTTGTGTTTGTGTAGAATTCCCTTGCGGTTAGGATGTCAAAGCTGGTATTATAACAACCAATACAATGATTATCATTGAGTTTCAAAATGGACGTTACTACTTTGACCATAGTGTGAATAGTGGTTGGGAACATCAGCCTTTTCAAAGGTTATGGCTCATACCATTATGTGCCCAATTACTATCCACACACGCACGGGTCATACGAGAAAAATTCTTATGTTTCTCCTTTAGAAGAGTCTCTCGGGAAATTATAGGAGATTTACACGTAAGTTAGCTAAGATGAATAACTTAGTTTATGCGAAAAACTTTCTATAGAGGAATCCCCTCGGGATGATAGGCGAGAGCGAACAAAAGAATTGCTCGAAATAATCTTGATTTCCAATACTGGTGTTTCCAATAATACCCATGAAAATGAGGATATTTATTTGCATAATCAAGATGACGAGGTTAGAAATGGTAACACTACTTGTTTAGATGAGGTTCAACCATTTTCATGTTATGATTATGATGAGGATAGTGTTGATGAAGAATTTAAAATATGTAGGCATAGTGATCGGGGAATTTGTTACTCAGATTGAACTTTATAATGATAGTACTATTTCTCGGTTTTAAATCCCAATAATTTTAATGATTATTCACCTATTCGAAAGGGCGAGGATTTGACTAGAGATGCCACCGTTTTCGACGATGTAGTTCATGATCCTTTAGCCTGCAATATGTTGGATAATCCATTATTTGATGTGCCTATAAGTGAATCGGAGGAAAGTAACTATGATTAACACCTTAGTTAACGAGCCTTTACTAGAAACTTTCGTGATAATCCTTTTATATGATTGTGATGATGGTTTAGAGGAAAAGAGTTTACCACGAGAATATTTGTTTTAGAAGTCTAGTGATTTAGAAACACTAGTCTTAGAAGATGATAAACTTCGTAGAGATGAGCAAGGATGCATTGATAATAACTTAGAAGAATCAATTGACCATTTTCGGGATTCCGATGTTCTAGAAATTAGGAAATTGTGACTAGTCTATCTAGACACTGAAAATCTAAGTTTGAGGGTGATTATCACTCTCTAGTGCCTTACCTTTAACTCTTAGAAAGTCCCCTCACTTAGGAGTGGACATCCGTGCCTCAACCATTTTACAAGATTATCTTCATATACTTTTTCCCGAACCTAGTTGTGTCCATAAAGAAGTTCGATTGTTAGAAACCCATCCTATGGTTGATGTGGTTAACCCAGGCTATGATACCACGATTGATTTTGTTTTCCCACCAAAAACCTTCCTTCCAATTGTGGGAATGTACAAGTTTCGGATGTGTCAATTATTAAGTTTTGAGACTAAACCTAATTACTTTAGGATATTAGTGCGACACATTTGCTAAGAATGACCAAAGATTTATGGTCAACCGTGTGAGTCAAAACGATTGACTTAGAGGATCCCCAGTTATTCAGGTTATTGTTATGTGCATCTAAGTTCTTAATTGAGTATTTCCAGACTCTAGAACCCGATCTTCAGGATCCTTCCTTTGGTTTGGCGTGGCCAAACTTAGGTTTTTGGGCCAAAGGTTACCATGCGTTGTTTGGTAACCTTGAATGGCTAGGATTTTCTCATGGGATTGAAGGGCAACCGTTGATTGTCGCACGCCTTCGTTTTGGTAACCGTGTAGGGAATGCTAGCATGGTGGCGTGGCTCGGTGCGTTTGGCATGGTGGGGCCAGGGACTTAGCATCACCGGGTGGCACATGGTGTGCTTCTAGCATGGCTAGAGCCAAGGCAAGGTGCGGTTTGGCTTGGCGTGGTGGGGCAAGAGGTTGGCATGCGGTTGGCACATGGCGCGGCTAGCATGGATAGGGCCAAGGCAAGGTGCGGTTTGGCTTGGCAT
>JAJJWW010000888.1:600000-1057914 GCA_023531295.1 Papaver armeniacum
GTCTGTTAGTTGGTTAACTTCGACTATGTTTATTATGTTGTATTTTCTATTTGTAAATTGTATGAATATTGTATATGTATCATTTGAGAGGAGTTCTTGTATTATATATTTCAGAGTGGGGCTAGTTTTGGGATAAGTTTTGAAGCAGATTTCTTTATTGAATCTTTAATTAGTTGATTTAGATTCTTAGTGCCTGTTTATTTAGTTAATCTCTTGGATTAGTCAGCCGCTAGCTTTGGGGGCGCTACAATGTTGTTATTAGAGCTCACTATTAGATATTATATGGGTGATAATAGGATTAGCCAGTGCCAGTTAGTGAACTAGATTAGTTTAGAACTGGGTTGGGTTTGTGAGATAAATCTTAATCAATAAAAGCTATCAATAATTGAAAGAGTTATTTGATTGATTGATTTGTTTGTTTGGTTGTTTGTAAATGCAATGAAGTAAAAATTGTAGGGTACACCAATAACTTTAGCTAATGAAGATTAGAGAGTAATTAGTCTAAAAAGTATGAACATGTATATAATTCGATACTAGAAAAATAGTGAGATTAGTATTATTCCCAAATTTACCAAAAACAGCAGAATCAGTTTTTACCCCAAAACAACTGGCGACCACAGTGGGAGATTGATCTCTCGGTTGCAAGATCAATTTCCAATTTCATTTCAATCCTATCAATTTCAAGATGGTGGATCTTAGGTCTGGGTTAGTTACCAATCTTGATGCTGGTGGCGCTGATAATACTCTTGGCGTCACTATCCCTGTTGCTGACACCAATATACCGCTCGCCAGACGCATCTTATGGTGTTACATCCTCTACCACCAATACCAGCGCAGGAAACGTTCCTTCCAGCGTAACACCTCCTATCACCAGAACCAAAGCCGCTGCCACCCTTTTCAATGTTTCTTCGAGCGTAACGCCCTAATTATCACCAGAGCTACTGCCACTCCTCCATCAGGACGAGAGGTTGGAGTAACCAGAGGAAGCCAACCCCATATTACCATTATTGATTTGATGGAAAGACAAGAAGTTCTCGATGGAGATGACAAGGAATACTTTTAACACCCCTAACGTAAGCACTTCAGCGGGACGCATAGATGAAGAGGATCGCGTTACTCTTGAACAACAGTTGGTGGAGTCCTGCATTAACACACCAGCATTGCTGGAAAGAACCAGACCCGCCAGGAATGAAGATGCACGCGAGATTCGAGGGAATAGGCGTCTCATCAACGAACAAAATAATACCGGGCCCTCTGTAAGCGTAGTGGGTGAAGAAGAAAGCTCCAGCTGCAGAAAAACAACCCAAACGTGCTGCACAGGCGCAAAAGACAGCTCAAACTCGGAAAGTTGAGACTAAGATGCCTGCACAACAACAAGAAACTGGAGGAGCCACTCTAAACTTCCCGTCTCCGATTGAAGAGGTAATCGAACTCCTAGAAGCATGGATTCAAGATGATAACATCAAACTACCGCCTCTCAGACGTTCACCAACTGAAAAAGAAGTGGCGGATCCCAAATATTGTCATTACCATAGGTTTGTCAATCACCCAACCTGCAACGAATTCCAAGGAGAGGAGGATGCAGGAGAAATTAAATTAGGCCTTTGGAGGAGTGCACATAGATCCTCTTAGGTCAAGAGTTGCATGATTTCGGGGACTCCGTTCACAAAACCATACGAGACCATGATGGAGCATTTATGCAAGCAATGATAGGCGAGTTTTCGCACACATGGAATCAAGGAGGAGCTGCTTCACCAAAAATAAAGAAGGGAGAGTAAACTCACATATGTGATTTATCAAAGCCCGTCAATGTTCACGGTCGTGGCCAACCAAGGTTCGTGCTCGTAGCTGCCGCTAATTCCTTTCAAGATCCATGGCCGTAGCCACCACTCGTCATTGCCAAGGTTTGTGCCTGTAGTCATAACTCGTCTCTATCAAGGATCGTGATCGTAGCCATCCAAGCTCCAGCCAACCTGTTTTGTACATAGTCACAACATGGATGCAAGAGGGTGATACCCTCATCATGGTCAACCCATCGACCATACAGGATAGAACCACGTAAACCACACTTGGGGACTGAGGCTCAGCATGAAGTTCCTTCGCCGTCAGTCAAGGACTTCTTCAACACAAGAGAGACGGTCAATCAAGAAGCATGTAATTTGCAAGGAAAAATCAAACTGAAGGTTGGTCGCATCCTTAACCATTGTTGTTATCTCCCATATTTCGAATCACCGTTGCCAGCGTTGCATGCGTTGAGATGTTACATTAGAAACAATATTCTTTCCCATAAGAAGAAAACACGACTTGCCGGCCATCACTATTTGTGTGCCATCTTCCCATCTACCATGTCGTATCGCCTCAGAAGAATGGGAAGAACTCATTTTTCGAAATCAAGGGTTAAGGGCACCCTCACTGGAGTTCTCTCATGAAGTCGCTTCAACGCTCTCTCCAGAAGCCGCTTCAACGCACGCTCTCTCCTGAAGCCGCTTCAATGCTCTCTCCAGAAGAAGGCGCTTCAACGCTCTCTCCAGAAGCCGCTTCAACGCACGCTCTCTCCTGAAGCCGCTTCAATGCTCTCTCCAGAAGAAGGCGCTTCAACGCTCTCTCCAGAAGTCGCTTCAACGCACGCTCTCTCCTAAAACCGCTTCAATGCTCTCTCCAGAAAAAGGCGCTTCAACGCTCTCCAGAAGCCGCTTCAACGCACGCTCTCTCATGAAGCCGCTTCAACGCTCTCTCCAGAAGAAGGCGCTTCAATGCTCTCTCCCAAAGCCGCTTCAGCGCTCTCTTCAGAGTCCAAAGCCGCTTCAACGCCTCAGCAAGCCACACAGACCCAACTTCATCATGTCTGCCACATCGCCGACAAAATCAGAATCGGTGTTTCTAGATTTCTAATTTCCTATGGAGAGTGTGCATGAGCTACCAAAAAGTTTGGATACAATACAAATCTATCAAACACGACTCTGATCAACAAGTGACGAATCCAAAATATTGCCGCCTTCATCAATTCGTCAACCACCTTACCAGTAAATACAATGGAAGTACATCTTTCAGGAGAAAATATGCTCAGAATAATTACACGTGGGGACTGCCAGCGCGGGATGCCTTCACGTCCCTTAACCAGGTTATTTCTGATATCAGCATCATCACTGTCAAAGACTTACGAGCTGCAGGAATTTCTCAACATGAAGTCATACACGTGCATCAAAGACTCCAAAAGCACGCCGCAGAGATATATTCACATATCCGGCCACGCCATCGGATCTAACAGAAGTGTAACTGGGGACTGCTCCCATTCCATACAACAGTTCAATATTCAGAAGATGGTTCAAAGGGTGTCGCTTCGAACGAAGTCCTTGAAGACTCGATAGCAGCACGTCGGCAACGGAGCACCTCTTAGCTCGTCTACTTCACCCAATGGATCCGGAAGATTTTTGACCATACAAGCATCCCCAGCATATCATCATCGCAATCAGAAAGAGCAAGATGTCTGAAAGAAATCATCAAGCAACCATTACATGCTTCTTAGGGGAAGCGTCATTCGTACCCTGCAGCCTGCTTCAATGACGAAACAGCCTCTCAATCACCATCTCATTAGGCCTAGATCCCAGAAAGAAGTTTCGCCATCTGTAAATTTCATATTTTGGAAAATCCCTTCACGAAATCAGGAAGCAGTGAGCTAGTGCACGTGGTACTCCCCGATTGCAATTACTTCTTCAGACGTGTCCAATCACGCCACACACGCTATTAATTGGAGATAGAGCCTCCGCACCTAACAAATACGACTCTTGGATCTCCTGTTCACGGAAGCACAACACGCGTGATATAACAAATGCAAGTTAAAGGTTCGTGGCCGAATCCTCAATTTTCATCATTGCATCCCCTACTTCAAGCTGTTGTTATTAGGGTTACATATAACAAGTATCATCGTGGAAGCGGTATCCGACCACATGAAAGGAAAAGACATCACCACCTATGGGTGTTGCCTTCCCATCGGCCACATCACCTCGATAGAATGAATAGATTCTATTATAACCCTACCGGAGAGTGCTACATCTTGAGTTTCAAGATACCTCAATCTTTCCAAGAATTTGGATTTCTCAGTCGGAAGATTTCATTCATTCATCCAATTGAAAACATAAAATTATCAAAGCAGCATGAATGAGGGATTATTATTCGATCAAGCCCTGGCTCCAGCCGCATGAAACAAAGACTACTAAACATCAAAGAAGTGTTGTCAACGCCAGGGCCAATGGCGCCTTCACTAGAGTCCTCTCCAGGAGCTGCTTCAACATCCTCTAGAGCCGCTTCAACACCCTTTTCGGAAGCTGCATCAACGTTCTCTTTGGGAGTTGTTTCAATTGCTTCAGCAGCCTTTTAAGGATATTCCTCATGATAGGGCTCGTCCACATCAGAGTCGAGGATTATGACGTCATCATGAATAGGGTATTCATGTTATGCTCCACCCTCCTTCACTTTAGCCGGGCACCAAACCTTTCAGCCCTAGCACTTGTTAGCTGAGATGCTTCGCGCCTCCACTTTTCCTCCAAGCTAACCGAAGCTAGGAAAGCTTGGATACACTCTCGAACAATACTCAGATGTACAAGGGACTTGGAATGCAGTTTGAGATCCTAACCAATCGTATGCCTAATCTACCTGGGTCCAACCGACATCATGCTAGGGGAACGCTCACCTGGATGCCTCTTGAACGTGACATGTTCCAAGGACAGGCCGACACATCTCTCCTGGTAACATCTAACTTTGTGTCATAAGTTTTATCTTTATTTGTCACCATCTATTGCTTACCCCACAACAATGTCACTATTACGTACTAAGCAGGGGACTTAATGTTGATGGTGGTTTTTAGTTCAAGGGCTAAAATCATAAACCCTGTATTTAATGCGTTGTCATCCTGCAAAGGAACAAAAGCCATTTAAAAGTGATAAGTGCATAAACCTGTGTTTAGTGCACTATCACCCTGCAAGGGGTAAAGCCATTTAAGAAGCGACGAGTGCAAAAAACCTCCTCGCTTATTGAGCAACTCAATATATATATGAAATTCACCCAGAATGGTGCGTGTAATAGCAATCCCAAATATTATGTGAATTCTATTTTCTGCCAGCATTATTAACTAATGCATGACTCGCCTAGTATTTGCATATGCTATGTTCCCATCCTAACTCTCAATATTGACATGACATGATGATCAATGCTCACTCTCAGCAGAGTAGCATGAATCTCCTGAAGTGCCAGTATTGGGATTGCACAAAATACTCATTCAGGATGCATCGTTCTCTGACAAAGAGATTTTCGTATCGACGCACTTTTAATTAAAAGATGTCTCGATCGAACATGTTTAAATTCCTTAAGGAAAATCTGGACTGTTCATATCAGTCTCAAAATGATCACGGCCACACGACTAGGCCGTGCGATTCAACAAGCCTAGACTGCTCCTGGTAGAACAAGGCAATCGCCGTAGTGACTACTAGCGGGCCACCATTGCCCTAGGAGATCGAGTCACATGTAGTTCACTCATAAGCACTTCAAACGTTAACCCAAACGAGCTAAGACCGGCAAACGAGCTATTTGAAAATAAGCTCAAACGAGCTAAGACCGGCAAATACGATCTCAAAAAACATTATGATCGTCCAACTTAGCTAGCCTATTTGGACGGCTAAGATCTTCCTTGGAATGATCAAAGAGGCGCCAGCTTGCCCATTGCCCGAAATAGGTAAAACACGCTATTTCAAAACCTTAAATTTTGGGTTGCGGCAGTATATTATTGTCGCAAATCATCATATCCGTCCAACTTAGCTAGCCTAGTTGGACGGCTTAGGTCGCGTTTCAGACGATCAAGGAGGTGCACATGAGTTCACCACCGGCCCAATTTTATTCCCACTCGATCGACTTGCCCAAGGGAAGTCAATGACGCGTCAAACCGCTTGATCGAACTAGGGTGAATGTGGCCGTCTCTAAACCCTAATTGGTATTTGCGGCGACATGTTACTATCGCAAATCGATCACGACCGCCCATCTTCGCCAACTGAATCGAATGGCTTAGATCTAATTTGAGATGGCCTAGGAGATGTCAGCATACTCACTGGAGGCTCATCTTCACACATTGCCGATCGGCCTGTTCAAATTAGCGCTCAGCGCTTTGGTTCGTTTAACCAAACTAGGGTTGGCCGCACGGTTTCCAAACCCTAAATCAACGGAGGCAAACATCTTCCGCAAAAACTATCTCGTCCGTCCAACTTCGCTAGCTTGGTCGGACGGCTTAGATCAAATATTAGGCGATCAATGAGGTACCTCAATGATCACCGGCCACCCCCCTCCTGCAAGGAGCGATCGACTGAGCTACGGCTCGCCCATGCGATCCCGGACGATCGCCCAAAGATGACCCTTTGCGCTGCTTCAACAACAATCACTAACTGCCGCAAATCGTCTCGACCGCTCAACTTGGCCAGCTGATTTGAACGATTCGGATCTAATTTAGATCAACCGGTGGGATTTTAGAATGGATACCATCCGCCACTCGCCTACAGGGAGTGGTCGACCAAGAAGTAGCTCATCCCTAGAGCTACCAAATGATTTCCAAAAGGTGTCCGGTCGTGCTCCTCTTTTAAGACGCCCAATCCGCGACTTATTCAATCGAGCTCTAAAACAACGATGCTTCATGCACATCGATTATTTTGAGCTGCTTAAAAGAGATGCTTTACGTGCATCGAATACATACGATATTTTATCGGCCTCATAAACAACTTAGTTGTTTAACCTAATAGCACCATCATATGCTATTCTTTGCGGCAAGTCCCACGACTTGACCCACTTACTCGAGACATCAAACATGTCACAAACTGGGGGATACTTACTGGGGTATTGGTCTGGCGGTTTACAGCATGCGGCGTGCAACGCGCCCATTACGAGAACGTGTCAGGAAAGGACGAACGGTTAACAACGGTGAGAGTAGTGGGTGAAAGCGTGACCACGTGATGATCACCACCTCTTGCACATCCCCACTACTCCACTACTTAATTTTCTCCACTTCCTACGAGATTAGGGTTGCGCTCAAATGACTTGTATAAATAGGTTTTCAACCTATTTTGACAAAAAAAAAGACAAGTGTTATCAACACAAGTATCCAGAAACCATATTCTGATACAAGTCATAAAATAGTCACACCTTCATAATTCAACATTCTGATCTCAAACACCTTCTTCGCTTCCCTCCCTAAGATCAACCCTTCTCCTTCACCTTGTGACCAAATTGAATCTGGAACGGCCATTTCTTGGTTTAGGCCAGAGTCTTACAGATTGATCTCTCGAATCTAAAAGTACTCCCGTGCAGTGCATTTGTTTAGGGTTTGAATTCGATTCTCATCAACACACCAAATTTACCAAAAACAGCAGAATCAGTTTTTACCCCAAAACAATAGGATAGTTTACACTAATAGCAAAATCTAAAGACTATTAGGATATATTATGATTTTATGCAGACTCAAATTTAGGTCATATTGAATTACCAACGCCAAAATTTAACAAGATATAGTATATGGATTCAATCTGAATGAATAAAATCTGTTATATCAACCTTTTCATGTATGTAGAATTATATTTATAAGATTAAGGCTTAGTGTACTAACTGGACTAGCAACTTAAGAATAATGAGAATAATAATACAGTTGATAATAGTATTCGAATAATTAGGCTGGTCGTAAATTTATAATAGATAATACTGGGAAAATTTATATGTGGTATTACAGTAAAGTTAAAGTTATGAAATATTATAAATTTACGTAAAATCGAATTGGGATTACCTATATTGGTAAAATAAATAAATAAAATGAATTTTGATGATTAAATTGCTTAAAATGATGTGAACTAGTTATATATTTTACGAAGTAAATTTAACAGAATTACACCAGTTACGATAGAAGTTTAGAGACTAATTGATCTTAATAAATTAATAGTTAATTAATCCAGCACTGGGGAACAGTGAAAGTTGTGTTTTCTCTGTTCGTATGAAGGCATTGTTGGGCTTGGCCAACCTTGACAGGGCAACTGCATTCAGAGATGATCTGTCATAGAAGTTTGGAATAACTCTTTAGGAAACTAATAGATATAATTTTACTTAGAAAGATTCGTAGGATTCTTCCTTGAAGTTAAAGACAAATGTCTTATAAGATAGAAATTAGTTTAAGAAAAATCAGACTTCCTTATTTGATAATTATTAAAGTTAGTATAGTTGAACCTACAGCTACAAATTTTAAATCTTAGTTGTATAAAAACACATAGGGTAGTATTTCTTTTCTGTTTGTTCGAACTCATTTGAAATGAGTTGGTTTTCGCATCGTTTGTAAGTATGGGCAGTACTTGCATTTGGACGAGAAATAGTGTTATCTCTATAAGGTGGGGATTTTTGAAGATCGGAAGGACGGTTTGACTTTCGAGGACGAAAATGTATAAGGTGGGGAGAATTTAAAGACCCGCAAGCTCGTCAACACTATTTGACTGGTCTAGAGTTGATCAAGAGACAATTTATCCGATAATTACTCGATTAGTTTAACACGAACATTAACTAATAGAAATTAATCTAACAACGATCTAGAAACGAAACTAGTATCATTGAATATGTCTTGAAAAGTTGTGCGAAATGGACTACTCGAACGTGTCATTCCGATACCAGACGAAGAAGATATCATCAGATTTGTATGAAAGGCAACATAGTCATTTTGAAGTTAGCCGCCTTGGAAGCCCTTATCAAGAGTGTTGGGTGCCTCAATAATTTGGTCGGACTTATCCCCATACCGTGAAGATAACTCTCATATCTTCTTCTTCTTCATTCTTATTCTTCTTTCTTCTTCTCTCATCTTCTTCTTCTGTTCTTCGCCTCTGGCGACTCTGCGAGATTTCTGAGGCTGTGTTATCGAAGATAAACGTAGGGGAATCAATAAGAATTGATTGATGGCGGTGTTGTTGATGTTTATTGAGTTTGGGAAAAGAAGGAGATGATGTTGTTATAATCGGAATTAGGGTTTATAGTTTTGAGTGATGTTCTGAAGATTTAGAAGATGAATTATAGAACCATTGTTAGATGAGGAATCATGGGTTGGTGTTTAATTGAGGCTTTGAAGTTGTTCTGTTGATTGAATCAAGAATTAGGGTTTCCTGAGTTGGTATGGAATTCGATTTGAGTAAGGATTAAGAAGAGTTAGACGTAATTACAAGATGGGTTTGCTTTATTGAAGAGTTTGATTGATGTTTTGAGTTTGAATTCGATATTGAAGATAATTAGGGTTCATGTGTTCTTCCCCAAATTGAATTAGGGTTTAGTTGAAGTAACTAATGGAATATTTATTGCTTATTTATTTGGTGATGAACAAGAAGAATTGAAGAACTGATTCAAACAAGAAGATGAGCCGATCTCAATTTGCTGGAATGGAACTATTTAAGGTAATTGTTCTTTCTCAGTAACTAGGTAAGAATATTCAATTTCATTGTTGAGATTATATGGATGTTGAGGTAACTATTTATATAAAGGAAGTAGGTGAGTAAGGCACAACTTATTTATATCATCGAAATCATCTCATAATATTGTCTCCCGAATATGTAGAACCATTGTTAGATGAGGAATCATGGGTTGGTGATTAATTTTTAATTGAGGCTTTGAAGTTGTAAAGCATAATGAGAAGAAAGTAGTCTTAAAGTACAGACTCGCCTTGTGATTGAATCAAGAATTAGCTTAGGGTTTCATATGTGGTTGTTACGAGTTGGTATGGAATTCGAGTGATTTGAGTAAGGAGTGGCTATTTGATTTTAAGAAGAGTTAGCTATTTATGTTGATGTTACGTAATTACAAGATCCGAATTTGAGATGAAAATTTTGGGGAAAGGGTTTGCATTTTATTGAAGAGTTTGATTGATGTTTTGAGTTTGAATTCGATATTGAAGATAATTGGTATAGTGGTTCATGTGTTCTTCCCCAAATTGAATTAGTACATGGTTTAGTTGAGATGTCGACGTATTTTACTTTGAATTGAAGATGTGTTGTACTCTTTTTCCCTTGATCGTGATGAACAAGAAGAATTGAAGACATAAAGATCGCGTGGATATTACCGAAAATATCGAATCAAAGAAATTCAAACAAGAAGATCAAGTCACAAAAGCCGATCTCAATTTCACCGAGGTTACTTTTTCCCCAGGTTTTGTTACTCGGAGGTTTTTAATTAGACAACAACAAACACAGGGAATTAACTTCCCAAGAACTATTGCCTGGATATAAACTGAAGTTGGAGTTATAGTAGTTTGGATTGTATTAAATTACTGAGAATTGTTAAAGGTTGATTCTTTTAATCTTTCCATTGCTTGGAAAGGAACTGTAATGCTTTGTTTGTCTTTATGAATGTTTGGGAAATGAGAATTTCCATATGTGGTATATAGGATACGCTCCTTCATTTATACCTAATTTTTTTCGAGATTTTATGCTTATGAGGTGTGGAATTTGGCAGTCAATATTACCTATTAGGTGTGGAATTTGGCACTCAATATTACACATTGTTTGAAGAAGGAGTTTGTTTATTTCAGTGACTTGGTCACTTTTTAATGTTAGGGAAAACATATATTGTTTTCCAATTCTTGCCCTTGATTTCTTGAAAGTTAAATTTTATTTCCATTGGGCACCCCTTTTAGGGATGATGTGCTCACATATTCACACTTTCAGTTTCAGAGACTGATCAGAGTTGCGCGGAAGCTTCGAGGAGTGGAGTCCGTTAGTTGGTTAACTTCGACTATGTTTATTATGTTGTATATTCTATTTGTAAACCGTATGACTATTGTATATGTATCATTTGAGAGGAGTTCTTGTATTATATGTTTCAGAGTGGGGCTAGTTTTGGGATAAGTTTTAAAGCAGATTTCTTTATTGATTCTTTAATTAGTTGATTTAGATTCTTAGTGCCTCTTTATTTAGTTAATCTCTTGGATTAGTCAGTAGCTAGCTTTGGGGGCGCTACAAAAATATACCTAGAAAAGAAATTATTCCTATATAAGGAAATATGTTAGATAAGGTAATATTCATATATAAGGAAATAGATTCCTGAAAGGTTTGGGAAACCAAATCAAAGCTATAAATAGAGATGATTAGCTCATAGCTAAGGAAATCTAGGTAGTTTGGTTTGTGATACACACACACACACACACACACACACACACCTAGAGAGTGTGGTTTGTGATTCAAGCACACCTAGAGAGAGAAGTTGGTGAGACAAACGTAGAGAAAACTTGTAGACAAACACCTATGTTATTGTCAAGACAAACTTAGCTAACAGTGTAACGTTATCCACTGTTTAGAGAGATTTTGAGTGTAACGGAGAGAATTGTAAAAAACAATTGTTCATAATCTAGAGAAGATAATTTCTCTAGATTATAAAAAATATCCTAGATAAAATAATAATTTTCTTGTTATTCGCCTATTATTATTCTGAATTCTATCTCTATAATAATAGCCACCAATGTATGGAGATCATATGCAACAAGTTGGTTTCAGAGAAAGGTTAGTTTCTTTTAGGGAAGAAGATTCATGTGGTTTATGGTGTTTACTAAATCTCGCTACAAACAACTTGGTGAGTTACTTGACAATTGGAATATGTTATAAGAATAACATGACCATGTATGGTTGAAGTTATATATATATAAGGAACTATCAGATGGGGACGGAATGTGCTCGGTTATTAATGTGGAACACTTGAAGTTGTTTGATCCATCATTACAAGATGATGATGTTGAAGATGACAAGATGATCTTGCCACGAGTATAAGACTTGTGGTTTGATTGAGAATAACTAATTGAGGATAATTACATTATGGAGCGAAGAGTGACTGAGACAAAACAAAGAGAGAATGTCGCTTTTCTAATTGTACGTGAAGGTCAAGTTCCCAACAAGGCGATATGGTTTACCAAAGATAAAAGGAACTCTCCAGTTCCCTTATCTCCAATTCTAACTTTCACAAGAGTTCAAGTTCTTAAGGGGAGGGGGGGCATGATACGGGTGTATCTTTCATCGTTTGGGAACTTAGTAATCCTCAAGTTATTTTGCGGATAAATTTATACTTTACGAAGGAATACTTATTTTTACGCAATACTCCTAGATAAAGAAATATTCCTAGACAAGGTAATGTTCCTAGATAAGGAGATATACCTAGAAAAGGAATTATTCCTATATAAGGAAATATTTTTAGAAAATGAAATGTTCCTAGATAAGGAAATAGATTCCTAGGGTTTGGGAAACCAAATCAAAGCTATAAATAGAGATGTTTAGCTCATAGCAAAGAATATCTAGGTAGTGTGGTTTGTGACACACACACACACACACACACACACACACCTAGAGAGTGTGGTTTGTGATTCAAGCACACCTAGAGAGAGAAGTTGGTGAGACAAACCTGGAGAAAACTTGTAGACAAACACCTATATTATTGTCAAAACAAGCTTAACAAACAGTTCAGGATATCCACTGTTTAGAGAGATTGTGAGTGTAACAAAGAAGATAATTTTAATAGTTTAATAGTGTAATACAAGCCAGCTCTTATACTAATTGAAAAGACGAGGGTGCCCAAATACACTACAATCTTTTTGTTTTAACCTATAAGTCCTCTACCGAACGTGATCGTCTATGGACAGAGTTGAAATAATACGACAATTCGGGTCACACTTCGTGTGATTGTCTATGAATACGAAATCGAGACAATACAACAACAAGATAACTTGTGTGATTAACTAAGGATACAAGATCGAGACAATACTACAACAAAGTGTGTTACTTGATAATAGGTTCGGTAATAACCAAACTCTATAGGATCACTATCAAGTATTACGGAGTTAATGTATAAGTGTATTTTACTTTATTATAATAAACAATTATAATGCGGAAATCAAAGTAAAAGACACAGCAAGATTTTTTTAACGAGGAAACCTCAAATGCAGAAAAACCCCGGGACCTAGTACAATTTTGAATACCCTCAGAATTAAGTCGCTATACCAAATCTAATACCAACTTCGTATAGTTGAGACCAAGCATACTACCCCTAGCTACTTAGTTTCCTCGGTATCCCTGCTCCTTTGACTTCTAGAGTCACGCACGTGAATAGCAAGTCCTTTGGATTGTATTCCAAACAACAAAGGAAGAATATGTTTGGTAACCACTCTAATCAATCTTGCTATAAGATTTAGATGAGTCGTTGACAAAGGCTCTTATGTTTAATCTAATAAACTCCTTTGTCTGGTTAGATCAATCTAACTTTAACTACCGAAATAGTTAAGTATAAATTTGCACTCAACCAATATAGATGTCAAAGAGAAATATAGAGAATGTCGATCTCATGCAACTAATCAATTAGATCTATCAAAGATAAATTGATCCTAGTTGGATCCCAGCCGATCAAGGTTTGTGCACACAATTCACAAGATACGAAAACTAATAAGAAATCTTCTTCGTCTTCAAATCTTCTTTTATCCTCAAAATGTGTACAACACCAATTGAATCTCTTGTGATCAATCACGCCATAACGGAGTCTATTAACAATTGATTATCACAAGATGTCTTTAGATCTAATAACAGTTCAACAATTGTTAGTCAATCAAATCAATCGAAAACTAATAACACTGCAATTATCTAGTTTCCCACCAATGGTACTCGTAGAGCTTCTTGATCACACATAAGTCTTTAAACGAGCGGTCGTAAGAGATTTCAACTAATTATGATACTTTCCTCTCCGAATAGACGGCTCCACCAGAAACAACAAGAAATGAAGTTTGCCTAGCTCTTAGGATAGTTTGCAAGAAATGAAAACTTAGGTATTTATAGACCAAGGATGTTTGGACACCAAGGAATTTACAAAACCGAAAGTATTCTCAAGGTATGCAATGAATGAAAAATTCGGTTTTTCTAATTCCAATGAATGTTTGTCCAATATTTCTGAAATCTCTCGATAGAAAATCTCCAATTAGTAAATGCACATTAATAATTTTTATTCTCTAGAGATATGCATTGATTGCTGGTAATTAAAGCATATAAAACCAGAAACCTTAATTAAATATTCTTAATTTATTTCAGCACAGGATCACGTTGAGTACCAAGGAATATCTTTGAACAATAAATGATAAGAGTTACTGCTCGTGTTCAAAGTATGTTGACATCTTTTCAATGCAAATCCTTATTTCATATTTACATGGATTTACATTCTTAGAATCGGTTATACCACACTCCCAAACAAGTTTAGAATTGGTTTGCCTGTATTCAAGACTACTCTATGATTGATCAAATCACATACATGGGTTCAATCGGTTCTACCAATCACTAGGATCGGTTATACCTGAATATGGAAATACTTGTGATCTGTCACAGCAGTCACTAGGATCGGTTACACCAGTTACAAGGATCGGTTCCATCTACACATGGTATTACTTGTGATCGGTCACACCAGTTATCAGGACCGGTTACACCAATTACAAGGATCGGTCACACCAATTACAAGGATCGATCATACCACCACATGGTGATTACTTAGGATTGGTTACACCAATTATCAAAACCGGTCATACCAAATCATAAGTCTAGGCATTGTGATTAGTTATACCAAGATACATAACCTAAGTTAATATCGGTTCTACTAACTCACACATATTGGTCATCCAAAGATTTGCAATGAATAGCCGGACCAATAACCTTATTGATTTCCCTTTCGATTCACGAAACAAGTTCATGAATGTACTTACTTTAATCAGATGTAAAATATTGTTTCATAGGATGAAATGTTCACCATAACCCATTCACATAATCATAACAATATATACAAGATTATGTCGATGTCATATCTACGAAGTTCAAAAGATAAGCGTTATACTTCGTAGTCTAATTCCTTAATACTATGATCATACTATTATGATTATGTCACATCACTAGAGTATTATACAATATGTACAGTATATACATCTTCGCAGTTATGTTTTTAATATAGCACGACTTGAATGATATGTTAGGAATAAAACAGTTCAAGTCAATATTGCTAACCTCAAGTGGAAGGATAATGTCGTCGTTGTAGTTCGTTATTTCTTCACATTCTTCAGGTCTTCGGAGTAATACTTGTATGTCTCAACATTCCTAGACTTTCTAGTCTAACCTAAACGAAGTTTACTCTAGTACTAAAATATGACAACCAAACTTGATATACCAACGCTTGGTGAGTTCAACCGAGTTATGCTCTAACACTAAGTTACTGATTTGCATTGATATTACCCGACAAAAGAGTTTACTAGTTTAAACGGAAGAGCCTTTGTCAAAAAGTCAACAAATCTTTTTCTAAGAGATTATTGGAGTAGTCACCAAACAGCTTTGTTCCTTCACTGTTTGGAAGACGATCAAAAGGAGTTGAGTGCTTAATACTTTACATCGATAAAGCAACTCAAGATAGTGATTTTCTGTCTTAGGATTCACGTGTGTGACCAAAAGGTCGTAGGCGCAGGGATACTGAGGGAACTAAGTAATTAGGGGTAGATTACTTGGTCTCAATTGTACGAAGTTGGATTTGTTCTTTGTATATCGATTTAATTATGAGAGTATTCAAAAATGGACTAGCTAGGTCCCTTGTTTTTTTTGCATTTGGGGTTTCCTCGTTAGCAAAATCTTGTTGTGTCATTTACTTTATATCCGCATTATAATTGTTTTATTATAATAAAGTAAATAACATTTGTACGTTAAATCATAATCACTTGACATTGATCCTATAGTCAATTGGTCTTGTACCGTAACTATTGTCAAGTGAAAACCTAGTTGTTGTATTTCTCGACCTTGTCCATAGACGATCAAACTTGGTATCGGACTTATAGGTTGAAACGAAAAAGCGTGGTGTATTTGGGTAACCTCGTAATTTCAATTGGTATCAGAGCAGGCAAAAACGAAAAGATCTAAAAATCTATTTTTGGTGCGATCCAACCTATAAAATTTGAATCCGTGGTTGATTCTGTTAACGTATCACCAATATTTGACGGCACTAACTATCTTTGGTGGAAATATGCTATGAAATCTTTTCTTGAATCACGTGATTTTAATACTTGACTATTAATCGTAGAAGGATATGAAAGATCGAAAATGGAATATTCGGATTCTGAGTTTAAACGTTAAGTGGTTTATACTAATGAAGAAAAATATCTTGCCAAGCAGAATTCTGATAGTTTGAATGCCATAATACATGCAGTGAGTCAAGACCTTCAGCATCATGTCTCCTCTTGTGAAACTTCGAAAGAAGCTTGGGATACTCTTGAGACCGTTTTCGAAGGTAACAATTCAGAAAGAGAAGCTAGACTTAAATATCTCTATTATGAACGAGAATACCTTAGTTAGGATGATAATGACACCTTTGAGGAGTTTAATGCTAAACTTTTTGAGATTGTCAATGCTTCTTTCTCTCTTAGAAAGACTATTTCTGAAAAAGATAGAGTATACAAGATTCTCATATCATTACTATCTAGATACGAGTCTAAGAAACATGTTATCATTAAAAAATAACGATCTTTCCTCCTTATCAAGAAGTACTCTTGTAGGAAAATCAAAGATTTTTGATCGGGAGTGTTTATCAAAAAGAAAAAAAAAACACGGGCATGGCTTTCAAAGTCATTGCAAGTTCGTCGACTTCTCGTCCAGAAAACTCCAAAGATCATGTAGCTCTAGATGATGAAGAAGATATTGAATTAAATCATCACTTATCTCTTATTACTCAGCAATTCAAGAAGTTATTGTAACATCGTAAGAGAAATCATTTTGTATCAAGTAGAAATCACCCTTCTACTTCAAAGATAAAAGATACATGGGATGATGATAATAATATTCCCCAATGCTACAAATGCCAAGGCTTTGGTCATATATATCTCTCTAGACTGTCATACTAAGGATATTTGATGGAAAAGAAATGCATATGCTGCAACTCTTGACTATTCTCCTGATGAGAACAATCAAGTCTATAAGAGAGATTGTACTGCAACCATTGCGGAGATCTACAATTCTGATTCTCTTTCTAACTTTAGATATACAAGAAGAGTTCATTTCTAAGGTTTTCCCACAAGAGTTTTTTTGTCAAGATGAAAGATTCGGTCTATGGAATCTAAAATCAAAGGAATAAAATCATCTCTTGATCAAATCAGATTATGATATATGAATGATGAAGAAAAGCTTAACAAACGTCTTGTGAAAACCGAACTCTCATTGGGTTCTGAAAATGAACGAGTATCTAAACTTATCAATGACATCAACTGCTTTCATGATGTAATCAGAAAATTAAAAGTAGAAAACTCCAAATTGAGGAATTAATCGCGTCTGCTATTGTGACTTAACTCAAGTTGTCTCCAAACCAGAAAGGGAACATAAGAAAAGGTTGGATAAATCTATCAAACCTAAGGGTTGTAATCGGAGTACCTCTGCACCTTGTTTTCGACAAACAATGGGGACATTATCAGAAACAATGTCCAAGCAATACACATAGAGACAAACACTGTCCGTCAAATATGGCAAGATCAATGTCCTAATCAAAAGCTAATTCAGTGAGTCGATTAGGGGATTTCGATAATCTGATTTTTAAATATCAAGATCCTGTCTCAAATATGCGAAAAGAACTTAACAGTTCAGGAATAAAAAATTCTCAAATTTGTAAGAATATTAGGATTTCTAAAGGGAGAAAATTCAACAATCGAAAATTGATACTTCATAATAACTTACCCTAGTTATCATGAACACGAGTCCTTATTATTTATTTTCAATAAACAATAAGGATGTGTGTGTAAATCTTTTCGAAAATATGTTTTAAAAAATATTGTTGAATAAATTTTCGGTTAATGTAATTTTATTTCATTAATAGAAATAATATTCCCTTTCAAATATTGTGAGAAAATTCCAATTATTTATAGAGAATGAAATTAACATCTCATTTCATAGAGATCTGACGAAATATCTGCCTATAGTTGCAATTCTCACAAAGTTGAAAAAGTCGGAACTATCTTGTTTCTTAATAAGAAACTTTGTCTCGAATCGTCGGATGGTGATTTTGACTCTACTCCAAAGCTTAATCATGATGTTCTTAGTGAAGAGCTTTCATCTCTTAATGATAATCGTCTCAAAAATTTGTCACTAAAATTGGATCTAATTTTATGTGAGGTTCGAAACATGGAAATAGATTTTTGAAAAAGGAAGTCAATAAAAATCTTATGAGTCTTGGATCAAGACTAGTTGTTATTGAAAATGATTGGAATCCTTTAGGATCAACTGATCTGGTTCCAAAGAAAATTGAAAAAATCTAAGAGGTTTCAAAGATCTAAATAAGAATAAACTAATCAATTGTTGATTTATTTCGATTTTTGTGTAAAGTCTATTATTTTATGGTATTTTCGATTGCATAGCTTGCTGTCAATGAATATATTTTATGCTTTGATTTCAGTTATGAGATGTTATTTCTGTTTTCACTAACCCTAATTTTCGATCTCATATTGTGGTAATCTCTTATGATTTGTGTGACTTTTTGATTTAGTGGGATTAAGTTCAGGCATTTTTAGGTAGGCTTATCAAAAGATCATGAAGAGATACTAATAAACTCGTGTGTGAAAGCCACATTGATGTTATTAGCATAACATATGGGTTTCGGTTTAAGCTTTCACTATTGGCACGTTATAGCTAAAATTGGTTTCAACATTCATATGGTAAAGGTTGTTTTTGTTGTTGTTCTTTTGTTTTTGCAGGGGAATAACAACCAGTAGGGGGAGAGTTCTTATTAAACTGGTGCTTAATGACATATCTTTGTGGGAAGAGTGGTTGTGGAAATCGAGGGAAGAATTATGCTTATAATCTTTCCTGATATGTAAACTAAGTTAATTTTGATCTTAGTTTGTCATGTTGAAGCATAAGGTGTTAGAGCACTGCTCGGTCGAACTCGCAAGCGTTGCTATCTCAAGCTTGTTTTTCAAGTTTAGTTGTCAAAACTATAAGTCTTGAATTCTAGTCTACTTATAGCTATGTCTCGGATTAGGATAGAATGTGTAGTTGAGCTTTACACTTCACGTCGTTCATCGATTGAAGACGAAGAACTACTAAGGGGAGCTTGTGGAACTTCATCAACAAAAGGTATGTGGAGACTTGAACTCATCTATCACTCAGAAGTCTATCCTATTCTATCTCCTATTGAGACTAAGTCGTATAGCTAGATATACTTTACATTATACATATTTGATATTTCGAGATGAGTTTAACTCGCTTATATCTTTCTCGAAATATGTGTTATTCGAGATGAGTTTAACTCGCTTATATCTTTCTCGAAATATGTGTTAGAAAGATTTTTACTTTAACTACGTTCATCATTATTCTTGACGAAAGTCAAAAGATGATCATGTGAAAATCACTAGGTAACATCTTACATGATTTGTGTGAGACAGTCATTTGATGTAGACTCGGAATATTTAATATTGATCATTTGATCAATTGAAAATTGCTTATAAGATAATAGTTTGTGTGAGACAGCTATTGTTGTCTTCTAAGAATGTTTCAATGATTAAAATGGGAGTTTAGAATAATTAATTATTGTCTGGATATAACAAAATATGCATACCCATTTGCAAACTGTTGTAAGAATGATTCAGGGCCGGGAACCAAGTATGCATACTCGTATGCGAACAGTTTTAACTGTTAAAGTCCGGGAACTAAGTTTGCATAACCGTTTTCAAACTAATTCACCTGAGTTCGGTTCGGAACGACAATATGCGTACCCATTTGCGAATTGTCGAACATGACCAAAGTCCGGAACTTAATTTTGCGTACCCGTTTGCAAACTTATGTGGTTAAGTTCTAAAATCAGTTAAGTATGATTTCATACTCATGAACAAATACATTTATATATATTAAGGAATGCAATCTTTGCAAACCGTGGCTAAATGTTCATGAACTGATTCTTTTGAATCAATCCAATTTTGCTTCAATTGTGTATTGTATACTTCTATGAGAATATAAACAATTAAACAACTCTATGAGTAAAAAAATTAGATTCATTTGAGTATCATTTGATCTAGAAGTGTTAAGATGAACATGGTTAACACAAAAGTGTTCATATGGCTAGCTTCGGTTAACTGTTATTGAGCCAACTAAATATACACGTTTAGGTACGGTTACCCATATCTAAATAAAAGTATATTTCATTTGTGTGTAACATGCTAGACCATCTAACGGTGGAAAGATATTAGCTTGAATTTTATATCAGGTTTCATCTAACGGTGAATAATGATTGCTTTTTTACAAACATATCAAACCCTGATTCGAAGACTATATAAGGGAGAACTCTAGCAACTAGGAAACCTAATCCCCACACCTCCTGTGTGATACTAGTTGCGACTAGAGTCGATTTTCCTTTAACCTAGGTTTTTCCTAAAACTATTATTGGTTAACGACTTGAATACTTCATTGGGATTCTGAAGCCACACCTAACTATTTTCTCTGTAGTCGCGTGTTTTGATCTTACTTATTCTATCGTATTGAGTACTATCTTTTTTAAGATTTTCTCGAGATTTATCTCCGATAGGTAACATATAAAAAGTAATCACAAAGCTCTTCGCCTTATTATTTGTGATTCCACAATAACTTGTTCTAAAGCAATCATTATATGGGAGACATATTTGTTTATCAAGTCTTCGACTTTGGGTCGTAGGAACTCTTAGTTGTGGGTGAGATCAGCTAAGGGAATCAAGTGCGTAGAGTCCTGCTGGTATTCAAAGACGTAAGGAACTCGATCGTACCTTAATCAGTGTGAGATTGGTTAGGGATCAACTATATTCCAGTCCGAAGTTAACTTGTAGTAGGCTAGAGCCTGTAGAGGCTTAATACAGTGTGGTGTTCAAATCTGGACTAGGTTCCGGGGTTTATCTACATTTGTTGTTTCCTCGTTAACAAAACTTCTGGTGTTTGTGTTATTTCTTTTTCGCATTATATTTGTTTATATAATTGAAAAAATCACAGGTTGTGTGTAGTTCAATCAATCGGTAAATCCAACCTTTGGTTGTTGATTGAAATTGATTGACACTTGAACATTTGGTCTTCGTACCGTTCAAGTTGTTTCAATCATATAGTTAAGTTATTGTGAGGTGATTGATATTTCTAGGATGTTCTTCGGGAATATAAGACCGGATTATTAATTGGTTCCTGTTCACCTTGATTTATCAAAAGACGGCACAAAAACTTCTTAGGTATTTCTATGAGAGACAGATTTATCTATCATAATAGACTTTTCTGTGGGAGACAGATTTGTTTATCAAGTCTTCGACTTTGGGTCGTAGGAACTCTTAGTTGTGGGTGAGATCAGCTAAGGGAATCAAGTGCGTAGAGTCATGCTGGTATTCAGAGACGTAAGGAACTCGATCGTACCTTAATCAGTGTGAGATTGGTTAGGGCTCAACTATATTCCAGTCCAAAGTTAACTTGTAGTAGGCTAGAGCCTGTAGCGGCTTAATACAGTGTGGTGTTCAAATCTGGACTAGGTTCCGGGGTTTATCTACATTTGATGTTTCCTCGTTAACAAAACTTCTGGTGTTTGTGTTATTTCTTTTCCGTATTATATTTGTTTATATAATTGAAAAAATCACAGGTTGTGTGTAGTTCAATCAATCGGTAAATCCAACCTTTGGTTGTTGATTGAAATTGATTGACACTTGAACATTGGTCTTCGTACCGTTCAAGTTGTTTCTCATAATAATTAGGCTCGCGGATTCTATCTGTTTGATTTGCTGATTACATTGAGAAACAGAGATATAAATCTTGGATATATTTTCCTTGATTGAGTCTGACTGTCTAGTTGATTCTCTTTGAGTTAGTCCATACAGATTGCCTAACGAAATGTTAGGTGTGGTTGTTGTACCCCCGCTTTTTCATAAGGTACGATTTTTGTGTTAATTAATCGTTTATCCTGTTAAGAAAAGATTGATTTTATTACCTATACTTTTCTTTTGCTTAACGAAATACGGTGCAATTGTTATATTTCCATTATATGGATTGATTGTGTGATTCAATTATTTCTGGTTAAGATAAAATGTGTCAATTCTAATTTGAGTTGAATGGTATCAATTGTTTTTGTTTAACGAAAAAGGGATCACTTGTTTTAATATCGTTGATTCCTGATAAGAGTAACTAAGTTAATTCTGATCTTAGTTTAGGCTTGTCAAATATAGGATTCGATTATTCAAGTCTAGTCGATTTCTTGACAAGAAAAACTAGTTAACTAACCTAGTTTTTGTCATGTCCAAAATAATGTCTTAGTTATTCTATGAATAATTTGAACCTGATAAGAGAAATTTAGTTAATTCTGATCTCTTTTGAGTCTTATCGAATAAAGAAATTATACATACATAATCGGTTCGGTTTGTAACTAAGTTATCTTGGTTGATCAATCGGACTAAGGGAAAATTGCTTCGGGAAATTGTTTCCTTGATAACATACAAAAACAAGTTTACTTAGGTAGTTTCGGTTTTAGTATTGGTTATCTAAAATGGTATGTGAAACCTTCGTGCTTAACTCTTATATGTTGTAAAAGTCTTATGGATTTGTAAGATCCTTTCGGTTTGCTCTTATGTTTACTCGTTTCTTTATCATTTTTATGATAAAAAGGGGGAGAAATATATGGAGTAAACAAGTGATTCATGATCACTAGGAAGGGATGTATGTGCTTAAATCGTTATATCTAACGAAAGAGTAAAACATAGACTAAGGCGGAGAAACATACCATCTTGTTGTGTAATATTTCATACTACAAAAAGGGGAATAACAAAGATGTTCGGATTGAATATTAACTTAGTTTTCCTTTAGGGGGAGTAAAGCTTTTGTTATTCAAATGTCAACAACGACATTTATTTTTTGAATATGTGCAGGATATCATGCTGTTGAAACTCGGAATCAAGCGTATGAAGAATGAGTTATTTTGTAATTCTTTTATCTTCGTATGTATTAGAGTTTTGTCACTAAAATTGACAAAGGGGGACATTTTTAAAGCATTACTCAGTTGAACCTACCAAGAATTGGTATGTCAAGGTTGGTTGTCATATTTTAGTATCAAAACTCAATTAAAGTCTCTTGATTAAATGTAATATAATCAACTTCATTTAGGTTAGACTAGAAAGTCTAGGAATGTTGAGACATATTACCTTGAAAACTTGAAGATCGTGAAGACGTATCGACTACAATGAAGAAATCATCCTTCCACTTGAGGTACAGTGATACTAACTTGACTTATTTTCATTCCTATGATGATGATATGAAAGTTGAAGGAAAATTAGGTTAACCCACGATAAGTCAAAATTAGGTTAAAATGAAAATGGTAGATATATTATTTTCAAGTTAAGGTGTCAATGCATGTCAGTTATCTGAAAATATGATAGTTTTAATCATAATGAGGAGTTCCTTTTATATATATATATATACAGAGATAAATAAATAAAAAAACATTAAACCGCATTACATGATATTACTAGAGATCATTCAAGTCAAACTAGATTTGTTACTAGTCTAGTGAATCCCCGTATAATTTCAGTATACATCAAAAGTTTATGTAATAATTAACATTGAATCAAATCATTGTTTTTTCCTTATTAATAATAACTATTATCTAAACTGGTACTTACAAGATGCAACTTCGAAAATATTCTTTTCTGCTCCATTTCTTTTGAATCTTTGCCTAATTAATCTTCTTAGCTTGCGTTCACTAAGTGAATGAATAGTTTGAGCAGAATCTGATTCGAATTCCATTTTACTTCAAGACCTATTACCTATTAAGATTTTTGCTACGAAATTCATCATTTAATAACACTCGATTGTGCTTGTCGAGCTATCATTCCTCTCACTCCTCTGTAGTTTTCTGCATAGTCAGACAAAGTTAACCAAATTTCATAATTTCCAATATTATGATCCATAGCAAAACCTATGTCAACTTTTATTGTTGAAAAACCAGGAGTAAGCCATTGCAGTCTAAATTTCACTATCTTATTCACAACTTCCTCTTGAGAGTAATTGTCACATTTATGGGTATTATTAATAATGTTTACATTGACAGAGTTTATTATATTCATGGTAGTATTTTTCGAGGATATTTCAGTTTTCTTGACTCTCCTTATAAATATTCCAAAATGCAATAGAATAAAACTCTGCCCCGTCCAAATCGCCTTTGAATGTGATGATTATTTTCAAAATGATAAAATTGTTGATGGTGGAACGACAGATGTTTGAAAGAAGACGATATATAAAAGTTTGTCAAATTAGGTTAACTTATTGTAAGGAAAAACTAGGTTATTAAGCCGAAAGGGGTCAAGGTATTAATTTTTAGTTGAGGTGTCATTGCATGCCACTTAACTGAAAAGCTAACAAATTTTATCGAAATGAGTTTTTTTTTTTTTTTTTTTTTTTTTTGCAATTGAAAAACAATTAAACCACATTACATAATATAACCATAAATCACTCAAGTCAAACTGGACTTGTTATCGGTTTGATAAACCCTCGTATGTTTTCAGTTTACACCAAAAGTTTCTATAATAATTGTCATTAATTCGAATAGTTGAATAACTATTGTATATTGCTCCTTTAAACCCATAAAGTTGTCGGTTGTAGTTGTAGTTTTCAGAGTTGTAATTTCAAAAATCTCATTTTTCACTCTACTTCTTTAGAATCTTTGTTGCGTCTTCTCAGCTTGCATTCCTTTGAGTAACTGAATGGTTTGAGCAAAATTTGATTCGAATAATCCCCAAACCTATCGTCAATTCTTGATAACCAATTCATACTTGTTATTATGCTTGAGTTTACTTGTCGAGCTGTCATTCCTTTTGCTCACTTGTAATTTTCTGGATAGTTTGGCAAAGATCCATTACCAAGGTCTATAGCAAAAACCCATGTTGATTTTTAATGTCGAAAAACTACGAGGAAATCATTTCGGTCTAAATTCCACTATCTCAGCTTCCTCTTGAGAGTAAGTTATGTGCATATGATTGTTACACTTTGGAGTATTAGAAGCACTCTGAGCATTGAAAAGTTTATTATATTTCTAGTAGCATTTTTTAGGGATGTTTTAGTTTATTATATGATTTCGGTCCTATTGCGTTGGCCTTCGGGATCGGAGTAATGATTAACAGGGACAGTCGGCGGCATTCATATTTCATAGTCAGAGGTGAAATTCTTGGATTTATGAAAGACAAACAACTGCGAAAGCATTTACCAAGGATGTTTTTATTAATCAAGAACGAAAGTTGGGGGCTCGAAGACGATCAGATACCGTCCTAGTCTCAACTATAAACGATGCTGACCAGGAATCAGCGGATGTTGTCGAACCTTATGAGAAATCAAAGTTTTTGGGTTCCGGGGGGAGTATGGTCGCAAGGCTGAAACTTAAAGGAATTAACGGAAGGGCACCACCAGGAGTGGAGCCTGCGGCTTAATTTGACTCAACACGGGGAAACTTACCAGGTCCAGACATAGTAAGGATTGACAGACTGAGAGCTCTTTCTTGATTCTATGGGTGGTGGAGCATGGCCGTTCTTATGGCCGTTTAGGCCACGGAAGTTTGAGGCAATAACAGGTCTGTGATGCCCTTAGATGTTCTGGGCCGCACGCGCTACACTGATGTATTCAACGAGTATAAAGTCTTGGACGACAGGCCCGGGTAATCTTCAAAAATTTCAACGTGATTGGTTTTAGATCATTGCACGCTCATCGTGTCCTCCTGGAACAGTTTGTCAATGGTACTCTGATCTCTCTTGCCTTATTTGGTTTGAGTTATGAGTGCTACTATAGACGTCCGTTGTTTGGAAGACAATACGTGTTGGCGTATGAGTGGTGTTTGGTTCTCCAGCGCTTGTTGGCTCTCTTCCTTGGGCGGCAAACGACAAGCCATAGTTCCCTGACACACTAGGGAACTGACTAACACCTTCCCTAAAGTCGTGTCTTGGCGCTCCCAGCGGGGTGATATGAGGGGAGACTTATCATTGATTGGCTTGGAAAGCAATTTCCGATTTTCACGAGACAAGCGCCGCAACATTGAGCCCCGCCCGTGTCTTCTCCCCACACGGCCTGTAAGCTAGGACTGAAATAGCGGGTTTTTGGTATCAATGAGACAAATGTGAAAATTATACAGTGATGAAGATGGATCATTACATTATAGGAAACTGACTAACACCTTCCCTTAACATGTACACTATAGGGAACTGACTAACACCTTCCCTAAGCTAATGCCTCGGTGAACCCAGCTTAGGTGACATGAGGGAGACTTGTCACCGCGCCGCTTGGAAAGCATTTTCCAATCCTTGTGTGACAAGCGCCACACCCTTTGCTCCGCCTGTGTGTTCTCCCGCACAGCCTGTACCCCAGCTGGGATTAAAGGAGCGGGTTTTTGGTATCAGCAAGACCAATGTGAAAATTCCGTCGTCATAAGGATGGATCATTGCACTATAGGGAACTGACTAACACCTTCCCTTAACATGTACACTATAGGGGAACTGACTAACACCTTCCCTAATCTAGTGTCTTGGTGAACCCAACTTAGGTGACAGGAGGGAGACTTTTCACCGCTCTGCTTGGAAAACAATTTCTGATTCATGTGCGGCAAGTGTCTTACATTTTGCTACGCTTATGTGTTCTCCCCACAAAGCCTGTACCCCATCCAGGATTAAAGGAGCGGGTTGTTGGCATCGACGAAACCAATGTGAAATTAGTCACTCTTATGATAATGACAACTTATGAAAAATCCTGGGTGCGTACGGACAGTAGCGACGCACGGAGCCAGATCCCGGGCGAAATGTTAAGTTCAGCTAGGGCGGGGTCGTCAACCCGTACTCAAATCAGGGATATTCTTTTTGATGCGCCGATCCGGATCCCGGGTGAGGTATTAAATTATGCTAGGGCTGAGTCGTTACCCCGTACTCAAATCAGGGATATTTTTTGTGACGCGCCGGCTCGCCCGAGTTTGGTGTCAAATAGACAAAGGTCTTCGCATCAGAGACGGGTGTGAAGGTTAAGGACGCTAGTCGATTCAACGAGGATCCGTTTAGGCAGCTGGAATGTGGGATCTCTAAGGGAAAAGCTGCAAGAGCTGGACGTTGTGGCACGTAAGAGGCGTGTGGATATCCTTTGTGTTCAATAGAGACAAAGTGGTCGGGCACGAAGGTCCAAGAAGTGGACGGCACTGGTTCCAGGCTCTGGTTGTCGGGCGAAAACCGACTGAGAAATGGGGTAGGCATCCTAATTAATAAGCATATGTCGAGAAAGTGGTCGAAGTGCGAAGGAAAGGTGACAGGGTCATCCTCGTGAGACTCTTATTAGGTAAGGTGGCCATGAACGTTATCAGTGCGTATGCACCCATGAACGCACTAGTGAGGATGAAAAGAAGAGCTTCTGGGATTCCCTGGACGTAATTGTAAGTGGTGTCCCTCAAAACGAAAAACTGTTCATTGGCGGAGACTTCAACGGACATGTTGGCTCAAGCGGTAGGGAATTCGAGAGGGTCATGGTGGATTTGGCTTCGGGGCTTTGAACCAAGGAGGGGAGGATTTTCTAAATTTTACAGGAGCGTACGATCTCTTTATCGCTAATACCCTATTCTGAAGAGGAAATCGCATTTGGTCACCTATAAGTGCAGTCAACACGAGACTCATATTGACTTTATCCTTGCGAGGAAGGAGGATAGGCCAGAATGCTTTGACTGCAAGGTGTTAACAGGAGAATGCGTCATTGTCCAACATAAACTCCTGGTAGCGGACTTCTCTATCAAGACTCGCTACCAGCGGAAAAGAACTACGAATCCACCAAGAACTAAGTGGTGGAACCTCAAAGAAGATATCGTGCGGACCTTCAAAGAAAAGGCGCTTTCGGAAGGTGTGCTCTATGAGGATGGAGAACCAGATAACATGTGGAAAGAAACTGCTGGTCGGATTCGACAACTAGTAGTGGAAGTGTTGGGACAAGCAGGAGGAAGTGGAAAGCGCGACCAGAAAGAATCATGGTGGTGGTCCGAGGAGGTGCAACAAGCCATCAATCACAAGAAAGATTGCTTTTGAGAGCTCCGGGCCCTTGAAAGTGATGAAAATCGTCAGAACTATAAGATGGCAAAAAGTCGGGCGAAATGAACGGTAAGCGTGGCAAAAGTTCGTGCATTTGAAGAATTCTACCGTAAGCTAGACACTAGAGAAGGCGAACAGGACATCTACAAGATTGACTGGGTGCGCGAGATGAAGACACGTGGCCTTGTCCAAGTCAAATGCATCAAGACATCAAACAATCGAATCCTGGTGGAGGACGCATAGATTAAGGCACGTTGCAAGGAGTATTTTGACAACCTCTTCAATGCAGGAAGTGACACCCCCCTAACCACCCTTGGGGGAGCTGCCGAACTTGTGGAACCACTCGAGGACGTTTCAGTCTGTAGTATCAACGAGAGTGAAGTAAAAGAGGCCTTAAAAGGGACTAAAAGAGGGAAGGCTTTGGCCCCGGATGCCATCCCGATTGAGGTGTGGAAGTGCCTGGGAGATGATGGGATAACTTAGTTGACCAAGCTGTTCAATAACATCTCCCGGTCAAATCGAATGCCAGACGAGTGGCGTCGAAGTGTGATCGTCCCGATCTTTAAGAATAAAGGCGATATCTAGAACTGCTCGAACTATAGGGGAATAAAACTGATGAGTCATACACTCAATCTGTGGGAACGCGTCATCGACCGATGACTACGCAGACAAACCAACGTTTCATCCAACCAATTTGGTTTCATGCCTGGAAGATCGACCACTGAGGCGATTTTCCTGGTTAGACAACTTATAGAAATATACAGGGAACAAAACGGGACCTGCACATGAAGTAATGTGGTGGGCACTCGAACAGAAGAAGGTTTCGATTTGACCTGCACATGGTATTCATAGACTTGGAGAAAGCTTATGAAAAAATACCACGTGAAGTAATGTGGTGGGCACTCGAACAGAAGAAGGTTTCGTCGAAGAACATAAACTTAATCAAGGATATGTACGAGGGCGCAGTTACCTGTGTCCGGACGAGTGGCGGAATCTCGAGCGATTTCTCGATCAAGATAGGGCTACACCATGGATCAACATTAAGCCCATATATTTTTCCTCTAGTGATAGATCAAGTTACGAAGGAAATCTAGGGTGAGATCCCCTAGTGTATGCTTTTCGCGGAAGATGTGGTGCTTATAGACGAGTCAAAGGAAAAGGTAGAGGAAAAACTCGAGCTGTGGCGCCAAACTCTAGAATCGAAGGGCTTCAAACTTAGTAGGACCAAGACTGAGTATCTAAAGTGCGATTTCAGCGACTCCGGGGCAGATGAGGGGGACATTCTGCTAGATGGACAACTTGTACCAAGGAAAGATTCCTTTCGCTATCTGTGATCGATGATCCAAAGCGATGGAGGAATCGAGGAGGATATTAGACATCGAGCTCAAACTGGCTGGGCGAAATGGCGTCTGGCTACTGACATCCTTTGTGATCGCAAAGTTCCGCTAAAGCTTAAAGGTAAGTTTTACAAATCGGTGATTAGGCCTGCGATGTTCTATAGTGCGAGAATGCTGGGCAACGAATAGTCGGGACATACTGAAGATGCATGGTACCGTGATGCGGATGCTGAGGTGGGCTTGCGGGCATACGAGGCATGATCGTATCAGGAATGAGTACGTGCATAAGAAACTTGTGGTAACACCAATCGAAGAGATGCTCACCCAGCACCGGCTGCGCTGGTTTGGGAATCTACAGCGAAGACCGCCTGAGGCACCGGTTCGAGTAGGTCGCATCAGGCGCGCTGAAGGAAGGATGAAACGCAGAGGCAAACCAAAGCTAACATGGGACGAGTCCGTAAAGCGGGACATGGCCAAGCGAAACTTATCACAGGAGCAGGCGTTGGACAGACAGACATGGAGAGCGGCGATCCACGTGGAGGAGGTAGGATTTCGGTACTTAGACTAACGACCCCCTCTCATTCTCTTGTTAATTTCTCCGTCCCCCGATAAGCGAACACGTAAATGCAACCATGCAATTTGTGAAGGGGAGAATCCCCCTGTAGCGCTGCAGTTGGCAAGATTGCGAAGGGGAATCCCCCGTAGCTTATGCAACATTAGGTAGGGTGTGAATATATCCGCGTTGATGGTCGAGAATTCGTAATACCATAAACACGGAAATTCTTCACCTGGTCCTAAAAACAAAAACAAAGCAGCGCGGGTAGCGTCAAGTATTTGCCTTTCGTAGTGCGGGTTGTGCAAGGCTCTGACAGGCCGGCGTAAAAACTATGTTATACATTTATGAGATAATCTCTAGCCCACCCAGTACTTGTTACTGGAAAAAGGTTTTAGTTTTGGTTTTAGTTTTTTTTGAAAATCACATTACATCTCTTCTTCCAGATTTGCAATAGCCAAAATAACCGTTTATGAAAATCAGTAAAACCTTGGATTCAAACTACATGAAATATTACCATTCATGAAGAGACGAGTCAAGGATTCTTTTCATGTTTTGCAGGTGTCTTCGGTATGTCTAATGTGCCATTTAATGTTAGGATGGGTTATTTTGCATATGTGGGTCTTGTAGACCATTAATGGGTTGTATCAAGATGGCCCAAATCAAAATGACATAGGGCACCATCTAGTAGTACCGTAGTTAAGGTATATATATATATATATATATATATATACTATATATGTTATCAGAAAAGCTTTTGCAATTCCATTTTTGGGTGCTAGGGTTCATCTATTAGGTCACACACTTGCAGTCCCATTACCGAGGCTGAAATGGCGTCCGAGAAGAAGCTAACGAATCCAATGAGAGACATCAAAGTTCAGAAACTTGTCCTCAACATCTCTGTTGGTGAGAGTGGTGATCGTCTCACTAGAGCCGCCAAGGTTCTTTTCTCTCACTTTTTACCCTAGGAGTTTTTCCCTATGATTTTTTTTTTCTTTTCTCGAATTGATTATCGACTTATATTGTTCGTTTATTAGGTTCTGGAGCAACTAAGTGGACAAGCCCCAGTTTTCTCTAAGGGTATTATGATTTCTCGAATTGCCGAACTTATTTATTTCAGGTGGTATATACTGATATATTGGATTACTCTGCAGCTAGATACACTGTTCGATCTTTTGGTATCAGGCGTAATGAGAAGATTGCTTGCTATGTTACTGTTAGGGGAGAGAAGGCAATGCAACTGCTGGAGAGTGGATTGAAAGTGAAGGAGTATGAACTGTTGAGGAGAAATTTTAGTGATACTGGTTGTTTTGGCTTCGGTATTCAGGAACATATTGATCTTGGAATTAAGTAAGTTCTTAACCGTATTCCTTTTTTTTTTATTTGTTCTATTATACTCCCTTTTTTTTCTGGAAAAGAGATACTTTCACTTTTTTAATTGGGAACATTAATTAAATACATTTTCAAGGTCGTCACAAACACCCCTAAGAACTTCGCAAATACCCCTAACGGGTTTTTTTCAGTGGATAATGAAAATGAACTAGTACTTTTTTGGATAATGAAAATGAACTAATATGTTCTTGCCGCGTGAAAACGTCAACTCAACCTCCTACGGAGGTTGAATTGACTTAATATAATCTTAGATGTGCCAAAAACTATACCCTAAAAACTTAAAATATACCCTTGGTATTTATAAAGTTCTTAGGGGTGTTTGTGAAGACCCATGAAAAGGAGGGGTATTTATTTAATTCCCACTTTTTAATTTGGCCTATTTTTATGCTAAAAAAATAATAAAAATATCTCTTTTCCAGAAACGGAGGTAGTATTATTCATTGTTCTAGCTCACTGTATAAAATCTGCTGTCTGTGAATGTTAATACCACATGTAAGGTTATTGCCTATTGATTGTAATTCCATTTTGGTCCTTGACTGTCTAGCAATTAGTATAGACTGCATGCAGTAATCTCCAGCTTTGGGCCATCACTACTGCTCTAGATAAATAAATTTAAAGGTGTGTTGACTGGTTCAGATGATACTGATCAAAAGATTTCAGAAGGATGGATACTCAAGTCGAATCACTGTACAACCTGTGCTTATAATTTGAATGTTTGTTACTTGAAAGTTTTAGCTTAGCAAGGAAAGTTTGTGAATGTTGATTTACCCTTATAGCAGTATTGGTTGTGAAAGCCATCCACTTCCTTGGATTACTAGCGGCTAGCCACTTGTCTACCCATAGCAAACAACAACTTAGTTCCATTCATAATTCTTTGAATAAGTTTAAATTCACGTGGATTTAGTTCAATAAGAAAATTAATGGAAATATATGCAATAGAACCTAGTTGAGCACAAAATTAAGAATAACTACTTTGCACTATGGACTCCAGAGATCCCATCAGTTCGGTCATTTACTTCTAGCATACATTAAATGGTTACGACCATCCTGATGACAAGGTTCCCTATGTGGATAGTCATAAATCATGCTTGGGTTCTTGGATTAGATGATATCCAGTATCTTTGTTATACAAATTTCTGTTAAACATGCTTTTAAAGTTGTTTTAATAGACGTGTTAGGATTATCTTATCATTTTCTTTTTGGTTTCCCGAAGACGAGTTATCTGTTGGGATCTTAATGCTCTCTAATTGAGTAGAAGTTGTCGATAGTATATAACCATGAAGAATTATAAAATGGTAAAATGAACCAGAACTACAACTTTGTATGTCTTCACTTCGTTCATTTTCTTTGTAGCTTTGCTTCAATATGAAATTATAAGTAGAATGCTTCAATATGAAATTATAAGTAGAAAACTGTGCCTCTTATAGTTTGCTGTTTAGTTAATCTATACTATTGTAGGGTTTGAGTTTTTGTGAATTATACCTTTCAGCAAGGTTTTGAAAAGTGAAAGCTTAAAGCGATACGCTCTCGCAGCAAAGCTTAAAGCGAAAGCGTAGCTTTGTAAAATATACAAAAACATATATCTTGTTAATATATGTGAAGCTTTGCAACCTGTGTTGCCAGGGGCGCAAGGCGCCTCGCGGCTGGGGTGTAAAATCCCGAGCCGCAGCGAGGCGCGACGTATAACTATAACTAGTCAAATGAGTATTTACTTAATGTACTGTTTGTCTATGCTTGGTATGGTCATACCTACAGCCTACTGTTTGTCTTTCCTTTACACTTTTTAGTTGGCATATTTCCGAAAGTGATATGTTAATGTTCTGGGAGACTGTTATTTTTCTTCCTTTTTCAGTTGGTATGGTTTCGAATGTAATATGTTGATTGTTTCTGGTTTTGAACTGAATGTTATTGAACAATGACCTGCAGGTATGACCCATCTACTGGTATCTATGGAATGGACTTCTATGTTGTTTTGGAGCGCCCTGGTTACCGTGTTGGTCGTAGACGACGTTGCAAGTCTCGTGTTGGGATCCAACACCGAGTCACAAAGGAGGATGCTATGAAGTGGTTCCAAGTAAAGTATGAAGGTGTCATCCTCAACAAGTCCCAGAACATCACTGGTTGATAACAATAAGGGAAGAGAGAACTCATTCCAGTTTAATTTGTTTTTGTTTTTTTCCACATTAGTTTTCTCTTTGTTCCTTCGATTTCGAACTAGAACGTGTTGTCCACTTGACTTTTGGATGAATATAGCAACTAGAAGCTTAACGAAATTTCCGTACTTCAATTATCTATTCTGCATTGCTAGTGTGGTTCCACTACTTGCGTAGTTGTGAGAGAAATTGCACGAGTGCGCTATCCGCGATATCTTATGGCTTTAAATTTGGTATAGTTCATTCTAGTGGTAACATGATAGATGTCCTGGTTTAAACCAATTTCTCTGAGAAAGAATGGTTGCTAACATGCTTCTATGGTTCACCATACAGATCTTCCAAACTAGACGGGAAATATTTGGAAGAAATCGCCACAAAAGTAAATTTTAAATCGCCACAAAAGTAAATTTTATTAACATGCCTTGGATAGTAACCAAATACTTCCTGAAAAGGATAAACAAGGAGGTGCGCCCTTTAATGAAAGCAGGGGTGTCTAAAAAGTGTTAAAAGATTAAATTACCCCCACAAAAATCATGCCAACTAAAATCCATCCAAAAAATTTCAAATTTTTTTTCCAAAATTCTAATTATGAAATCAGAAAAAAAAAAAATAAAAAAAATTTAGATTATACAGGTTTTGAGATTGGGTATGATTTTACATACTAAATCATACCCAAATCCCTTACGATTCAACATTTTTACCAAAAGTCGGCAAGGTTTTTTTATCGACCCTGCCGACTAATACGTGATCCCACAACACCGGTAGGGTATTTTTTGTCGACCTTGCCGATTATAGTAGTCGGTATCTTCCTAGGTTGAATAATGTGCCGAATTTCATCTCTGAAATTAGCATTTACAGGGTCGGCACGGTATTCATCCTTGTACCTTGCCGACTATAGTTTAGTCGGCAGGTTATGAAATTAATACCTTGCCGACTAATCATGTATTTGTAACACCTTTCTATGTATGTCAAAAATCCTATAGTCGGCAGGGTATTGTTTTGTCGACCTTGCCGACTTTTCATAGTCGGCAGAGTATTCTTTTGTCGACCTTGCCGACTTTTCATACTTTCAGAACTGAAAATGTTGATTCCTTCGATGATTTTTAGTATGAAATCACCCAGCAGCTCTACAATCCCATATTTATAAGTGTTTAGTGGGTAGTACGATTTCATTTCCGTTACAAGTAGAATTCTCAAAAAAAAAAAAAAAAACTCAAAAATCTACCCACATCCATGATTTCAATCTAAAATAAAACCTAATTTCAAAATTTTAATCAACTAATTAACTAACTAAATTAATTACCCTAATCACATTTATTAGTGTTAATTAATCAAGGTAGATTAACCATTTTTGTAAATATGTGGTTAAGGGGCTTTGTGTTTTACTTCAAAATGACCTTATTTTGTCTCATTTATAAATTGGGCTTTGTGGTATACCCAATTAATTTGGGTATACCACAATCAAGCCAGGTTTTACACAACCTTCAAATACAGTAAAACCCCTATAATTTAATCCGCGATAAATTAATAAATTTTGCCGTCCTGAGTCGGGACCAAGGCGCTAAATTAATAATTCGTTAAATTTATAAAATAATATTTCTTTTAGCTTTCTATAGGTCCCTTCAAATATATAAATTAATAGCTCTCCAATTTATATAAATTTAGTTTTAGATTTATGCTAATTTGGTAAAAAATGATTTAATTGTGACTTGGTTTTTCTTAAAACTGATATCACATTGAATTTCATCTTGGGTTTTTCATAACATTAGAAGATTTTTCGGTGTTGTCGTTTCCTGATGCAATAAAATTCTATTCAATATCTTTGCAGCTTTGATAGCTTCTTTACGGGAAGGTGGCTCTGTAACTACACTTTCATCTCCGACTTCCACATCATGACTTTCGTCTTTTCCCATGACACTCTCAGTTATTTCTTCGTCAGTCAACAAATCTGAAATAATATTCTTTTGAGGGCAGTTTAAATCCATTCCACTATGATAATTCAATTCATTGATTAAATTTTGCAATTCTCTAGTTCCTTTATTATCTAACGCTTCACTTGGATTCTTTGAAACGGTGTCATCCATTGAACGAATCTTACAATGACGGAAACAATTTGCAATGGAATAAGGTGTATTGGTTCATTTTGTTGTTTTTTTTTTTAGAATTAAACAATATTTTGATAAACTAATTAATTATATAATTATATAATTATTAATTTATGCGATTATTTAATATCGTGATAAATTTTGCCAGTCCCGACACTATTATTTTATAGGGGTTCTATTGTAGTTCTTTCTTATTTCACGTGTACCTAACCTCGATTGTCATGAAGCCATAGTCCTATGTCCACTACCCTCTATGGCAACTTTTTATGCCAATTGCAAAGACATGAACATTCCAGAACATACCAATTCATTGTAAGATCATATGAACATTTCTCAATCTAAAATAAAACCTAATTTCAAAATTTTAATCAACTAATTAACTAACTAAATTAATTACCCTAATCATATTTATTAGTGTTAATTAATCAAGGATAGATTAACCATTTTTGTAAATATGTGGTTAAGGGGCTTTGTGTTTTACTTCAAAATGACTTTATTTTGTCTCATTTATAAATTGGGCTTTGTGGTATACCCAATTAATTTGGGTATACCACAATCAAGCCAGGTTTTACACAACCTTCAAATACAGTAAAACCCCTATAATTTAATCCGCGATAAATTAATAAATGTTGCTGTCCCGAGTCGGGACCAAGGCGCTAAATTAATAATTCATTAAATTTATAAAATAATATTTCTTTTAGCTTTCTATAGGTCCCTTCAAATATATAAATTAATAGCCCTCCAATTTATATAAATTTAGTTTTAGATTTATGCTAATTTGGTAAAAAATGATTTAATTGTGACTTGGTTTTCCTTAAAAGTGATATCACATTGAATTTCATCTTGGGTTTTTCTTAACATTAGAAGATTTTTCGGTGTTGTCGTTTCTTGATGCAATAAAATCCTATTCAATATCTTTGCAGCTTTGATAGCTTCTTTACGGGAAGGTGGCTCTGTAACTACACTTTCATCTCCGACTTCCACATCATGACTTTTGTCTTTTCCCATGACACTCTCAGTTATTTCTTCGTCAGTCAACAAATTTGAAATAATATCCTTTTGAGGGCAGTTTAAATCCATTCCACTGTGATAATTCAATTCATTGATTAAATTTTGCAATTCTCTAGTTCCTTTATTATCTAACGCTTCACTTGGATTCTTTGAAACGGTGTCATCCATTGAACGAATCTTACAATGACGGAAATAATTTACAATGGAATAAGGTGTATTGGTTCATTTTTTTTTTTTAGAATTAAACAATATTTTGATAAACTAATTAATTTAATAATTTAATAATTATTAATTTATGCGATATTTAATATCGTGATAAATTGATAAATTTTGCCGGTCCCGACACTATTATTTTATAGGGGTTCTATTGTAGTTCTTTCTTATTTCACGTGTACCTAACCTCGATTGTCATGAAGCCATAGTCCTATGTCCACTACCCTCTATGGCAACTTTTTATGCCAATTGCAAAGACATACCCATTCCAGAACATACCAATTCATTGTAAGATCATATGAACATTTCTCCTTCTATTATGATAATTCGAAGAAGAGTACCTATAGCAGGGAGTTTAAATTAAAAGGAACCGGGCCTTTCTTCTTTTTTTTTTTTTTTGATAATAAAAACTTATATTGAATGCTAAAAAACTGGAAGATAAGGTTCATTAACCTCAGGACCTTGAATATGATCTCGGCTCCTTCGGCTATCCAAAATTAAAACATCAAATAAAAAACTTGTAAGAGGGAAGGAAATGTTACCGGTTACATTTGAATTGGTCCTAGTGGCAATTGCAACCGCAGCCTGATTGGCCTTTTTACAACAACTCAAAAAAGAAAAAGTTATGTCATTTCCATTTTTCCTAATTTCCTCGTGAATGCTTGCAAGTCTGGATCTTGCTCTCCAGTTGATGTGGCAGGCCTCTCCTTTGAGTGCTTTGATGATTTCAACGCAGTTTCCTTCAATTTGGAAAGCGTTGAATTCAGCTGATTTACCCATATTGCTGCTTCCAAGGCTGCCTGCATCTCCTTCTCATGATGAATTTGCACTCTGCACCACAACTGCTTCACTTTCCTACACCAGCCATTAGAACTTCTTAGAATTAAAGCAATTTGTCCATTTTGGTTATGATTGTCATAGATTCCTGCAAAGTTAATTTTTTGGGTTCCCAAGGGTGGGCATGTCCAATTCTGGTCTATGATATGTCTACATGAATGTCTGTGTGTGCTTGGATATCTTGCTAGAGTTGCTTGAGCAGTCCACTATATTTCTTCTCTTGATATCCCTGGGATTAGCGTCAATGCCCCTGAAAACATTATCGCAGCGAGCCTTCCAAATATATCAGATGGTAATGATACACTTATCCTTCCATTGACCCTGATTGCTATTCCAACCTGCAGGGTTAGTATGTAATTGTAGAATCCAATTAACCACAGAAGATAGCAAATGTTTGGTGGGAAAAAATTGCTGGCTGAAGCGAACCACACGCTTCGGGCGAATGGACATGTGAAGAAGATATGCTCCATTGTCTCTCCATGTTGAGAGCAAAAAACACACCTATTAGGTATGTCGGAGTATTGAGAATGCATATCATTAGTCGCCAGCATATTCTGAACACATTTAAAGGCAAACATCTTAGCTCTAGGTGAATCTTCCATCTACCATATTCTGTCCCATTGAGTAGTTCCACTTGGTTCTATCCTTTTGATGGCATTGTACAAGCTCTTAGTGCTAAATTCTCCTGAGATTATTGGGATCCACTTAGGAGTATCCTTTCCAGATTTGTTTATATGGATTATGGTGATTGCACTAACAATATGAGGGTTAGATATAAAATAAAGAATAGGTAAATTCCAGCTGAAACTGTCCTTGTGTATTAGGTCCTTGACTAGGTGTCCAGTGAAGTGGCGGTTGTTTGAAGGTGGAACGACTTGGATGGTTAGGATCCACCTGTCTTCCCACATGTGTATTGACTCACCACTTCGCACTTCCCAGATGCATTGAGGTTTAATCTGTGCTAGCCCTTTTTGAAGGCATTGTCAAATCCATGGACCTTTCTTTGAGATGTTTTTATCTAAAGGATGCCTACACTTTCTGTAATATTTGGCTCTAAGGATGAAGTCCCAAGGAGCATCCGGGTTGGTGATTAAGTACCATGCGAATCTACCTAGTTGGGCCAGGTTGTTTGAGATAGGATCTCTAAAGCCTAGTCCTCCTAAATGAATGGGTTTGTTCAAAGCTTTCCACGCCTTAAAGTAACCTCCTTTACTGCCTTCCTTCTTCCCCAACCAGAAGACCCGTTGGATAGAAGTAAGTTGGATGATTATGGATTTTGGGATCATATAACAACCTATTTAGTAAATGGGTAATGATTCCAAGATCAATTTGAGTACCACAGCTCTGGCTGCCTGTGAGAGTAGTCTTCCCATCCAATTTTGAAGTCGGATTTTTACTTTAATAATCATAGATTCGAAGCACTTCACTTTGGATTTGCCGATAAACATCGGAGTCCCAAGGTAAATGTCAGAAATTGAGATTTTCTAAACCTTTAAGATTCTCATAATCATTTTGCCGAATCTGTTTAGCATTGATTTATTGAAAAAGATTCCCGACTTTTGGAAGTTTATCATCTGCCCGGAGGCATTACTAAAACAATTGATAATATCTAGTAGGTTCCTAGCATCAAACAGGGTTCCTTTAGTGAAAATAAGGCAGTCATCCGCAAATAAGATGTGGGTGATTGTGACACTGTCCTTGGCAACCTTAATACCGCTAATTTTATTGTCCAGTTCTGCTTGTTTGAGAAGCCTAGAGAGGCCCTCCATACAGATAAGAAAGAGGTAAGGGGACAACGGATCCCCTTGCCTCAGGCCTCTAGAAGGAGTAAAGAAAGGACCTGGCATCCCGTTACACAGAACAACAATAGTGGGGGTGCTAATACACTCATAAATCATTGCGCACCCGTCAGTCGAAAAACCAAGCTTCCCTAAAATGTTCATGAGATAAGTCCAATTTACCCTATTGTTTATGGGTAAAAACTGTTTCTGCTGGTTTTGGTAAATTTGGGTGTGTGGATGAGAAACAAATCTAAACCTAAAACAAATACACTGCACGGGAGTACTTTAGATTCGAGAGATCAATATGTACAATCCTGGCCTAAACCAAGAAATGGCCGTTCCAGTCTTGCTTCGGTCACAAAGTGAAGGAGAAGGGTTGGTCTTAGGGAGGGAAGTGAAGAAGGTGTTGAGACCAGAATGGTTAATTCTGAAGGTGTGGCTATTTTATGATTTGTATCAAAATTTGGAACTGGCTTGCGGAATGAAAGCTATCAGTTCTTTGGTATTTTTCTGGATACTGTGTTGTTGTTCTCACCAAAACTTGTTGTTTTGATGGAAAATAGGTAAAACCTATTTATAAAAGTCATAATTGAATACACCCTGGTCTCGTAGGAAGTGGGAGTGATTGAGTGATGGAAGAGTGGAGTAATGTGTAACTGCCAAAAACCACTCCTCCACTATGAGGGAAGCGGGTTTGTTTACACCCACTACTTCTTGCCTCCACTAACTGCCTTGTTTTCCTGACACTTTCTTATGATGGACGTGTTGCACGCTGTAAACCGCCAGACCAATACCCTGATGAGCATCCCCCAGTTTGTGACATGTTTGGTGTCTCGAGTGTTTAAATGAAAAATGTGTAGCAGATTGCTACGTGTGACAAGTCAAAGTCAAGATACTTGCCATAGGAAAGTAGCATGTGATGCTATTAGGCTTGCCTTGGCTGGCCACCTAAAACTTGCCACAGACCGGTCAATTCCATGGCGAATTTGGACGAATAAGATTGTAGCTTATGAGAAAGGATGGCCATTGATTATGGCCACATCCCGTTGTATAGCAAAGTGGCGCCATTGGCATAGTGGCGCCTGGCGTAGCCATGGAATAGCGGCATGCCAGTGGCGTAGCCGTGGCAGCTGTTTTGGCATGTTGGTGTTAAACCTAAATATGACTCCGGAAACATTGGCCCTGTTGCTAAGTTAAACTTAAGGCCTTAGGAGAATCACTTGACCTAGTTGGCATGGCAACTTTAGCTAAATTATGGTTTGGCGTGTCAAAACCCTAATTAGTGCATACGGCATGCGGCATATGGCATGTGGTCGTGGCGTATCGATAAATAGTGTTATAGCCACGCCAAAGGAACCATAGGCAGGACATCATGTGGAAACGGCCACATGAGTAAGGATTACCACGGGTGGCTATGATATGGCATATTTATTAGGGTTTCCTAGGTTCCGCACGTCTCGTGGCATGTTGTGGGCCCGAAGTGGCATAATTTGTGCCACGACTAGAAATTAGGGTTTCGACCATGCAAGGTCGTGTTTTCTGGTTAGGATAACCACTTTGAAGCCTGTTATGGCGTTGGCGACAAACAAAAGATGGGTTGGCACGTAAGTGCACTATTTATGGTATGTTGCCATGTTCGGCATGCTTCTGTGGCAAAGTGGCACGTCCGGCACGTTGGGCATGTCAGTTAGCGCATTGGTGCAACTTTGGAAAGCCAATTTGGTATTGGCGCAATTTTACCTCTCTTTTTTAATACCGCGGCAGGTTTATAGCAACCTAATTGGTCGAAAAAGAGAGGGCCGACCAAACACGGGCCTGGCCACACTTCTGGTGTGGGTGTGGCAAGTTTAAAGCGACCTGATTGGTCGATGGGAAATAGGGCCGACAAGTATGGGCCCATCCACAACTCATACGTGTATGTGGCGGGTTTAAGGCGACCTGATTGGTCGAGGGAAATAGGGCCGGTTAGGCAACATGGGGCGTGGCCAATGGCAAATGGCGCCGGCTGGCCTAAGGCATGGCCACACCTCCCTTTGCTGCTGCTCCTATTCTGCGGCTCCTTTATTTCTTGTTTTCTGATTCTGGGCAAGATTTTGCACCTACTAATCCATGGCGGGTTAATTACCTAGTTTGCCTAGGCTTAATTTCGACAGGCAAGGTCTGATATACTGCGCAAGGCGCAAAACCCTAATTTTGCAAATTAGTCAGGGTAATATCTGAATCTTGTGAATCATCACAAAATTGATTGAATTCTATGTGTTGACTCGGAGTTCTTTAAGTTCATTGCCAGAGAGCAGTATGCTTTCTGATTGAATACTTTATGCAAAGACCTTATCCTTGATACTTGGAAATGCGTGCTACTCTGCTGCGAGTGAACACAAATTGTCATGCCATATCAACATTAAGGGTTCGGCCGGGGAACATAGCACAGAAGGCATTCAGAGAAACTTATATTAACTGAACAATACAGGCAAGGTGCCAAAATTTACAGAATATCTGGGATTGTTGCTACATGCACCATTCTGGATAAATTTCATATATATATATTGAGTTGCTCAATAAATGTGCCAGTGAAGAGGTTGGACACTCATCACTTTTACATGGCTCTGTCTCTTTGCAGAGTGACGGCCTATTAAATGCAGGATTTTACAATTGTAACCCTGAACTAAAAACCACCATCAACACCTATCAAATGCCTTGCTCATATCTAGCTTAAGCCCTAAGGTTCCGTCTTTTTTTTTTTCATTGAATGAATGACTTCTTGGGCAAGGACAATATTATCAGTAATTTTCCTATTCTTCATGAAAGCTGATTGGAAAGGTGATATGATTTTGGACATCATGGAACGTAACCTATTTTCCAGCAGTTTTGAAATAATCTTGTAGGTTACATTACAAAGGCTGATAAGACGGAACTCGCTAGGAGTTAAAGGGTTTTCAACTTTTGGAATGATAGCTAGAAAGGTTGCGTTCATTTCCCTAGATAAGTGCTTAGTTCTAAAGAAATGTTGTACCATAGCTACAATATCAGGGCCTACTATGTTCCATTAGTGCTGAGAGAATCTCATATTAAACCCATCCGGGTGCCTTGTCACTATCCATTTCCTTAACTACCCTGAATATTTCCTCTGCTAAGGGGATGGCTATTAGTCTATCATTCTCAGTAGAAGAAACTTCGGAGGAGAAGAGATCTACTACTGGCTTTGTGTCTCCTGTAGAAGTCACGTTTGCAATCTCGGTAAAGTGGGAATTCAGGACTTCAGAGATATCCTTATCTTTGTCTTTGGTATTACCTAGAGTATCCTTGATAGTGGTAATCATATTTCTTATCCTCCTTCTCAAAGTGCTATTATGAAAGAACTTAGTGTTCCTATCCCCAAACCTAAAATGATTGCCCTTGGCCTTCTGCTGCCACATTTTGTCTTCCTGATCATACAAGATTTCTAACTCGGCTATGTGCTGAGTTAAGACCATGTCATCAAGACCAAGTAAGTTATCTTTGTGGATTGTGTTAATAACTTGAAATTTATGCTTGATATTATGCAAGATAATTCTGAAAACATCTTTATTCCATTTACTAAGATGTTTTCTAACGAGCTTAAGTTTTGAAACTACAACGAAAGTAGGGGAGCTACTAATTTGAGTGTTCCAATATTCCTGTATAATTTATAATGCTTCGGGGACATCTAGCCAGATATTAAAGAATCTATAGGGGGTTGTGAGAGATAGATACCTTGGAAGAGAAGAGAGTAGGATGGGTGAATGATCATACCCTATAGGAGGCAGGTATTCTATAGTTGCAATGACATACATAGCTAGCTAATCAGTATTGGCCATTCCCCTATCAAGCCTAGCTTGGATATGTTCCTTGTTGCATATTGGACCAGGTGTAAGGAGGGCCCACAAATCCTAGGTCTAGTAACCTCGAGTTCTCAATAATGTTAAGAATATTTTGAACAAGAGCTATATTGAAAGGTTTACCCCCTTTCTTCTCGGCAGGGGCAAGCGTAAGGTTTAAGTCGCCAATCAAGAGACAGGGATTGACAACTTCCTTAGCCATTTCCTCGATAAAAAGCCAATCTTTTAACCTTTTTGGCTTCTTGGGATGACCATATAAAAAATGTGAACATCTTCAGTTTCAACATTGTTGAAGCTGATAATTATGATTGAGTGAATCATCCTTCTGGATGTTTTCAGAATTTCCACGTTAAGATTATCACTCTAAGCTAAGGCTAAACCTCCCGAAAGCCCTACAGGTAGGACTAAGCAGAAATTTGAGAAACCACAACTAGATAAGATGGATTATACCTTGGGATTTTGAGATCTGGTCTCTGAGAGGAATATAACATCCGGCTTCTGCGAAAGACAGAGTTTGTTGAGGTGAGGGCCTATTGGTTTTGATCCTAGGCCCTGACAGTTCCATGAGAGAATGTTCATGGATCCTAATGGAAAAGGTAGGAAAGGATAGTGCTAACTAGGGATAACAGTGGCGATCAATTCACAAGAGAATCTGCCTACAGAGCAAAAAAGAAAAAGAGAAACGAAGGAAGGAAGGGACAATAAACCAACGCATAAAAAGGAAGCTGAGCTAAGCCAGAACTAGAAATTAAAGTTAAAAAATAGCTTTCGAAACACACGAGGGAGAAAAAAGGGGAACTAAAAATATTTCGCAACTAAAAGGATCTAGGAACGATGGACTCTTCACTATTAAGATGACTAGAAAAGTCACGCCAAAACCTAAGGAGATTTAAGAAATTTAAACTACTAGGCTACCTGCCAATAGATGGAAACTATAGCCAGACCAGTTACCTAGGATCTGAGCATCAGTAAATTTAAAAATAGGTGCACTCAAAGTGTTTTCCTCTATCGATAGAAAAACAAAAATGGTTTATAGAAGCATTAATAAACATATATGTGGGAGATATAACATGTAAAAGAAACAAGAAGAAACATATAAGAGCATGCGTTAGATTGGTCCTAATCAAGGTAAGCCGATATTAAAATAAAATTTCACCACTGACAATTTCTTAGGATTTGAATGCTTGTGTTGATTGGGAGTTGCAATAGAGAGAATAGGATAATAACTAAGTTATAGATGATCTCCTAGTCTAGATGATTCACTTCATAAAAATTCTCAAAATCAATTGTTAAACTATAGTAAAATGCCCTAGATTTCTAATTTTCTATCCTAAATTGCCTGAAGCAGTGACCTTTTGGATGTTATCCTAAGATAATAAGATAATAACTAATGAAAAATGATTATTTTATAGTATTAACGAGACTAAATCAGAAAATTTAGGGTGAAAAGAGATACGAAATAAGTATTGAATGAAAAAGAGTGATTTTAAATGGCAGTGGGTTACCGTGGAGTCCGTCTCCTGCCTCGTGATTGACTGGTTCTTTGCAATTGCAGAGATCGAATCCAACCTTAAGCTTTCTAGATCATGCTCTTCTTCTCCTTTAAGGTTTGAACCATATTGATCAATTGACGTAGAAGGGGGAGGAGGAAAGTTAGAGTTTTCACTGGACTTATCAGAATCAAAGTCCTCTACCAAAAGACGAAAAGAAGCTTTGGGATTAGATAAATTATTTGGGTTCGGGTTACGGATCGAGTTACGGTTCAGATCCAAAAGGGGAAAAAAGGGGAAAAGGGCATAGATTTCGATCAAATCTCTTCTTCATGTTTAATCTTTTCTTCTTCTTCGTTTTTGGGAACTGTTTTCGATATGTTTTTGGAACTGTTTTCGATCCGTATTTGATCTTTTTTTATATGTTAAATCTCAAAGTGTATTCGATCTATTTTTGCTTCATTCGTTGTTTGATTCGGTCCTTTGTTGATCAAAGAAGAAGACGAAGAAATAAGAAGAAGACGAACAGAGGTTTGAATCTTTTTCGATCTTCTACTTTTTCTCTCTCGGTTTTTAGGGATTAGGTTTAGTTGATGATTTCTGTTGATGTATCATCTGAATCTCATGTTTAGGAGTTTAGGACTACTGCAAATTGATGTTTTCTTACTGTTTAAACTGCAGATTCAGATTCAATTTACATTTTGTGAACTAAAATGGCGCAAGGAAGAAGGAATCCTGCAGATGCTTTAAGAGGTACTTAGATGTGAAATTATTTGAGTATATGTGTTATTATGATATCATGCTAGTGAAAATTCCTTTGAATGTTTAACTATACAAACAAGGCCTTGTGTAACTTTAAGTTACACATTCAAAATCTAACCACTGATTGTATTGTGGTATGTATATTGAGTGTGTAACTTGAAGTTACACATACAAATGAGCCTATATAACTGTGAGTTACACATTCAAGATGTCCCTGAAGTTTCCAAGGAGCTGTGTAACTATAATTTACACATTTGGAATCTCGTGTTTTGATCATATGTAATGCCTATGTATGTGTAACTATAATTTACACATTGAAAATCTCAACACTAACTTTCCAATTGGTATGTGTAACTATAAGTTACACATGGAAAATCTCATCACGAACTAAATTTGATTCTCGAATTTTGCTTGTGATGATGTCATGAACTAAATTTGATCTCATGATATGCTTGTAAATTTTCATAGAAATAGAGAGTGTGTAAATAAGAGTTACACATTCAAAATCTTATAGAAATAGAGCATGGTTTGTATATTGATTGTGTAACTTATAGTTACACATTAAAAATCTTATAGAAAATGAGCCTAGATTTGTAACTATAAGTTACACATAAAAAAATCTCACCACCGACTTGCTAAGGGCATGTGTAACTATAAGTTACACTCTAAACAATCTCACCAATGACTTTCTAAGGGCATGTGTAACTATAAGTTACACTTAAAAAAATCTCACCAATGACTCTACAATGGTTTATATATTGATTGATTGTGTAACTACAAGCTACACATTCAAAATCTCACCTGTGACTTGCCTTGTGGTCTCGATTAACTTATAGTTACACAAAGAAATCTGATTCTTATGCATGTGTAAATTGAGGTTACACAACACATAATAGAATGATTCGGTTTGTGTACTTGGAAAATACACATAATTTGTGACATGATTTTGATTTTGCAGTTATAAAGGAGTGTATTTGATAAGTACACAAAATACTGACTCATGCTATTTTTGTGTGTGATGTGCACAGGAAAATTAAGGCAATCCTTGAATGCCATTAAGGATTTGGTAAAGGTGATAAAACCTATAGGATTGACTGACAGGGCTCAGAGATATCTTTTAAGAGTTGCTTACGGTAAGCTCGTAATGATGTATTACGATGAGTATGATGCAATTTGTACCAAGTACAACAAAACAAATCACTACCAACAAAAGCGGCGTATTGAAGCTTTTGAACTGCTTTGATATGGATTGTGACACACCTTGTTCTTTCAAGTTTGGTGATGATAAGTTTATAGAGTCTACACCGGCAAAGTGGCTGGTTTATTTTACATGCAAAGGATTGGAAGTAGAAAGGGTCAAAAGCTATTAAAGAACTTTTCTCATAAGGATTTGATTTCGACAATGTTTTGTACAACAAGTTCTTCACCGATATTAAGTCTACAAAGACATCGGACAACAAAGTGACTAAGACAAAAATTTTAGAGAAGATAAAACAACTTATGACAAAAAGGAGAAAAAGTGGGCGAAGAAAGAAAATTGATGATAAGGATCTAGTTTGTTTGATAGGTTTTTATCTTTCTTTGTGTATTATTTTTGGAGACATAAATGCTAATGGAGTGAATGTGAAATATCTTAGTGTCGTTGAAACATATGAGACGGTGCTCAAGGTGTCTTGGCCTGACTTAATACACGAGCACTTGTTTGAAGAAATTCATGATAATATTAATTGCTTGGCAAATGTGAAGGCTTGTGTGCAAAGATTTCCATGGTAAAGCTTGTGTGTAATTTCTATTCCAAAGACTTTTAGTGTTATGTTCGTGGATATTTTATTTTAATATTATTTGCTCGACTAATTAAAATTTATATATGTTGCGAGATATTGTTTCTTTAACATGCACCGGGAAGGCTCAATCCCGAAAGTTGCAAACCACGAAGAAGATATCCCGGGTTGGAAGGTGGGATCTATGCAGATTTCGGATTACATTTCTATAACGGACATGAGAGTTTTCGGTAAGTGTTAGTTGGTTTATGTTTTGTAAATTTATGGTAATATCAATATAATTTAGATAAAACTTTGATGTAATCTTAATTGTCATGTGTAGCTATAATTTACACATTTAAATGTGCTTGTGTAACCTATAGTTATATGTGTAACTTACACATGCAAACATAACACCAGGTGAATTCAATTTATATGTGTAACTATAGGTTACACATATAAAAATGTGTTTGTGTAACTTTAAGTTACACATACAACTGAAAATTTGTACATTTAGAATGTTCAACTGTTTTTGCTATCTCTTTTTAACCTCTCCATCTCATTAATTGCAGCCAACTCCTAGCTTTGTGGCTGAGTTTTCCTGACTTGAGAAGCGACTAGGTATATCAACCGTGGTACCCAAAGAAGGACGACACCCAAGCAAAGCTGGCTGAAAGCGCAAACCATTGAGAATGGACAAGCTGAAAGAGCAAAGCGCAAGCAAACCAAGCAATGTTTAAAGCAAAGTGTATGCAATTGCAAGAGAAGGAATATCGAAGCGGACCTTTCAGAAATGCAGAATTCAAGATTCACAATTTTAGTTGCCAAATTATGCAAGCAATGGGTATTGATCCTTACAAAGTGACCCGGGGAAGAGTTTATGCAACATGAAGATCTTTGGACATGGAGGTGCGATCGTGGAGCTGCTGAGCATGAAGAAGTAGAGTTCTTTGCATGGAGCAACCGATCAACAAGGAGATGGAACTACGAGCATGGAAGTAGTGAACATGAAAAAGAAGAGTCCAGAAAGAGGCGAGCAAGAGAAAGAGAAAGATGACACGGAAAAATCCTTCCATGAAGAATGTAAGTAGTTGTTCATTTTTAATATGCTTCTTTAACTTGATAGAGGTACCCAATTAGTTGACACTAAGGTCTTTGAACATTTTTAGGTTCATATTTTAGTTGTTCGGTTTTAATATGCTTGTTTAACTTGATTACACTTGATTATTGTTGAGTAAACTAATCATATGGATGTGTAATCCCTAGTTACACATGCTATATGCATGTGAAAACATCCGGTTACACTAGTTAGATGCATGTGTAACGCATGTTACACTAGGTATCCATGCCATACTCATGTGTAACATGAAGTTACACATGCTAGTTATCGAAAGCCAGTCAATCACACATGATATATTCTTCTTGAAATTTTATTAAAAAAATTTAACATCATAATCATCATCCTAATTCTCATTTCAATGCTTGTGCAGTTCCATGTATGAGCACAGCGCGGTGGAAATACGCCAAAAAAGTCGCAAGCTCAAACTTCTGCAGAGGGGCGCAAGGCTCATCAAAAGAAGAAGCCCGCTAGTAAGAAAAAGCGCACTACTGCAGGTGTTGTTGATGAGGCGCAGAAGAAAGCTGATGAAGAGACGCATGCTGCTGATGAGGCACAAAAGAAAGATGCAGAAGGTGGTGTTGTGGTTGAGCCGCGTGAGAAAGCCATAGGTGATGATGCAAATGTCATTGAAGAGACACCCGCAATCGTTGGTGACGGTTTGGTTCCCGATGCTCAACTCGGCCCACATCGGAAACTATCGACGATAGTTTTGCTTCAACACGCTTTGAGGACTCCATGGTGATAATCGCTATAACACCGCAAACACAAACGACCATGCTCGGACCTACATGTTGGTGCAACTAGAAGCTAACCCTACCGATATGACGGATCTTTGAAGTGAGTAAAATGCTTGATGAGATTGTCGGTGACATTAACAAAAGTGAACCTGGACTGCAAAGTGATGGAGAATGCGAGAACCTAGCTCAAGTGGTAACCACTCTTCCGTTTTATTTTTCCTTTATGTTTTGTTTGTAATGGAAGTGTAACTTCAAGTTACACATTGCAAAAGGCATGTGTAGCTTGTGGTTACATCCATTACATTATTATTTTGGCTTGTTTTGTTTGTAATGGAAGTGTAACTTCAAGTTACACATTGTAAAAAAGCATGTGCATCTTGAGGTTACACACGGTACATTATTATTTTGGCTTGTGTAACTTTAAGTTACATACATGTGCTAATTTCTTGAGATTTTGCCTTTTTTTTTTGCGCGGCCTACAACACAAGGGAACTTTTTTAGCCTTGGAATAGATAAAACTCCACTACTGCAGGAGATTCTGTGAAGGAAGTTGCGAATACAATAAGAGAAAACCAACCAAAGCATTCATACAACAACGTGTCCGAGGAATAGAAAAATTCCAACACAAGATCTGAAGCGGTATGAAAAGAGGACGAAGAAGATTAAGAAGAGTGTTAATGAAGAAATAATGGCCGTTGTTCCTAAGTGGAAAAAGAAAGAATGGACGCGAGTTCAAGAGCGAGAAGAAGAAAGAATGTATGAGGTTGTTGAAGAAGATGACGGAACAATGAGAAAGGATGTGAAAGGTTAAGAAGTTATCGAAAGGTTGGAAGGCGAGAAAAAGGAGAAAGTGGTTGAATATTTCCATACTCATCCGAAAACGTAAGTAGCTCGACTCCAAGTAGGCTTGATTCCGTTATTGATTGTTTGTTGTATATTACTACTTGATTTCATTATGTTGATTAATAATAGTTTACTTCTTTGTAATGCAGAGACATTACTTGGATTGAACGCGACGAAAATGGTACCCAGCTGTTTAATATATCTGGAGAACTAATGCTACGCCTACCAAGAAAGAATCCTTCTTAGAGTCGAATTCATCGACTTCTACATCAGATTGAGGACAAAGATGAACTCTAACGAGCAAGTATGACAAAGCGATATTCCTGTCGCCACAAGCATACGTAAGTACTTCGATACATTTGAAATATTATTGCATTTATAATGTGTAGTGTGTGTTGTAAAATTATGATTTTTTTGTCGGAAAACAGGTTATAATGTGTAATCCGAAGTTACAAATGCGGTTATAATGTGTAATACGAAGTTACACAAACGGAGTTATAATGTGTAATCGAAGTTACACATTCTTATTTTTCTAGTGAAAAACCCAAGCCCCTATGTGTAACTTCTGTTTACATAATCACTTGTTCATTTGTAAAACTTTTGATTAAAAATGTGAGTTTGACATTCCAAATGGTTTTTGCGAGATCACGTACTTGAGCGATTATGCGAGAATTCAAGAAATTTTGGATTCCAAAGCTTGCGAAGGAGTATGTCAAGTACAAGAACGATGCGGTCAGACTTTTCGCCCCAATGTGCAACAACAACACACACTACACAGCTATTTGGAGTATGAGTTGAAAAGCTCTAATGCTTGGTCCTACATGAACTCATCAAACATTAAGCAACTCAGAGTGAACACCTTATTCAAGCCAAGAAATATGCATTTGCAATTACTACAGAATTCGAGACTCTTGTGTCCTTATGCTCTTGGGATGAATGAAAACGCCAAGTATATGGCTTCGCCGCCGCACAAGGTACAATTCCGATTGTCTTCCATGTGTATGCAATTACATGAAGATCGGGATGAAGAATAAACCACTTGACAAAAAATTAAGCTCAAGTATGATGCTATGGTGGATCGACAAGCTCAACCGCATGAGAGGAAGCATGCTATACAAGATTCTTTCGGATCCATTCAGAGATGCGTAAACGAATCATTAGGATTAGAAAAAAAATCTATACTAGCAAATATGTTGTTAGCCACAAAGCGAGATGTTAGACTTGGAAAATATGTTGTTAGAAACTTTTAAATTTCATCGGTTAGTAGATTTTAGCAGTTCTTGGTTTTGAAAATATTTTTGGATTGAAATTCTTTGAATTAAAAACTTTTATCTTGTTAGAACTTTTACAAACTGTGTGTACGGGTTTCATAAAGTATGCAATAGGGTAAGTAACTACACATCTTAAAATGATGCTTTAGGTGTAACTTTGAGGTTACATATGCATTTATCATGTGTAACCTAATATTACACATGCATTCACGAGCGGTGTAACTTCTCGGTTACACATCCATATATTTGAGTGTAAACGAAGTTACACATTCACGGCTAAGTATCGTCTTCGCACTTTATATCCCAGGATGTGTAACTAGCGGTTACACATCCTCGCTAGTTCGGATCACCGTTTGGATTATTTACATTTTCGCTCATCCATATATTTGAGTGTAAGGCGAAGTTACACAATGTTACACATGCATTAACAACGGTGTAACTTCCGGTTACACATCCGATGAAGTTACACAAGCATTTGACCACCGATCGAGACATACACAAATAAATCAAAAAATAGAATAAAGCGCATTTCAACCGTTAATCGACAAAATATAAAATCGAATGAATAGATCCTTGCACATAATCAACGTTGCGAAAAAATAAAAACGTTTGGTCCATGCGAACCGAAATGAAGAAAACTAAAAAAGAAACAATCCAAGACAAAAAAAGAATCCACACATAAAATCATTACTTGCAGAAATGAACTTTGGTAGGCTCAATCTAGTGAGGTGTGAACTTCCGAGGATTCCGCAACTTTGCCTTGTTGTGACTGTTTCCTTGCGATTCTTTGCAACGAACTTTTCTCTTCACCTTTTTCTCACGTTTACTTATAATCCTCTTTCTGGGGGTCTACCCGGTGGCTTCTTCACGGTAGGCGGGATGACGGTGTTATCAGGATGATATTCAACAGGCCTTGTTGTAGTTGGGGATCTTTGGATGGCATGCATATAAGTCTTCCTAAAATAGTCACTTGTAAAATACGGTGAAATGAAATCAATAGCCTCACGTTTAATCTTCCGTATGGCTGCAAGAGCATGAGCACAAGGAAAACCATATACGCGCCACCTTGAAAAAAAAGAAAAACAAACAAAAAATCGAGTTAGTTGCACATACAAAACATAAAACACTCAAAATTAGATAGTTACGGGTGCATATACGGGATGTGTATCTTTAAGTTACACTTGCAAAATATATGTGTAACTAGTATTTACATGCATATATCTAATCTTAAAAGGAGAAAAAGAACATACGAGAGAGAAGAAAAAGCATAAGAAATCAAACCTTTGACGGGTGCAAGTCTCGTGTTCGAGGTCCACCATGTGAGACCTTTCGCTAATAACTTCAAACACGGTAGGACTAGCAACCAATACTTCCCAAGCCAAACCTTCATCTTGAAGAGCCACAAGCTTTCTTCATACTCGGGGTTAATGGAGTCATCATATTAGCACCAATTTCACGACGCTACGCCATCAAACACATTATTTTCCTCCTAATCCGAAAAGGAAAAAAATGATGAATACATAAAGTGACAAAACATGAAATAAAAAGACAAGAAACAACAAACACACACACGAGACTTAATTAACTGATCAAGAAGAGCAGATGCGGGCATCTTCTTGTGAACGTAACCCAACTATTGGCGATTCGCACTAGAGTACTAGATGTTCGTCCATAACGACAACCTTTGAAATAGGCATTCGCATATGATTCGGGTGGGATGGTCTCAATGTAATCAGCCACCCAATTGCAGTTCAAGTCTCTAATCTTACGTATGGCTTTCGCATGGTTTTCGGTGAGAGTGAGTATGTCGCCTCTCGGAAATGGTCCATCACAAGCGAATACCTAGGATGCATTTGCGGTGATGGGTATATTTTTCGTCAAATGATAGTAGCACGAAAGTTTCGTGGAACCCATCTCGGATAGACAAGTGGAACACCCCGCAAGAGTCCTTCATGGCGATCCGAAAGGAAGGTGATTGGCCTCCCATCACCAACAACTTGATCAAATTCCTCAAAAACCACTCCCGGTTGTCGATAGTCTCGAGAATCGACTAGTGCAAAAGCAAGGGGGAAAAATCCTACAAAAAAAAAATTGTGCATAATCGAAGAATAATAAGTTTCACACAAACGAAACAATGTGTAAATACAAGTTACACATGCTAAAACAAATGTGTAACTTAAGGGCTACGAGATGATATTTTCTTAGTTACACACTGGGTAAAGTAATGTAATCGAGAGTTACACATGTGTAACTCTCAGTTATTTGTCAACTGAAGTTGTTAAAAAAAAAAAAAAAACATACCTTTACCACCATTGATCCCGATAGGCTGCCATCAAGCAACCTTTGAATGTACATGAAAGTAAGGAAAGTAGTATCCAAGTATACCATTGCACGACAAAACCGGTACCCTTTGATGCATGCAAAGCAAATGCGATGAAAATCCGTTGAACATTTTATTTTCACGTTCAAACTTTATCACGCTACCAGGGTTGGTTTCCCTTATAGCATTAATATACCATACCAAATGCGAGTAGGACTTGACATCGTCACCATAAATCGTCTCATAAACCTTTTCCCTAGCATTATATGCCCGATAGTACTCCATGTTAATCCCATAATTGGTCCGGGAAATCAGCAGCAATTTGGTTGGGCTTCTTGTGAGGATTTTTGCGAACTTCTTCCTCAATCAAACTAGACGAGAAGTCGGTGGAGTATGTTTGGTTCAAGTTGCGCCCACCGGACCACAAATGTGCTCGGGGTTATAAGACACGACTGGAGATGTTAATACAAAATATAAAAAATTCAAACCAAAAAACAATATGGTGCAAAAAACATCATGTGTAAACCAAAGTTACACATACCGTAACAACACATAACATGTGCTAAGCATTAGATGAATGAGCAATAAAACCTACTCCTCGAAACATTTCGTTCCTCTCATCAATAGAAGCCGCATGGAATTTCCACCGCATTTTTCATCCGCACACTTAGCCGTGAACCTAGAACGCTCATTGTGAGTTACAATCATTTTGAAACCGGTGCGAAGACGATACTTGGTGTAAGCAACACGACTTGCTTAACTCCTTCAACAAACACATGACCAATCTCACCAAGAACATTGGGCCAACCATCCGATAACAAAGGTTTCGCAGGCTTGCTTTTATCTTCCAAATACATTCCAACGAAGAAGATTGTTCACGGATGAACACATACTACTAGACCCGCTAGAAATAGAAGAATCTGCCCAGATTTGGAGGAAGAGGCCACACGAGGAACATTTTGCAAGAAAATATCAACACGGTCTTTTGTTTACTATTTGTGATGGATATAAGAGCTTGCAACGAATAATCACAAATCAAGCGGGAAATCTTTCCACTTTCTCGAAAGAAGAAAGTAATACCAAGAGGAGTAATGCTGCTTCCATTCGGCAAACTTGTTCCTTAAAATCTTCAAGTCTCGATATCGTATTAACACGCGGGGGTAATAAAATCGAAAAGTAGCGAACAACAAAGCAATGCAACTAACAAAGAACAGCAACTAACGGAATCCATGAAAACCTAAAAAATATCAATACACACAATAACAATATCAAAAATTTAAAAGAACGCAATTCACTCGGGCGTTGCCCCCTCGTGAGAAGTATATTCTATGCGGCAAGCTAAATATGAGTAAAAGATACGAGATGATACACCTATTTACACATAAACATGTTACGGGACATATATGTGTAACTTCAACTTACACATGCTTAAAATACGACGGGATACATATGTGTAAACTAAAATTACACATGCTACAACTAAAAAACATGTGCATCTTCCTCACACATGCTTAAAATACAAAACAGGATATATGTGTGTAAACTAAAATTACACATCTTTGCAACTAAATAACATCTCGCATCTTCCTTACACATGCTTAAAAATACAACAGATATATATGTGTAACCTAAAGTTACACATCTGTAACAAAAAAACAACATGTCCAACAAATCAAATCGAACTTGTTCTTTGAAACAAAATTGTTTCTTCATACTACTCTCAAAGTATCAACAAAAATTAAAGATCGGACATGCAAGAAGAATAAATAATTCAAAAAAAAAATTGAAAACAGATCCAAATCAAAACAAAATAAAATTCTTACCTAGATTTGTTGTTTTCTTACTTCAAACAATGTTCTTACTATTCCTCTTCTCGGTATCAACCAAACTCGTGTAAGCATCAACAAAAACATACTCGAGTATCAAAACCAAATAAAAAAGTGAAAAAACTAGATCGCAATTGTAACAATAAAAAATCGGTTGAATTGAAAAATAGATCAAAAATCGGTTGAATTATTCGTACCTACGTTGATTTCTCTATTCCAACTTTGTCTTCTTCCTCTTCTCGAGACTCAATAAAATCGAAACAAAACAAAAATCATCTATCGGTAGAAGATAGACATCAAACAATCAATCGGAAAAAGTAATGAATCAAACCTATTCGATACAAACAGGAAGACAAAATTGATACGAACCTATTTGTTGTTCTTCAATGCATCGTCTCAAACTCGTCAAACTGAAATCCAATAAATAACATCAATAAATTGAGAAAAATCAACAATGAATCCTTGTTCTTCGTCTCGTCTTCAACACATCAATAGACTAACGAACTCTTGTTCTTCAATGCAACAATTTGTGTAGAAGAAATCAACCTAATTCTATTTCCAAGAAAAATAATCGAGAGAAGAGAATAGAGAGCTAAAACTGAATTGGATTTTGTTTGCATTTGTTATAAAACAACTATAAATACTGGAGGTTATTTTGGGTATTTTCACTTTTATTAAAGAAAGTCTTGACGTCGTTTCTCTGATTACAATTCCACTTTCTCGGGTCTTAAAGGAAGATGGATCACCGAGTTCACAACATTGCTTTTTGATCGGAGAAAAACACAAGCTACTAAGATTACCAGACTCATGGCTAATCTTACCTAAAATTTCCGAAGAGTCAATTACATCATGAAAAGATTAATCACTAGAGCAAGAAAGGAATAACTCTTCATTAAGGACGAGATTTAGAGACGGTTCATCAATATGAATCATTGTTGAACATGGTTAGAAAGGCTCTCAAAAAACTACACGAATATGCTAGGATCTGTATGACCAATATACCAACTATCTGAACTCGTCTCAGACGCAGAAGGAGAGACAAGCTGAGAGACATAAATGTTAGCAAGATCTCCATTGTGAAGAACGGGACAATGCTCGATCCGGTGAGCAAAGCAAAAACAATAGATACAGAAGTTATGGGGGAGGTTATAAAAACCAAAGTTGATCACAGTTCTAGGAGAACCTCCATCTGATACAATTACTTGTTTCACCAAAGGTCTCTCTATGTTGATTATATCCTTTATTCTAACAGTACCATCCTCTAGAGGAATGCAACTTTCAGGTCTCTTGCACAAAATCATTCCCACCTTATAGGCTATTTGGGATACGACGGTCTCATTTTGCATATAAAGTTGAAGATCATGGATAGAAAACCAGGTAGTAATGAAGCGTATATCGCGACAAGGGATGGAAATGGAAGGATACCATTCAGTGGTGGTGAGAACATCACCAAAAATGACGCAGTAGTTGGTCATAGAGACCCAAGTTTTAGATTCCTTTTTTTCAAAACTGTCTTAAAGTGGTTATGACATACACGTGAAATGATAAATCTATTATGTTTCCCCCACTTAAAATGAAGCGCTTTGCTAACATATTGGAGAGAGTAGGAAGAAGTTGTGAACAACCTAGCTAAGATGCACAAATTTCTTTCCACAATAGCTGGGGGTGGTTATTTGGAGAGAGTTGAAGGATGAGGACCGAGAACTGATTTTCCAGAATTAATACTCATGTCGAAAAACTTAGAAAGCATACTAATAATAACACAAATTAAATGCACCAGCAGATGAGAGAATAAAGAAAAGATAGATATGAGAAGAAAGCTATAAGGAGCAGGTGATGAGACGAAAGATAGAGAGAGAATAATTAATATTTAAATAAATGCAGAGAAGGGGGGAGATAGTCAATAAAAAGTAAAACTTATTTACACGAAAAACCTGAAAATACCGACAGGATGGAAAAGAGGTCTAGGGATGGATTATAACTGCCGGGTAATTAACCAAACTAGGCATTACATGTGATTGAACAATTGCTTAATATACTCTTAAGCTATTGCGAGGCTTAGCTGTGCTCCAGTGTTCAAGGAGAGGGCGTTAATAAGAAGTGACAAAAGAAAAATGAAAAGACTACTCACAGAAGAGCAGTATAAAACATTACAATTTTAAATTAAAAAGAGTAAAGATTATTAGTCACACAGGTTTAACAAGAAAATTCAGGAGAAGAATCGGAGAGAGAGTGTCTGCGACTCGGACTGAATCGGCGATCGACTCAGGTCAAAAAAACTTTCTTCTCTTCTCGTTTTCTGTGTGAATCTAATCATAATTTCAGTTGAATTCTTCATACTTCTAATGATTGGTGTTAAAAATATGATAATTAATGATAGATAATTCAACGGAAACATCAATTAATCGATCGGAAATAATTTTTGCTGCATCGAAAATTTTTGGTTCTGAATCTAGTTTTAATTCTGGAGGAAAAATGAATGAAGATAGGGTTCCCGAGGTTAATCCTAAATGTTTTATTTCTGATGATGATATTGAAGAAAGCATTAATAAATGGAAATATAGTTTAATTAGAAGATTGGACTTCGTTAAATTGGAAATTCAAACAGTGGATTCGATCTTAAGAAAACAATGGAAAATAAAAGGTTTAATGCAGTTAATTCCATTGGGTAAAGGATTTTTTGTTATTAAACTTGATAATGAAGAAGATAAACTTCATATTTGGGGAGGAGATTGGAAGGTAGAATCTCAAAGTTTGAAATTAAGGATCTGGGAACCAAATTTTAAACCAGAAGAACAAAAATCTACAACTGCTTTTGTCTGGGTTCAATTTCCAGGTCTCAATATGGAATACCGGAAAGAAAAGATTATTCTCAGTATGGGGAATTCATTGGGAAGATCAATCAAAGTAGATGAAACAACTCTCAAAACAGAGATTGGGTATTATGCTAGTGTGTTGGTTGAAATGGATATGTCAAATTTGATCCCAAATAAGATATGGGTTGAATCAAAGTATGGCAATTTTGAACAAAGAGTACATATTCCAAAGGTTCCAAAATTTTGTATTCACTGTCAGGTAGTTGGTCATTCTATAACTGAATGTAGATCAAAGAAGAAGTTTTCAGATCAATCAGTGACATAGCCAGTGGTTCAAGCTAAGAAAATATAGAGGAAGGTTAATCCAAAGAATACTAAACATGTTGGTTTTGATGTTTATTCTAATGAAGAAGAAAGGTTTCAAAATACTCAAGATGTTAATATTGTGGATAGTGAAGATGAGATCATAGATGCCATTTTTCATCTTATTCCTTTTAAAAGGAGTGATGGAGGAAAATTTGTATCTGGAAGTATTAGTGAAATTGGTGTTAGTTCTGGAAAATTTCAAATCCTCCAGAATATCACTGAAGAAATTCTTAATTCTCCAAGAGAGTTTCCTTTATTATCTGCAAACAAATGTCCTAGAAGTTGTCACCGGTGCTCCTTCAATAAATGAAGTTATTACAGTAATACCTCATCTGGGAAAAGGAGGAGCATCATCTGAGAATAACCAAGTTAAGCAGAAGGCTGGCACTAATGGAACTACAAGAAAACATGCAGCAAATTTAGTTTCTAATGCAAGTAAAAATGGGAATTTGAGAAGAGGTAATCCTTCTCAATCTCAACTTTCTAAATGAAAATAGTTTATTGGAATGTCAGAGGGCTGAGGAGAGTAAAGGCCAAAGACAAACTTAAGAGTTTAGTTAAATCTTTTAGTCCAACATTATTAATTCTTGCAAAACCAAAAATAAGATATACTACAAAATTTATCAAAACATTGAAGTTATCAGGAATGCACTATGAAGTAATACATAATTCTACAGATGAGAATAAAGGTAATATCTGGATTCTTTGGAGTGCTTCAATAAAACCTCCAACAATAATTTCAAATACAAGACAAGAAATAACAGTTGCAGTTGGTGAAACAATAATAATCGGAGTTCATGCTGCTTCTTTGACTGTAAATAGAAGGGAATTGTGGGAGAAGTTGTTTGATTTGAATACTTTGAATAAACCATGGCTTGTAATTAGTGATTTTAATGTGGTTACTTGCATGGAAGAAAAAGTTGGTGGATTACAACCATTAAGAATTTCAATGTTGGAGTTTAATAATTGCTTAAATGGATGTGGATTGATTCAGTCACCAAAAGCAGGTTTGGAGTTCTCTTGGTCTAATAACAGAGCTCGAAAAAAAAAGGATTGTGTGCAATCTAGATAGGGCAGTTTTTAATGATAAATGGTTGGAACTATACCCAAGTTGGGGATACAAGGTAGGAGCAAGAGCTATTTATGATCATGGAGTTTTATATGGAGCAAGTGCAGATATCCCAAGGCCAAAAAATGTGTCATTCAGAGCACTAAAGGTATGGAGAAATCATCCTTCTTTTAACAAGTAATTCAAGATTCTTGGAGAATAGAGGTTTTTGGTAATCCTGGTTTTATCTTCATGAGTAAACTAAAAAGACTCAAAAAGATATCCAACTTTGGAACTGGAATACTTTTGGGGATGTTACAAAAAAACTGAAACTAGCAGAGGAAGAAGTAATGAAAGCATCCTTATTGTCTGATAGAAATCCTGTGGATTTAACACTTCTAAACAATTTAGTTACAGCAAGAGGAGTTCAAGAGGTTTTAGCAGATCAACAAAAAGAAATAATCCAGCAAAAATCAAGAGTGAAATGGTTAAAATATGGAGCTGCAAATACAAACTTTTTCCATGTTAATCTCAAGATAAGACAAGCACATAATGCTATTGTGGAATTAGAAAAACCAGAGGGTGGAATTTATACTAATCAGGAAGAGATAGCTGAATTATTAGTCAAGCATTTTGAAGATAAATTTACATTTCAGAAAGTAATCTTTACTCCAAATGTATTTAATGATATTCCTATGGTGGTGAATGATGATGATAACTGTCTTCTTGAAGAACCTCATTAAGCAGAGGAAATCAGACAAGCAATTTTTGAATTAAATCCAGATAGCTCTCCAGGTCCAGATGGCTTTGTTGGATGGTTCTATAGAGAACTATGGGAGATAATTGGTGAAGACTTTACAAAGGCAATTCAGTTTTAGTGGAGTAAAGGCTTCATTCCAAATGGGTTAAATGCAAACTTATTATTTATGCTCCCAAAATTTAAGAATGCAAAAAGAGCTAACCAATTTAGGCCAATTGGGTTGATGAATTTCAGTTTTAAAGTGGTCACAAAGATTATTACAAAAAGACTAACTGAAATAATCAAGAAGGTAGTGTCTCCTCAGCAAGGTGCTTTTATCAAAGGAAGAAACATTCAAGAAAAAATTGCTTTGGCTTCTGAATTAGTGAATGATATGGAAAGTAAAAGAAGAGGAGGAAATATGGGATTGAAGCTAGACATTACTCAAGCTTATGATTCCTTGAGTTGGGATTTTTTATTTAAAGTCATGCAAAGATTCTGTTTTTCAAGAAAAGTAACAAACTGGTTACAGACTATCCTTAAATCTGCAAGGATATCAATATTACTAAATGGAGGCCCAGTGGGCTATTTTGAAGTTGGCAGAAGATTGAGACAAGGTGATCCCTTGTCCCCTCTTCTTTTTGTTATTGATGAAGATCTCTTAAGAAGAACTTTGTCAAGAATGGTGTAGAAAAATCAAATTCAACCAACGATTTCCAAAAAGAATGTTCAACCTTCTCATATATTCTTTGCAGATGACATCTTTATCTTCTGTAATGCTAGCAAGAGGAATGTGAGAAAATTTTTGGGAGTTTTAAAAGAATATCAAGATGCTTCAGGGCAAGTGATTAGCTTGAATAAAAGTGAAAAGACGAGGGTACCCAAATATACCTCAATCTATAAGTCCATTATCCGAAAGTGATTTTCTATGGACTGAGTCGAGACAATAAAACTAATCGGTTCACACTTTGTGTGATCATCTATGGATACGAGATCGAGATAATACGACAACAAGATAACTTGCGTGATTGACTATGGATACAAGAACGGGACAATACAACACCGAAGTATGATTACTTGATAATAGGTTCGGACTTAACCAAACACAATAGGATTGCTATCAAGTAATTAGGAATTAACGTTTGTGTATTTTACTTCTAATTATTATAAAAACAATTATAATTGCGGAAATAAAAAAGTAAAAGACACAACAAGATTTTGTTAACGAGGAAACCGCAAATGCAGAAAAACCCCGGGATCTTGTCCAGAATTGAATACTCTCAGGATTAAGCCGCTATACAAAATCTAAACCAACTTCGTATAGTTGAGACCAAGAAACTAAGCCTATAGTTCACCTAGTTCCGTCTGTATCCCAGCGCCTCCAACTTGCAATAAGTCACACACTTGGAAAAATTCGTTTGGTTCGTATTCCAAACAGTAAAGGAACAACAAATCTGTTCGGTAACAACTCTTTTTAAACAACGTGATATGAGTTTGACAAAAGGCTCTTCCATTTATCCCAAAAAACTCCTTTGTCGGGTTCTTAGATCAATCTCTTAACAATTACCAAAGTAATTGTTTAGACTATGTAATCAATACTTTGAATCACAAAGAATTGTATTGATGCCGATCTACTCAACTAATCAATCAAGGTTATCACAAAGATAATCCGATTATAGTTGGATCCCCAGCCGATCAAGTTTTGTGCACACCAAAGATTATGAACTCAAATAAGAAATCTTTTTTATCTTCTTAGATCTTCAATAAACACCTGCATACAATCAACTTGAATCTCTTGTGATCAATAACACACAGAACGGAGTCTGTTAACAATGGATTATCACAAGACGTCTTTAGATCTACAAACAGTCTAAATATCCCCGTCGATACTTCGATCTAGTTTGAGTGAATCTTATATCAGAAGAGAAGATTCTCAAGCATAAACAAACTAGGTACAATCAAAGTTCAACAACCGCTAGTCAATCAAATCAATCGAAAACTAATAATAAACTGCAATTATCTAGTTTCCCACCAACGGTACTCGTAGAGCTTCCCAATTCCAAAGAAGTCTTTAAAACGAGCGGTCGTAAGAGATTTCACCTAATTAGGGTACTTTCCTCTCAGAATAGACGGCTCCACCAGTAACAAAATAACTAGGTAGTTTTGCTGTCTCTTAGGATTAGTTTGCTCGAAATGCAAACTTCAATATTTATAGACCAAGGAAGTTTGGACACCAAGGAATTTCCAAAACCGAAAATATTCTCAAGATATGCAATATATTTCCAAATTCGGTTTCCATAATTCCTGGAAATGTTTTGTCCAAATATTGACCGAAATCTCAGTAGAAAATCTCCAATTAGTAAATGCACATTACCAATTTTTATTTTCTAAAGATATGAATTTTAATTGCTGGAAATTAAAAGCATATAAAACTAAAAACCTTAATTAAAAGATTTTCAATTTATTTCGATCCGGGATTCTCCTTTAGCTATTAAGGAATATCTTTGAACAATAAAAGATAAGAGTTACTGCACATGTTCAAAGTATGTCGACATCTTTACTTTGTAAATCCTCTTTCATATTTACAATCTTGGAACCGATTTGCCACACTTCCCAAACAAGTTTAGGATTGGTTCATCTGACTTCCAACAACTATGTGATTGATTATCCTATCAAATCACCATTAATGGGTTTCACGGTTCTACCAAAACAAGTTTCGATTCTACCTCCATGTGGGTACTAGGATCAGTCACACTAGCTTTCCAAAAATTGGTTGACTAGGTACTACATAATTATGGTATTTAACTTGTATTCGGTTGCACAAGTCATAGGATCGGTTACCAATTACTAAGACTTGGTGTACCTCTTACAAGGATCGATTCCACACACTTGTGATCGGATGCACCTGTTACTAGGATCAGTTCCACAATCTCTAGAGTTGGTCATACCAATTACAACATATCGATCATATCATCTCAGGTGATTACTTAATATCGGTTTCACTAATAAAAGTCATACCAATACAAAAGTCAGGCCTTGTGAATAGTTTTACCAAGATACATAAACAAGTTATGAGCGATTATAATAAACACACATATTGGTAATCCAAAGATTTGCAATGAATAACAATACCATAAGCCTAGCGATTTCCCTTTCGATTCATAAAACACGTTTATGAATTGTACTTCCTTTAAATGAATGTAAAACATTGTTTCCTAGTACAAAATCTTCACCCATACCCATACATAATCACAATGGAATTCATATGATTATGTCGATGTCTTATATACGAAGTTCAAAAGATAGACGTTATACTTCGTATTGTAATTCCTTAATACTATGTCTAACTAGAGTATAATCATTCACAGCTTCGCAGTTATGTTTTCAATATGCATGACTTGAAAGATACTTTAGGAATGAAACAGTTCAAGTCAAATATTACTAACCTCAAGAGGAAGGATGATGTCGTCGTTGTAGCTTTTTACGTCTTCACATTCTTCAAGTCTTCACGTAATACTTGTAAGTCTCATATCCTAGTAACTTTCTAGCTAACCTATTCGAAGTTGACTCTAGTAAATAATCAAGCGACTCTTTAAATGAGTTTTGATTCACTAAAATATGACAACCAAACTTGACATAACAACGCTTGGTGGGTTCAACCGAGCTATGCTCTAACAATCTCCCCCTTTGTTAATTTTAGTGACAAAATTACATCATATGGATAAACAAATTACAAGAATTTATTACACATACGCTTGATTCCAAGTTTCAACAGCACAATAACCTGTATACATTCAATCTATAAATGCCGTTGTTGACATTATAATAACAAAGTTAATACTCCCCCTTAAGGTAAGATAGGTAGATTTTCAATCCGCACTTCTTTGTTATTCCCTTTGTAGTCCATATAACTACAAGTACAAATCCAAATCCAAAGCCTTTTCCAGTAGCAAGTACCGTGTCGTCTAGAGAATATCTCATAAAAGTATAATGTTAGAGCATAGCTCGGTTGAACCCACCAAGCGTTGGTATGTCAAGTTTGGTTGTCATATTTTAGTGGATCAAAACTCATGTTAAGAGTCGCTAGATTATGTACTAGAGTCAAATTCGTATAGGTTAGCTTGAAAGTATTAGGATAATGAGACTTTACAAGTATTGCGAAGACTTGAAGATGTGAAGAAGCAGGAGCTACAACGACAACAATCATCCTTCCACTTGAGGTTAGTGATATTTGACTTGAACTGTTTCATTCCCTAACGTATCTTTCAAGTCGCGCATATTGAAAACAAAACTGCGAAGCATATTTGAACTCTAGATAGACATAGTATTAAGGAATACAATACGAGGTTTATTGCTTAACCATTAAACTTTATAGATAAGACATCGCCATAATCATTTGAATGCTATTGTGATTATGTATGGTGTGAGGTGAGGATTTCATCCTAGGAAACAATGTTTTACATGTGTTCTAACGAAGTAAGTTCATAAACTTGTTTGTGAATCGAAAAGGAAATCGCCAGGCGTTATTGGGATTGTTATTCATTGCATATCTTGTGAACATCCAATATGTGTGATTTAGTATAACCATTCATGACTTGTTTTGTTCTTGGTAAAACTATTCACAAAGGCCTGACTTATGTATTGGTATGACTTTTATTAGTGAAACCGATCTTAAGTAATACCCTGAGATGGTATGATCGGGTTTGTGATTTTATGTCTGACCAAATATGGGAAAGGGGAACCGATCCTAGTAAGAGGTGCAGTACATCACAAAGGGGAACCAATCCTTGTATGAGGTGCAGTAAGGTTTATAGAAGAAAGGGGAACCAATCCTATGGACACGTGCAACACGTTTTTAGGCAAAGGGCAACCGATGCTATGGACAAGTGTAACACATATAAGTTAGATACCATATATATGTGGGGAACCGATCCTAGTACCTAGTCAACCGAATTTTGGAAGCTAGTGTGACTATGCACAATACTCACATGGAAGGTAGAACCAAAACTTGTTTTGGTAGAACCGTTAAACCCATGATTTGTGATTGAATGTTATTTGATCAATCACATAGTTCTTGAAAGTAAGATGAACCAATTCTAAACTTGTTTGGAAGTGTGGCAAATCGGTTTCAAGGTTGTAAGTGTGAAAGAGAACTTACAAAGTTAAGATGTCGACATACTTTGGACACGTGCTATGAATGTTTACTATTTAATTGTTCAAAGTTATTCCTTAATAGCTAAGGGAAGAGAATCCCAGGATCGAAACATAAATAAGTTAAGAATCTTTAAATTAAGGTTATTAACTTCATTTTTAGGAAAATAAGAATTAGTAATGTGCATTTACTAATTATAGATTTTCTGAGAGATTTCGATCATTATTTTTGGACAAAGAATTTCTAGGAATTATGGAAACCGAATTTGTTCTTTATTGAATATCTTGAGAATATTTTCGGTTTTGGAAATTCCTTGGTGTCCAAAATTCCGTGTCTATAAATACTTGAAGTTTGCCTTTCTAGCAAACTAATCCTTCGTAACAGCAAACTACCTCTTGTTGTGCTGCTACTGGTGAAGCCGCCTATTCGGAGAGGAGAGTAACCTAATTAGGTGAAATCTCTTACGACCGCTCAGTTTAAAGTCTTCTTTGGGATTGAGAAGCTCAATTAGTACCGTTGGTGGGAAACTAGATAATTGCGGTTTATCTTTTGTTTTCATTGATTTGATTAACTAACGGTGGTTGAACTTTGATTGCACGTAGTTTGTTTATGCTTGAGAATCTTCTCTTCTAATAAACGGAAGAGCCTTTTGTCGAACTCATATCACTTTATTGAAAAGATTTGTTACCGAATAGATTTGTTGTTCCTTTACTGTTTGGAATACGAACCAAAGGAATTGTTCCAAGTGCGTGACTTATTAACAAGTTGGAGGCACAGGGATACAGACGGAACTAGGTGAACTATAGGTTTAGTTGCTTGGTCTCAACTATAAGAAGTTGGTTTAGATTTTGTATAACGGCTTAATCCTGAGAGTATTCAATTCTGGACAAGGTCCCGGGTTTTTCTGCATTTACGATTTCCTCGTTAACAAAATCTTGCTGTGTCATTTACTTTTATTTTTCGCAATTATAATTGTTGTTATTATAATTTAAAGTAAATTACACAAACGTTAATTCCTATTTACTTGATAGTAATCCTATTATGTTTGGTTAAGTCTGAACCTTTTATCAAGTAAACATACTTCGTTGTTGTATTGTCTCGATCTTGTATCCATAGTCAATCACGCAAGTTATCTTTTTGTCGTATTGTCTTGATCTCGTATACATAGACGATCACACGAAGTGTGAACCGATTAGTTGTATTGTCTCGACTCAGTCCATAGACAATCACTTTCGGGGAAATGACTTATAGGTAGGAAAAGTTTTAGCTTGAGGTATATTTGGGTACCCTCGCCTTTTCAATTGGTGGTATCAGAGCAGGCAAACACGAAAAGATCTAACAATATGTGTTTGGTACGATCCAACCTATAAGAATGAATCTAATGAGTGATTCAGTTAATGTACTACCAAGATTTAATGGGACAAATTACCCATTATGGAAATCGGCTATGAAAGATTTTCTTCAATCCCAAGATTTTAACACATGGTTATTAATCGAAGAGGGATACCAACGTCCGATGGATTTTTCGGAATCATAGTTTAAACGCTTAGCGTCTTATACTCTTGAAGAAAGAGTTCTTGCAAAGCAGAATTCTGATGGTTTGATTGCCATCATACATGCGGTTAGTCATGATCTTCTACATCATGTGTTGGCTTGTAGAACTTCTAAAGAAGCATGGGATATTCTTGAGACTGTATTCGAGGGAGATGAATCTGAAAAAGAAGCTAGACTTCTCACCCTTTCATCTGAATGGGAACATCTCAATATGGATGATAACGATACTTTCGAGGAGTTTAACTCTAAACTTTCTGAGATTGTTAATCCTTGAAAAGGCCATACCTGAAAAGGAAATAGTATACACAATTCTCAGATCGTTACCATCCAGATACGAGTCTAAGAAACATGCCATAATAGAAGGAAATGATCTTTCTACACTTTCTCGAAGCTCTCTTGTAGGGAAGTTAAAGATCTTTGATAGAGAAATTCTGCTGAAGAATCAAACTGAGAAACGTTTCCAAGAGGTTAAGGCACCCGTTGAGAAAGAACAGAAGGAAACACAGCCTATTGTGTTTATAAGTCATCCTAAGGATGTCTTTGCTAAATATGGTGAGAATAATTATCACCTCAACACACACTGATTGTGTTGAGATATGCATCCTCACTTGTTGCCCAAAAAATTCTGATTGTGAAGAAACATATATCTGGGCAAGGTATTCATGTCTGTGAAAAATAATGAATATTTCTTATTTTTGGGAAAAATAGTTTCGGTTTCCTTAAACCAATATTTTTATATTCCTTGATTTTCTCCCATCTTATATATCTTCTTCCTGTCCGAAAGAAGAATATCATATTTCAATGGAGAAATCTGTAAAAGAAGAGTCATCTCTTGATGTTTTAGCTCTATGTGCATCAGTTATGACTAAAACTCATGATGTTTCGCTTCATGATAACTCTCAAGACTCTCTAAGAAAATAGATTCTCACTGTTAAAGGTTGTATCAGATATCATGAGCTTATGATAAAGGATTCAAAAGAAGTACTAGCTAATATTCATTCTCTACCGCTGGAGATGAACAAATCTAATGAAAGGGGAAGTGCTAAGAGGAATTTGAATCCAGTTTTTGAAAGCAATCTTCACAAGAACCGAGAGAGAGAGAGAAAAAAAGACATCAATTTTTGATTTCTTTCAATGATTGTATTGGTCTATTATGAATAAAATTATTTGATTTATAATTTTTCTTGTGATAGTTTTCGGTTTACATAGCCTGTGCTTGAATGCTTTTATCTTATTGCTATGTATGTTTATGGGATGTTTGATTTCGGTTTTACTACCTTAATATTCGATCTCATATATTGTGAACCCTTGTGGTTTTGGTGACTTTTTGATTTAGCAGGATTAAGTTCTAGCCCATGTTGGTAGGCTTTATCAAAGAATCATGAGGGGTTCTGGTAGAAAAAATATGTGAAAAAGTCACAATATGTTGAATCGGTTTTGGTTTAGCATAAAAGCATATGTGTTTCGACGGTTTTCAACTTTTGCTTGCAATTGTTAAAACCGATTTTCAACCTTTCTCTGGTAAAGGTTGGTTTTTGTTATTCATTTGTTTTTGCATAAGGATGACAACATGATGATATTTCGATATCAATTCTCCCTGGAAGAAGATGCAATCATATTGGAGAAGTGGATGCAAAATTTGAGGTAACAATTTTGTTAGTTAATTATTTTCCTGTTTAAGAAAGCCTGAGTTTATTTATATATATTTATTGCTTTTGCTTAACAAAATTTCGGTACAATTGATGTTTATTCCATTATGTGTGTATGGATGTATGTGTGATTCAATTGGTTCCGGTTAAGAAAAACAATTGTTATCTTGCTTTATTGTGTGGTATTAATTGTTTAGGCTTACAAAATTTCGGTGCAATTGCGGTGATTTTAATGTCTATGTTGTTTCAATTGCTTCCGGTTGAGGTGAATAATTATGCAAGTTGATTTATTTGGTTTGTATGAATTATTTATGGCTTAATGAAATAAAAGGTTTACGGGATGAGTTGTTTAGTCCAATTCGATTCCGGATAAGAGAAACTAAGTTAATTCTGATCTTAGTTAGACTTATCGAAGTGAGGTTTCGGTTATTCAAGTCTAATCGAAATCCTTAACAAGAAATGCTAGTTAACTAACCTAGTACTTGTCTTGTTTAAAATTGAAAGGTCTAAGTTTATGGATAATTAGAACCTGATGAGAAAAATAGAGTTATCTTTATTTTGGTCTTATCAAATTAAGCGATTGCTTTTGTATAATCGGTTTAGCAAAGGGACTAAGGTGCTTAGTTTATTTTTGGTTTGCTAAACTAAAATGGAAAAATTGTTTCGGACAATTGTTTCCTTGGTAACATATCAAAATAAAACTACTTGTAGTTTCGGTTTTGACATTGGTTATCAGAACATGGTGTGTGGAACCCTCGTGCCTAACTCTACAGGTTGCAAGTTTATTTTGAGATTTGTAAGATTCTTTTCCTGTTGTCCTTTATTTTTTCGTTTCTTTGTCATTTTGTGACAAAAAGGGGGAGAAATATATGGAGTAAACAAGTGATACTGGTATTGATTTATATTGATTGGTATCACTAAGGGAAAGGACATTGGTGCTTAAACGTTTATCTAACGAAAGAGTAAAGCATAGACTAAGGGGGAGTAGCATATCATATGAATTGGTATAACAAAGACGTGCGGATTGAATATCTACCTATCTTCCTTAGGGGGGGGTATTAGCTTTGTTATTATAATGTCAACATCGGCATTTTCAAGGATTGAATGTAAGCAGTTTATTGTGTTGTTGAATTCGGGAATCAAGCGTATGTGTAATGAATTCTTGTAATTTGTTTATCCATATGATGTAAGAGTTTTGTCACTAAAATTGAAAAATGGGGAGATTGTTAGAGCATAGCTCGGTTGAACCCACCAAGCGTTGGTATGTCAAGTTTGGTTGTCATATTTTAGTGGATCAAAACTCATGTTAAGAGTCGCTTGATTATGTACTGGAGTCAACTTCGTATAAGTTAGCTTGAAAGTATTAGGATAATAAGACTTTACAAGTATTGCGAAGACTTGAATATGTGAAGAAGCAAGGAGCTACAACAACAACAATCATCCTTCCACTTGAGGTTAGTGATATTTGACTTGAACTGTTTCATTCCCTAACGTATCTTTCAAGTCGTGCATATTGAAAACAAAGCACATGAAGCATATTTGAACTCTAGATAGACATAGTATTAAGGAATACAATACGAGGTTTATTGGTTAACCATTAAACTTTGTAGATAAGACATCGCCATAATCATTTGAATGCTATTGTGATTATGTATGGGTATGAGGTGAGGATTTCATCCTAGGGAACAATGTTTTACATGTGTTCTAAGGAAGTAAGTTCATACACTTGTTTGTGAATCAAAAAGGAAATCGCCAGGCGTTATTGGGATTGTTATTCATTGCATATCTTGTGAACATCCAATATGTGTGATTTAGTATAACCGTTCATGACTTGTTGTATTCTTGGTATAACTATTCACAAAGGCCTGACTTATGTATTGGTATGACTTTTATTAGTGAAACCGATCTTAAGTAATCACCTGAGATGGTATGATCGGGTTTGTGATTTTATGTCTGACCAAATATGGGAAAGGGGAACCAATCCTAGTAAGAGGTGCAGTACATCACAAAGGGGAACCGATCCTTGTATGAGGTGCATCAAGGTTTATAGCAAAAAGGGGAACCGATCCTATGGACATGTGCGACACGTTTTTAGGCAAAGGGGAACTGATCCTATGGACATGTGCAACACATATAAGTTAGATACCATATATATGTGGGGAACCGATCCTAGTACCTAGTCAACCGAATTTTGGAAAGCTAGTGTGACTATGCACAATACTCACATGGAAGGTAGAACCGTAACTTATTTTGGTAGAACCGTTAAACCCATGATTTGTGATTGAATGTTATTTGATCAATCACATAGTTCTTGAAAGTCAGATGAACCAATTCTAAACTTTTTTGGAAGTGTGGCAATTATCGGTTTCAAGGTTGTAAGTGTGAAAGAGAACTTACAAAGTTAAGATGTCGACATACTTTGAACACGTGCTATGAATGTTTACTATTTAATTGTTCAAAGTTATTCCTTAATAGCTAAGGGAAGAGAATCCCAGGATCGAAACATAAATAAGTTAAGAATCTTTTAATTAAGGTTATTAACTTCATTTTTAGGAAAATAAGAATTAGTAATGTGCATTTACTAATTAGAGATTTTATGAGAGATTTCGATCATTATTTTTGGACAAAGCATTTCCAGGAATTATGGAAACTGAATTTGTGCTTTAATGAATATCTTGAGAATATTTTCGGTTTTGGAAATTCCTTGGTGTCCAAACTTCCTTTTCTATAAATACTTGAAGTTTGCCTTTCTAGCAAACTAATCCTTCGTAACAGCAAACTACCTCTTGTTGTGCTGCTACTGGTGAAGTCGCTTATTCGGAGAGGAGAGTAACCTAATTAGGCGAAATCTCTTACGGCCGCTCAGTTTAAAGTCTTCTTTGGGATTGAGAAGATCTATTAGTACCGTTGGTGGGAAACTAGATAATTGTGGTTTATCTTTTGTTTTCATTGATTTGATTGACTAACGGTGGTTGAACTTTGATTGCACCTAGTTTGTTTATGCTTGAGAATCTTCTCTTCTTATATAAGATTCACTCAAACTAGTTCAGAGTTTCGACATGGATCTTTAGACTGTTGTTAGTTCTAAAGACGATCCTGTGATAATCCATTGTTAACAGACTCCGTTCTGTGCGTGATTGATCACAAGAGATTCAAGTGATTGTGTGCAAGTGTTTATTGAAGATCTAAGAAGATTTGAAGACAAAGAAGATATTGAAGATTTCTGATTTGTGGGTTCATAATCTTTGGTGTGCGCAATACTTGTTTCGGTAAAAAAGGATCCAATTAATAATCGGTTTATCCTTGTGATAGATTGGATTGACTAATTGAGTAGACCGGCATCAAAACAATTCTTTGGATTAAGAGTGTTGTTGGCTTAATCTTAATTGATTACTTCGGTAATTGAACATAAGATAGATCTAAGGATCCGACGAAGGAGTTTATGTTAAGATAAACAGAAGAGCCTTTGTCCAACTCATATTACTTGGTTGAATAGAGTTAATACCAAACAGATTTGTTGTTCCTTTACAGTTTGGAATACGAACCAAAGGAATTGTTCCAAGTACGTGACTTAGGTCGGAGGCGTGGGAATACAGACGAAACTAGGTGAACTATAGGTTTAGTTTCTTGGTCTCAACTATACGAAGTTAGGTGTAATTTTGTGTAGCGGCTTAATCATGAGAGTATTCAATTAAAGAGAGAAATCTTCGCATGATAACCTTCCGAAATAAAAACTGAGAGTGTGGACAAAAAGACTCTTTTCTAATGATCTCTAAGAAAAGGAAATCAACCATTAGCGGACAAGGTCTACGGTAAGCAAAAATAAGAAAATAAACTACAATATTTTTTTTTTTTTTTTTTTTTTTTTTTTTTTGATTTTTTTTTTTTTTTTAATAAGTGGGGTTTTTCTCGCATTTGCGGTTTCCTCGTTAACTAAATCTTCTTTGTGTCATTTACTTTATATTCCGCATTATAATTGTTACGGACGGAACTAGGTGAACTATAGGTTTAGTTTCTTGGTCTCAACTATAAGAAGTTGGTTTAATTTTGTATAACGGCTTAATCATGAGAGTATTCAATGAGTTATTATAATTAAAGTAAATCACACAAACGTTAATTCCTATTTACTTGATAAGTGAATCCTATTGTGTTTGGTTAAGTCCGAACCTTTTTATCAAGTAACATACTTCGTTGTTGTATTGTCTCGATCTCGTATCCATAGACGATCACACGAAGTGTGAACCTATTAGTTGTATTGTCTCGACTCAATCCATAGACAATCACTTTCAGAGAAAGGACTTATAGGTAGGAAAAGTTTTAGCTTGAGGTATATTTGGGTACCCTCGCCTTTTCATATAACATAGTTTTTACGCCGGCCTGTCAGAGCCTTGCACAACTTGCACTACGACAAGCAAATACTTGACGCTACCCGCGCCGCGATTGTTTTTGTTTTTGACCAGATGGAAGGTAATCACCGTGTTAATGGGATTACGAATTCTCGACCATTAATGCGGATTTACTTACACCATGTCCCTGTTGCAGAAGCTATGGGGGGGTTTCCCCTTCACAATCCTGCCAACTACAGCGCTACAGGGGGATTCCCGCCCCCCTCACAAACTGCAGGGTTGCCTTTACGTGTTCGTTGATTGAGTGGCAAAGAAATTTACAGGAAATAAAGAAAAGGGGTTGTTAGTCTACATACCTGAAACCCACCTCTTCCACGTGTATCGCCGCCCTCCATGTCTGTCTGTCCAACGCCTGCTCTGGTAAAAGATTTCGGTTGATCATGTCTTTCTTTACGGACTCATCCCATGTTAGCTTCGGTCGGCCTCTGCGTTACATCCTTCCTTCAGTGCGCCTAATGTGACCTACTCGCACAGGAGCATCAGGCGGTCTTCGCTGGAGATGCCCAAACCTGCGTAGTCGATGTTGTGCGAGCATCTCCTCGATGTTGTGCGAGCATCTCCATATAACTACAAATATCAATATGATATGTTACTCCCCCTTAGTCTATGATTTACCTTTCGTTAGATATAGCATTTAAGCACCAATGTCATTTCCTTAGTGATACCAAAACACTTGTTTACTCCATATATTTCTCCCCCTTTTTGTCACAAAATGACAAAGGTACGAGCAAATAAAAGACAAACCGAAAGGATCTTAGTAATCTCAAAAGACTTGAAAAACATATAAGAGTTAAGCACGAGGGTCCACACACCATTTTAGATAACCAATATCAAAACCGAAACTACAAAGTAATTTCGTTTTGATATGTTACCAAGGAAATAATTTCCCGAAGCAATTTTCCCTAATAGTTTAGCAAATCAAAAATTGACTAAGCACCTTAGTTCTTTTGCTAAACCGATTGCACAAATACAATCGCTTGTTCGATAAGACCAAAATAAAGATCAGAATTAACTCTATTTTTCTCATCAGGTTCTAATTATTCAAATAATAACTTAGACCTTTTACTTTTAAACAAGACAAGTACTAGGTTAGTTAACTAGCATTTCTTGTTAAGTTAAGGCATCCGATTAGACTTGAATAACCGAAACCTCCATTTTGATAAGTCTAACTAAGATCAGAATTAACTTAGTTTCTCTTATCCGGAATCGAATTAAACTAAACAATTCATCCCGAAAACCTTTTTGTTAAGCCATAAACAATTCATACAAACCAAATAAATCAACTTGCATAATTATTTACCTCAACTGGAAGCAATTGAAACAAACATAGACATTATAGTACCGCAATTGCACCGAAATTTTGTAAGCCTAAACAATTGATACCAAACAATAAAGCAAGATAACAATAGTTTTTTTTAATCGGAAACAATTTAATCACACACACATCTATACACAAATAATGGAATAAACATCAATTATACCGAAATTTAATTAAGCAAAAGCAATAAATATATGCAATAAAATCAGGCTTTTCTTAAACAGGAAAACGATTAACTAACAAATTCGTTACCTCAAATTGCGCATCCTCTTCTCACCAGAAAGATATATCATTAAGCGCAAGTTCAAGTTATAACTCTCCCCCGTTGTGTTGTCATCCTCTCGCAAGACAAAAGAACAACAACAAAAACCAACCTTTACCAGAGAAAGGTTGAAAACCGGTTTTAACTAATGCGATGCAAAAGTTGAAACCCCGAAACACATATGATTTTATGCTAAACCAAACAATTCAACATATTGTGACTTTTTCACACATGAGTTTCAATCAGAACCCATTATGATCCTTTGATAAAGCCTACTAACATGGGCTAGAACTTAATCCTGCTAAATCAAAAAGTCACCCAAACCAAGTCTTGGCTTAGCTTCTTTCTTCTTTAGTAGGTACCTAAGTGCTGCGTGATCAGAGTATACAACCACTTTTGAACCCACCAAATAAGATCTAAATTTTTCTAGTGCAAACACTATAGCCAAAAACTCTTTCTCGGTGGTAGAATAGTTGATTTGTGCATCTTTTAGGGTCCTAGATGCATAATAAATCACATGTGACAGCTTGTCTACTCTTTGACCCAAAATGGCTCCAACTGCATAGTCACTTGCATCACACGTTAATTCAAATGGCAAACTCCAATCCGGTGATTTGATAATTGGTGCAGTTGTCAAAAATTCTTTTTAATCTATCAAAGGCATCCTTGCACTCCTTGTTGAAGTCAAAAATAACCTCCTTTTGTAATAATTTGCACATCGGCATTGAGATTTCAGAAAAGTCCTTGATAAACCACCTGTAAAAACCTGCATGACCAAGAAACGAGCGAATCTCCCTCACCGAAGTGGGGTATTGTAAGTTTCTTATTAAGTATATCTTTGCTTTGTCAACTTCGAGTCCTCGAGAGGACACAATATGACCGTGCACTATTCCATGGTTTACCATAGAGTGGCATTTCTCCCAATTAAGAACAAGATTAGTGTCTATGCATCTTTTAAGCACAAGTTCAAGATTTTGTAAACAAATATTAAATGAATCACCATAAACACTAAAATCATCCATAAATACCTCAATGATGCGTTCCACGTAGTCAGAAAATATACTAACCATACACCTCTGAAAAGTGGCAGGCGCATTGCAAAGACCAAACAATATCCTTCTATAGGCAAACGTACCAAAAGGACAAGTGAAAGTTGAAAAGACGAGGGTACCCAAATATACCTCAATCTAAAACTTTTCTACCTATAAGTCCTTTCTCCGAAAGTGATTGTCTATGGACTGAGTCGAGACAATACAACTAATCGGTTCACACTTCGTGTGATCGTCTATGGATACGAGATCGAGATAATATGACAACAAGATAACTTGTGTGATTGACTATGGATACAAGATCGAGACAATACAACAACGAAGTATGTTTACTTGATAAAAGGTTCGGACTTAACCAAACAAAATAGGATTGCCATCAAGTAAATAGGAATTAACGTTTGTTTAATTTAATTTAATTTATAATAACAACAATTATAATTGCGGAAAATAAAAGTAAATGACACAGCAAGATTATGTTAACGAGGAAACCGCAAATGCAGAAAAACCCCGGGACCTTGTCCAGAATTGAATACTCTCAGGATTAAGCCGCTATACAAAATCTAAACCAACTTCGTATAGTTGAGACCAAGCAACTAAACCTATAGTTCACCTAGTTGCGTCTGTATCCCTGCGCCTCCAACTTGCAGTAAGTCACGCACTTGGAACAATTCCTTTGGTTCGTATTCCAAACAGTAAAGGAACAACAAATCTATTCGGTAACAACTCTTTTCAATCAAGTGATATGAGTTCGACAAAAGGCTCTTCCGTTTATCCCAATAAACTCCTTTATCAGGTCCTTAGATCTATCCAATAACAACTACCAAAGTAATTGTTAAGACTATGCAATCAATACTTTGAATTACAAAGAATTGTATTAATGCTGATCTACTCAACTAATCAATCAAATCTATCACAAAGATAAACCGATTATAGTTGGATCCTTTTCCAGCCGAAACAAGTATTGTGCACACCAAAGATTATGAACCCAAATCAGAAATCTTCTTCGTCTTCCAATCTTCTTAGATCTTCAATAAACACCTGTACACAATCAACTTGAATCTCTTATGATCAATCACACACAGAACGGAGTCTGTTAACAATGGATTATCACAAGACGTCTTTAGATCTACAAACAGTCTAAAGATCCCCATTGAAACTTCGATCTAGTTTGAGTGAATCTTATATCATAAGAGAAGATTCTCAAGCATAAACAAACAAGGTGCAATCAAAGTTCAACAACCGTTATTCAATCAAATCAATCGAAAACTAATAATAAACCGCAATTATCTAGTTTCCCACCAACGGTACTAATAGAGCTTCTCAATACCAAAGAAGTCTTTAAACCGAGCGGCCGTAAGAGATTTCGCCTAATTAGGTTACTTTCCTCTCCGAATAGGCGGCTCCACCAGTAACAACACAACTAGGTAGTTTTGCTGGCTCTGAGGATTAGTTTGCTTGAAATTAAAATTTCAATATTTATAGACCAAGGAAGTTTGGACACCAAGGAATTTCCAAAACCGAAAATATTCTCAAGATATGCAATATATTTCCAAATTTGGTTTCCATAATTCCTGGAAATGCTTTGTCCAAATAATGACCGAAAATCTCTTAGAAAATCTCCAACTAGTAAATGCACATTAATAATTTTTATTTTCTAAAGATATGCATTTTAATTGCAGGAAATTAAAAGCATATAAAACTAAAAACCTTGATTAAAAGATTCTCAATTTATTTCGATCCGGGATTCTCCTTTAGCTATTAAGGAATATCTTTGAACAATAAAAGATACGAGTTACTGCACATGTTCAAAGTATGTCGACATCTTTACTTTGTAAGTCCTTTTTCATACTTACAATCTTGGAACCGATTTTCCACACTTCCAAACAAGTTTAGAATTGGTTCATCTGACATCCAAGAACTACGTGATTGATTATCCTATCAAATCACCAAACATGGGTTTCACGGTTCTACCAAAACAAGTTTCGGTTCTACCTCCATGTGGGTACTAGAATTAGTCACGCTAGTTACCAAAACTTGGTTGACTAGGTACTAGGATCGGTGCCCATATATATATGGTATCTAACTTGTATTTGTTGCACATGTCCATAGGATCGCTTCCCAATAACTAAAAACGTGTTGCACATGTTCATAGGATAGGTTCCCAATAACTATAAACTTGATGCACCTCTACAAGGATCGATTCCCCTTTTGTGATCGGTTGCACCCCTTACTAGGATCGTTTCCCCAATGACTAGAGTTGGTCATACCAATTACAACAAATCGATCATACCATCTCAGGTGATTACTTAAGATCGGTTTCACTAATAAAAGTCATACCAATACAAAAGTCAGGCCTTGTGAATAGTTTTACCAAGAACATAAGCAAGTCATAAGCAGTTATACTAAACACACATATTGGTAATTCAAAAGATTTGCAATGAATAACAATACCAATAAGCGTAGCGATTTCCCTTTCGATTCACAAAACGAGTTCATGAATGTACTTCCTTTAAACGAATGTAAAACATTGTTTCCTAGGACGAAATCTTCACCTCATACCCATACATAATCAAAATAGCATTTAAACGATTATGTCGATGTCTTATATACGAAGTTCAAAAGATAAGAGTTATACTTCGTATTTTATTCCTTAATACTACGTCTAACTAGAGTATAATCATTCATAGCTTCGCATTTATGTTTTCAATATGCACAACTTGAAAGATACGTTAGGGAATGAAACAGTTCAAGTCAAATATTACTAACCTCAAGTGGAAGTATGATGTTGTCGTTGTAGCTCCTTACTTCTTCACATTCTTCAAGTCTTCACGTAATACTTGTAATGTCTCATATCCTAATACTTTCAAGCTAACCTATATGAAGTTGACTCTAGTAAATAATCAAGCGACTCTTTAAATGAGTTTTGGTTCACTAAAATATGACAACCAAACTTGACATACAAACGCTTGGTGGGTTCAACCGAGTTATGCTCTGATGAGTGCCAAATATTGCATATTTCTACATCTATTTATTGGCATTTAACTCATCTTTTGTACTCAGGAATCAGATATTATCCCAGATTCTGTATTTTCTTTGTTTTCAAGAATAAATATTTGTACTAATTAATTTTGTGTTTTTAGGTAATAAATAAAGTTCGGAGAAACTGAGGAGCCAAAAGAGCAAAGAATTGGAGACAAGCGTCTATAGAGAAGAAAGCCAAAGCCCGCGCGCGCAACAGTTGCAACCCAACAAGGAGCAACCCTTCTACAAGACATGGGCCCAAGCTATCCAAGACCCGACCCACGACCCGGATCCGAGTCCGTCCTTTCCGAGCCGTTATATTTGATCTCTTCTTCATCCAACGCTCGCTCCTTTTTGCACATCGTCCCTTGATGCATTCGCTCAACAACAAAACAGCCCGATTCTCCCTGAGCCGTTCAGATCTCGCCCATCCGCATCCAATGGTCGCTACACCCTTCACATCTTCCCTCGCTGCTACCGCTTCACACCACATCTGCCTATACCCTAACCCATCGACCCATTCCTCTTCACTTTCTCTTTCTTCCTCTCTTCCCCCGACAATTGCAGAGAGAACACCTTACCTCCACCTCCTTCACCTATACCAAAATCAGAGCTATCACCTCCACCATCCCTTTCCCCTGACACCAACACAACCATAGCCACCTTCTCCGCCACCCTAGTTCGACCCATCTCTTTCTCAGCTTCTCCCTTACCCTAGAAGCTCAGTTGGAGATGGTTGGAAATAGGGTTGGTACAACAATCAATCAAGGAGTTCTTTGAAGCCAAATTGACAGAGGAGAGCACGCGATTCGAGAGTATATGGGCGATTGGGTTTGTTTTTAATTTCTGTTTTGAGAAAATTAGGGTTTTGTTTTTCTTTGCATGTATAAATAGAATTGAGCTGTGTTTGTTAGAGGGTATGCCTGGGCTAGCCAGAGCACCAATTTAGTTTTAATTATAGTTTGTTTTGTATTTAACCATGTTCTAAATCACTTTGCTAGGATGTCAATGAAACCCTAATTCCCTGGCATGTGATTTCAACTTTGTTTGAGTTATTCTTGAGTGATTAATTTATCGATATTTTCAATTCTAGCACCCAATGCTTTACTCTCACAATGAATGCCATGTATCCATTGTAGTTAGGCTACAATTGTGTTGAGTGTCTTTGTGAGCTCAGCCTTAGAAATAGATGCTAATTCCCTTGACTAGTTGTGCTTAATTAGACAACTAGTTCTCTGGGTTAGTACTTTAGCTGATAATTGAAGTGTCACTTGGAGAAACCCTTTAGATAGGTGGTAGGATTGACACACTTCCCTTATCTATCACAGGAGCAAGAAACTCGACTTAGTTGAACACATAATAGGAATTAGAAGTGGATTTGATAATCCTAGTACCCATTTATTCTCTTTGTTTGTATTCATCTTTATTCCTTTGTCATAACCTCCACTTAGTCGTATCGACAAAACAACGCTTGTGTTACCTTGCTAGAAAAGCGAGTTTAGTGAGCTTAGATCAACCATACAAAGACCACAAGTCTCTCGTGGGATCGACACATGTACTTGCCACGCCTCCAACAGCGCCGTGCACTTGCGATATCACAAGTAGGCATAAAAAGAAACACCTTCCCAAGCCTACCAAGTTTTTGGCGCCGTTGCCGGGGACTTGGCGTGTGCTGTGTCGATTCTTGCTTGCTTACTTTACTGATTTTCATCCCACCATTGTACATATTAGCTTGCACTCTTTATATCATTGTAGTATAACTTAGATAAAAGCATCCGTAGTTATAATTTAGTTGTAGTTGCATCTTTTAAGCTGTCTTTCAAGTAAGTTACCTGCATCATTACCTTATAATGTTGTTGTTATTTTTGTTAGCCTAATTCTTCATTTATCTGTGCATCATCTAGTTAGTTTACTTTGCATCACCACCCTGTCTTCATTGTTCGTTTGAGGATTGCATACTTCTGAGTACTGACCAGTTCAGTTGAGCCAGCAGGTGCATGCTACACTGCTGCAGAAGCAAGGAAAAGCGATAGAAGGAGCGGAGACTGATTGCTATTTGGGCTAAACCCGGTTGGTCATTCTAGAACCCTTTTATACTTTATACCGCTTGAATGACAAACCACGAGATAACCTAGTCACTCGCTAAGCAATACCCACATCATCTAAGCCTTGCTTAAACTCGGTTGGTCTCTTTCGTGATCAACGGTCCATGTACTAGCCGAACTGTGGTGTGTGTTAGCCATTGCACCGAGTCTGTGACATTTCATTCCCCATAACATGATGTGAGTAGCCACCGCCAAGCATTACCTTGAAGCACGATAAACTTGCTGCCCTGATACCTGTACATGTTAAAAACTCTTGCTAGGTAGTACTCAAAGTTTCACTTGTCCTGTGTGTTCTGTGCTCAACTCCAGCCCCTGTAGCTGTGAGTTGAGATGCTACTTGGATAGCCAAGTTAGCTGAAAATCCCAGTTGAAGTCAACTGCAACAGTTGACATCAACTCAGACTGTTGACATGTGCTGATCTTTATTGATCATGTGTGACCTGAGCCAACTACTCCCATGTGTGAAAATCCCAGTTGAAATCCCACAACCTCTGTTGAGCCAACTACTCCCCTGTGTGACCTGAGCATAATCTGTATTGTTCATGTGCTGATTCAACCACATCTGTGAGATCCTGTCATCCATGTGCATAATCTCTGAAAATTATCAACCAACACAGTTGACATTGGGTTTCAAGTCAAGTGCCCTGTAGTGCTGACTTTGTCATCTGTTGTTGCATTTGTGAAGTTATCCATCTGTTGTATTATTGCATTTGTGAACAAGTGATAATCGTGCATGATTGCAATTGTCTTTGAGCATCTTTGTTTGTGAGCCATTACTTCCCGAATGTATGCATGACATGTTCTGTGGCCAACTTTGTGTGAATGCCGAGCCTTGCTCCCATGATAAACCAGCTGCCATCCCAAGTGATTGCTCCATAACTGAACCCTGTGCTTGACTCCAGCCCCTGCAGCTGTGAGTTTGAGCTACCACTTGGATAACAAAATTTCTTGCAAACCCCGTTGACATCAATCGGGCTGGTTGGTATCAACTAACCTAGTTGACCCGCCAACCCCGTTGAGCCAAGTTGTGATGCACCCTTTTGCATGCTATACTCGGTCAACTAGAGCCATCTTCACCCTTGTGTGATCATCTCGTGAGCCTCGTTGATGCCCTATCAATCGATACTGTGAATCACATGCCCTGAAAATTTTGGAGCATTAACCTGTGAAGAGTGACATCAACTGAACCGGTTGACACCCTGCTAAATCTGTTAGAAATTGCTCATCTTTTGCATCTGTGAATTGGCATCCCTATTGTGTGTAATCTTATAGCATTTGAATGAGTGTTGAGCAACTTGAGTAAGCATAATCTGTCCTGTGCTGTGTACTCTGCAAAAGCAACAACAAGCTCCCCTGTATGCTTTGCAATTGTGTGATTACTCGTGTCTTTGTGTTATTTTTGTGAGTTGTGCCTCCCGTGTTGATTTCAACAACTGTCTTGCACTTCATTTGCACATTACCTGCCAGTGCTGTGTCATTTTGAGAGTTTGTGTTCATCTGCGCAAAGCCGTGCTTGAGCCGCCAATGAGCATAACCCTCACACAACCCGTGTCTTTGAGCATAAACCAGCCTAAGCTGTGCTGTGTAACCCTTGCTCAAACACTCTGCCCACAATAAACCAAACTATGCACTGGGATGCATGAGCTGAAGCCCATAACCACTGGGTTGAACATAACCTGGGCTCTGCTCACATAGCTGGGTTGCACATAACCAAGCTAAAACCCACTTAAACCAAACCAGCCCACTTAAACCAAAACTGAGCCCACTTAAACCAAAACTGAGCCCACAACAACTGGGCTTGCACAACTTGGGTTGCACATTTCCAGCAACACCCAGCACTCCTTGGGCTTAGCTTCCCTGTTTTGAGACATCATTGGTTATACATGCTTGATGTGTGCTAGGCTATAGTTGTTTCTTTTAAGTTCAAATTGAGTTGCTAGATCATGTCAGGATTTTGGTCTGCAACTGGGGATGAAAACAAATCCATCAGAGAACTTGCTTACGGGCATGATTCATGTTACGAACCCCCCACATACCATAGTGATTTTAGGAAGTACTATGAACCTTCTCAGGGCCCTGACCTTGAATATCCATACCCTAATCATTATGAGCACATGTATCATCCACCACATGTTGAAAATGAACACTTTTCTCATACCCAGTCATCACTTTTCGATCAATTAGAAGCTCAAGTATCTGCTTTAGAAAGGCAATTACATGAGAAATCTGTCGAATCTAATTCCCCTAGGCAATATGAAATGTATGCTTGTACCTTATGTGGTAGCTTAGGCCACCCTGCTGAGAACTGCTATATTTTGCATGATTTTAGGCAATCTAGGGAAAGCCATGATAATCCAATGTACGAATTGTCTAGAAGTGACTATATTGGTGATCATTGGGACCATAATCAGCCTTTCAAAGGTTGCGATTAGTATTCTAAGAACCCTTATAACCATGCACACATGCATCATCAACCACCATGGGAGGATGAACAATGTTATACTCCCCCAACCCCTTGTATGCAGTCACTAATGGAAGAGCTCATATAGCAAAACAATGATATACTTGGATGGAAAATGCATGATCATCCATTCTCTAGTGAACCATGTGCACAACCATGTAATGATCCTTCATATGAAACATGCATACCCACTAGTGAAGACTCCCCTTCACTTGAACATCTCACTATGATTCTTCAAATGAACCTGATTGAGGTACAAAATAAAGATTGGAAAGAAGTTTATGATAGGATGTTTGTTATTCCTGATAATTTTGAAAATAGTGTTTCTAGTCCTACTCATGCAACTAAATATGAACCTAATCTAGAGGTAGATGAGTGCACTAAAAATGCCACAATTTTGAATAGGGAAATGCAGTGTTATTATGATGATGATGATGATGAATATGAAGAGCATGTGTACTTTGAAAATATAGTGGAATCTTTGGGTTCAGAGACGTTAGGCGTCTCTTCTGTGAACCCTATGAATGATACTTCTTCTAACATTCATACATGTGATGTTAACTCTGAGTTTGGGTTTGTGAAATTCTTCAGTGAAAGTGAGCATGCTACACAACTTGTTTGTGACTTAAGAAAGGATGAATCTTTGTTGACACTAATGTTCTTTTGGATCATGATATTATTTTTGTGTCTGATTCCCTGCCCATGTCACAATATGTTGCCTCCTCTGATGATTATGACATGGAGATTGATGAATTGTTCTATGCAAGTGAGCATGATTTACCTTTGTCTGACTTTAGGAAAGTATGTGATGGTGCAAATGATCTTATACATGAAAACAACTTAGATGTACCTAATCTCTCTCCTAAGGCAAGATTGAAACTCTTCCACCAAACCTAGGTGTAGTTTGTAACAAAATTGCAAAACCAACTTTTCTGAAAATGCCTAATTTAGGCCTAGAGCTTTGTGCTTCCCAAGTCCTCTTGGACTATTTTGCATCAAAGTATAACACTTTTAAGGAGCCACGGTTGGAATGTGTATATCTGCCTTTTCTTAGCAAAACTCATTTTGAGTTAGACCTTTTGCATGATGTACCTTTAAAATTGCAAGATTTTGTACTCAAGAACACATCTGTTGACAAGTTTAGGTTTGGGGGTAACTTGTTCACGTATGCAATCTTTCCTGCACTCTCATGTTATATCTGTGTAAGGCTGTTGATGTTTGTACATATCGTCTTTTGGGTTGATCCTCAACTCTTTAGATTGTTAGTATATGGTGAATTTTCATTGTATATAATCCAGTAGGACTTGTTAAATTTTCTTTTCTTGAATCGGTTGAGTCTTCTTGTGCATATATTGTGCTAATCCGATATGATCTCCACTGAGAATGTTGGATTCTAGCCTTGACAAATGAAGCTCTAACCTTGCTCCCGCCGACATACCGGTAATCTCTTCCCTTTTCTCTTATCAAGCATAGTTCTCATGGTATGTGACTTTTTGAATTCTTATTATCTCGTTGACACATTGAGGACAATGTTTGATTTAGGTTTGGGGGTGCATTTGCATATAGAGTTTTTAGTCTTTTATTTCAAAAAAAAAAAAAAAAAAAAACTCTTTGCAAATAAAAACCTCCAACTTTTAGAGATTTTAGAGTCACTAGCATGCTTCTAGCTATGTTTACATAGAGAGTCTGACCTAAATAACTGAAATTGGAAGTACTGGAGAACACAATCGGGTTTCTTAGTTGATTAGAGCGTTAAAGTTGGATTTAACCATACCGGAGGGCGAATTAGGTGCTGTTTAGATATTCGGTAGTAGAATTGTGATCACCCATAGTGGAGACTACCCATTTTACATCAAGTGAGGCACCGACCTTCAATTTTTTGCAACTTTCTAGAAAAGCTGTTAGAGTGTGTGTCACCGTACGTCAATTCCGGGTAGGAATGGTGAGCTACCCAACTTCTCACCACTTTCAGCACTATTTTTGATCTCTTGAGTGCTAATTTTGTCAATCATGAGGGTGACGTTTAAAGATGAAAACTCCTTCTAAATATCGATTTGCAGTTAGCATCACTCTCTCTCTCAATCAGCGGACCCATAGAAACACATCATCGTCAGCAAGCGGAGCAACATCAGAATATTTGAAGGAAAAGTTGATATAGTCCAAGGTTTACGTGCAAAGAAAAGAAAAGAAGATGAGAGAATTAATGAAGTTTGTGAAAAATTGAGTTTTATTGATTTATTGTTATTTACATTTCATGTTAAAAAAAAAAAAAAAAATTGTCAAGTTTTTGTGAAGTTCAGAAGTTCGTCATCAACAGTTGAAGACCGAAGACCGAAGATTGAAGACGTTTCTATGGTTCCTATGAGAGTATGATGTTAATTGCCAATCGGGTGAGAAGGTAAGTGAGTACTCCCATCCTTGCTAATGGTTGATTTCCTTTCTTAGAGATCATCAGAAAAAGATTCTTTTTGTCCACACCTTTGTGGAGTCTCCAGAAATTATTTCGGAAGGTTACCCTTCTTACCTACAACGTGTGCAGGATTTCTCTCTTTATTCCTGCCTGCACACATGAGAGACTAAAAAAGCGGTCTTTTTGAGTGCAATTATCATAAAACCCTATTAGTGAGGCGAAGTCGAGGCTTATGATCACAATCGAATCCGAATTCTTTCATATGGTATGGTTACTTCTCGCTCAAAGCACTTAAGGATGAGAATGCGTTCTTTGGTAGTTCTAACTTCGTGTTACTAGCATGCGAAACTCTATGTCCTCATAGCTCCTTGGATGCTTGAGACTCTTTTACACTCGAAGTTGGAGAAGGTTTTGTGGGTACACCTCTGGTAAACCCTCACGAGACTACAACTCGTCCACTAGGGACACCTAGGGGTTTAAAGGCTTAGTGCATACGCTAAATGCATTCGAGAGACCCGCGATGGTGGTATAGTTAGGATTTCCTAATTTCTGTTTCACTTGAGGACAAGTAAAATTCAGGTTTGGGGGTATTTGATGAGTGCCAAATATTGCAAATTTCTACATCTGTTTATTGGCATTTAACTCATCTTTTGTACTCGAAATCGAGATATTATCCCGCATTCTGTATTTTCTTTGTTTTCAAGAATAAATATTTGTACTAATTAATTTTGTGTTTTTAGGTAATAAATAAAGTTCGGAGAAACTGAGGAGCCAAAAGAGCAAAGAATTGGAGACAAGCGTCTATAGAGCAGAAAGCCAAAGCCCGCGCGCGCAACAGTTGCAACCCAACAAGGAGCAACCCTTCTACAAGACATGGGCCCAAGCTATCCAAGACCCGACCCACGACCCGGATCCGAGTCCGTCCTTTCCGAGCCGTTAGATTTGATCTCTTCTTCATCCAACGCTCGCTCCTTTTTGCACATCGTCCCTTGATGCATTCGCTCAACACCAAAACAGCCCGATTCTCCCTGAGCCGTTCAGATCTCGCCCATCCGCATCCAATGGTCGCTACACCCTTCACATCTTCCCTCGCTGCTACCGCTTCACACCACATCTGCCTATACCCTAACCCATCGACCCATTCCTCTTCACTTTCTCTTTCTTCCTCTCTTCCCCCGACAATTGCAGAGAGAACACCTTACCTCCACCTCCTTCACCCATACCAAAATCAGAGCTATCACCTCCACCATCCCTTTCCCCTGACACCAACACAACCATAGCCACCTTCTCCGCCACCCTAGTTCGACCCATCTCTTTCTCAGCTTCTCCCTTACCCTAGAAGCTCTGTTGGAGATGGTTGGAAATAGGGTTGGTACAACAATCAATCAAGGGAGTTGCTGAAGCCGAATTGACAGAGGAGAGCACGCGATTCAGAGAGTATGGGCGATTGGGTTTGTTTTTAATTTCTGTTTTGATAAAATTAGGGTTTTGTTTTTCTTTGCATGTATAAATAGAATTGAGTTGTGTTTGTTAGAGTGTATGCCTGGGCTAGCCAGAGCACCAATTTAGTTTTAATTATAGTTTGTTTTGTATTTAACCATGTTCTAAATCAGTTTGCTAGGATGTCAATGAAACCCTAATTCCCTGGCATGTGATTTCAACTTTGTTTGAGTTATTCTTGAGTGATTAATTTATCAGATATTTTCAATTCTAGCACCCAATGCTTTACTCTCACAATGAATGCCATGTATCCATTGTAGTTAGGCTACAACTGTGTTGAGTGTCTTTGCAGCTCGGGCCTTAGAAATAGATGCTAATTCCCTTGACTAGTTGTGCTTAATTAGACAACTAGTGATTTGGGTTAGTACTTTAGCTGATAATTGAAGTGTCACTTGGAGAAACCCTTTAGATAGGTGGTAGGATTGACACACTTCCCTTATCTATCACAGGAGCAAGAAACTCGACTTAGTTGAACACATAATAGGAATTAGAAGTGGATTTGATAATCCTAGTACCCATTTATTCTCTTTGTTTGTATTCATCTTTATTCCATTTGTCATAACCTCCACTTAGTCGTATCGACAAAACAACAGTTGTGTTACCTTGCTAGAAAAGCAGTTTAGTGAGCTTAGATCAACCATACAGCACCACAAGTCTCTGTGGGATCGACCTGTACTTGCCACGCCTCCAACAGGCGCTGTGCACTTGCAGTATCACAAGTAGGCATAAAAAGAAACACCTTCCCAAGCCTACCATGCTCTAACAAAACAGTTCAAGTCAAATATCACTAACCTCAAGTGGAAGGATGATGTCGTCGTTGTAGCTCTTTACTTCTTCACATTCTTCAAGTCTTCATGTAATACTTGTAATGTCTCATATCCTAATACTTTCAAGCTAACCTATACGAATTTGACTCTAGTAAATAATCAAGCGACTCTTAAATGAGTTTTGGTTCACTAAAATATGACAACCAAACTTGACATACCAACGCTTGGTGGGTTCAACCGAGCTATGCTCTAACAATCTCCCCCCTTTTCAATTTTAATGACAAAACTCTTACATCATATGGATAAACAAATTACAAGAATTCATTACACATACGCTTGATTCCCAAATTCAACAGCATAATAACCTGTATACATTCAATCCATAAATGTCGTTGTTGAAATTATAATAACAAAGCTAATACTCCCCCTAAAGGTAAGATAGGTAGATTTTCAATCCGCACGTCTTTGTTATTCCCTTTGTAGTCCATATAACTACAAGTATCAATATGATATGCTACTCCTCCTTTGTCTATGCTTTACTCTTTCGTTAGATATAACGTTTAAGCCGCATTGTCCTTTTCTTAGTGATACCAAATCAATATCAACATCACTTGTTTACTCCATATATTTCTCCCCCTTTTTGTCACAAAATGACAAAGGTACGAGCAAATAAAAGACAAACTAAAAGGATCTTACAAATCTCAAAAGACTTGTAACCTATAAGAGTTCAGCACGAGGGTTCCACACACCATTTTTGATAACCAATATCAAACCGAAACTACAAAGTAATTTTGTTTTGATATGTTACCAAGGGAACAATTGCCCGAAGCAATTTTCCCTAATAGTTTAGCAAACCAAAATTCGAATAAGCACCTTAGTTCCTTTGCTAAACCGATTGCACAAATACAATCGCTTGTTCGATAAGACCAAAATAAAGATCAGAATTAATTCTTTTTTTCTCATCAGGCTCTAGTTATTCTCATCAATAACATAGACCTTTCAATTTTAAATAAGACAAGTACTAGGTTAGTTGACTAGCATTTCTTGTTAAGGCATTCGATTAGACTTGAATAACCGAAACCTCCACTTTGATAAATCTAACTAAGATCAGAATTAACTTAGTTTCTCTTATCCGGAATCGAATTGGACTAAACAATTCATCCCGAAAACCTTTTTTTTTTTTGTTAAGCCATAAACAATTCATACAAACCAAATAAATCAACTTGCATAATTATTTACCTCAACCGGAAGAAATTGAAACAACATAGACATTAAAGTACCGCAATTGTACCGAAATTTTATAAGCCTAAACAATTGATACCAAACAATAAAGCAAGATAACAATAGTTTTTCTTAACCGGAAACAATTGAATCACACACACATCCATACACAAATAATGGAATAAACATCAATTGTATCGAATTTTTTTTTTAAGCAAAAGCAATATATATGCAATAAAATCAGGCTTTTCTTAAACAGGAAAACGATTAACTAACAAAGTCGTTACCTCAAGCTCCGCATCCTCTTCTCCCCTTAAGAATATGTAATTAAGCACTAGTTCAAGTTAGAACTCTCCCCCATTAATGTTGTCATCCTCTCACAAGACAAAAGAACAACAACAAAATAAATATTAAACACTGAAATAACAAAATAAATATTAAATTTCAGTTTGTTTACTAACACAACCATTGAGCTTTCTGCTTGACACGTGAATGGTACAAAATGGACACTAATCATTTCTCTTGCTACTTCAACTTGTCTCTGCCTCTTTCGTTCATGCCTGATTCGCCTCCATCATCTTCAAATGATTAAACTGTTGTTGGCTAAATTATTAAGTATGATTTTAAAAATGGTAGAGAATAACTTTCCATGAGATGGGGGTTTGATGTTGGTGTTGCATCAGCAATTGATGATGATATATATCATTCTTAGATTTGATCTTCTACTGGTCCATTTACTCACCATTATAACAACAACGGATTTGGGGATTTCTGAATTTGATCGAAATTTGGTCTAATCAAGTTCTTGGGACAAAGGATGTGAGCAATGGATCAGTCAACTTGGTAAAGGTTTTGGGTGGTTGTTCCTTCCGATAAAAATTGATGATGAATGGATGTTGTTAGAGCAATGCTCGGTCGAACTCAAAAGTGTTGCTATCTCAAGTTTGTTGTCAAATTTAGTTGTCAAAACTATATCTTGATTTCTAGTCTACAATTAGTTAAGTCTCGTGATAGGTGTAGAATACACCGTATTTATTATCTAGTATTTATGCTTTCTTTGCTATTTTTCGTGTGAATTATGTATCTTATACGTGTTTTTGAGTTATTAGATACTCTGGAGTCGCACGGAGGAAAAGAAGCAGAAATCACCCAGTTTGAGCAAGAAGGGCGTAATTGCCATTTCTCTGGAGAACACTATTTGGAGCCTAGCAAAGGTTAAGGGGCAACTCTGTTTTGGAGAAGTATTAAAGACAGCCAGCGCACGGTTAAGGGATAGCCTGTGTTGTGTTTATAAGGAAATGCTAAAAGATCGGGCCCATAGTAACACCCAGATCCGGACCTGACCCGACCCTGTTATCCAAACCCTACATCTTGAGAGGTTCTCATTTCTTATCTATTTCGACCATTGTTCACCTGATGAGAGGAAGGAATGCTGATGTTGATCGAGAGATGCTCAGTGACCTGAATCAGTAGAGGTTATCGGGGCTTTCAAGTTTGATGTTGCTGTTCTCGATTGAATGGTGGTTCTGAAGAAATCAGGGTCTTGATGATTTCAGAAACTGAATCGAGAAGAACTATATTGTTTACTGAGATGGGTTTGAGTGATTTTGAGTATTGATGTTCTCAGTGGTTGAATTGGTAGAATCTGGTGGTGGTGGATTGAAGGTTGTATTGGAGCAATTCAGATCCAGACGAAGGAAGAAAGAAGGTTGTTGCTCGAGATTAATTGTGAATCAATGAGATGAAGTGAGGAGAATAAGGATTGATTTGAAGATTGGGTTTGCTGTGATAGAGAGGAAATTAAGTGTTTGTTATCGAATCTGGTAGTGGAATTGATTCACGGAGGTGAGTGAATTTAGGGTTGGTCTCGAATTGAGAAGGAAGAGGAACTCTAGAGTCTTGAGATGTATCTCGAATTGAATGTGGAATCAGGTGAAAGAATAGAAGCAGGTACGGTTCTGGTTATTGGGCTGTCAATGAAGTTGTGTTAGCAATGGTGTTGAATTGGGATGGCAGTTGAGAACAAGAATGGTGTAAGGGCCAGACCTAATGCTATGATATGCTGGTGATGATTGGAGCAATGGGAAGAAATTGGGAGCTTGGGTTATTCTCAGATTGAGACTGAGTTTGGCTGAAGTGCAAGTGCATTTGAGTGATGCTGGGGAGTGGTTTGTTGTTGCAGGGACTCTGGGAACTGAGACTGATGTAGTAATGAATCAGATGGAGTTGGTGAATACTAGTGAATTTGCAGGGAAAATAGAATTGATGGATGTTAGAATGATGCTATTGAGCTGTGGATGGGAATCAAATTCTACAGGGAGATTGGCAAAGCTGTAGGTGGTGCCATACTTAGAGCGAGGTGTGTGTTGGCCTGAGCTTGTGAGACTGCAGTTTGTGTTGATTGTACACTGTGGCTGATGTGGTTTGTATGAACTGATGGATGTGGTTGGAGTTGAATTTGTCTATGGTGCTTATCAGGTGCAGGCAATTGATTGATGATGTTGTCTCAGATGGAGTAGAAGAGGTGTTGTGCAGTGCAGAGCAATAATATGAACTGAGTTATGGTGGTCTTGAGCTGATATTGTTGTGTTGAGCCAGGGAAGTGGTGGTCTGAGGTTGGATGGGTCTATTGGATGAACTCAGGTACTAAGGACTGGGATTGAAGTGGCATTTGCGGTGGTTCGGATTGGAGTTGGAGGTGGTTCGGGGGTAATGGAATGATGGAGCATTTGGGATTTGAATTGCGGTCATGAAGCCATGAAGTGGTTGTTGGTGTATGGCGATGGCAGTTTGTTGGTGAGAAGAGCATTGAGCAGAGAGTGCAAGGATCCGAGCTTGTCTACAAGGTCAAGAGATAGGGGTTCTCTTTGTTACTAATGGCTTAAGACATGTCCGAGCCGAAAGCTCGCAGAGATGTTTCATGGCGGGTTTAGGCTCAATGTGAAGTTCTTGATGGGTGTTTAAGGAATGGTTTGAGTGGAGGAAGTAATATTGATGCTGCGGGGTTGGATGAGGTTTGTGAGCTTGTATGAAGGCGAGAACCGTGAAGTCTCTTTGTGATTTGAGCTGCAGAATTTAGCTTGAGAATGGTGCATTACGGGTTATGCAATCGAAGTTGCAGGAAGACTGACCATCATGGTCGAAGCACAATGATTGTGCTACACAATTAAGGCCTATGCATTGGTTCGAGCCAAGGCCAAGTCACTCAATCGGCTCGGGCGGTGACTAACTCACAACTGACCGAGGCGACTCGTGACTCACCCTAACTCTCCCCGACTCGGTACTTGACCGAGTTAACCCGTGATCCGGATCGAGTTGACCCGCCGGTCTCGACTCGTTGACCGGTGGCCGGGTGGACTTTGTCGGCCACCCGAGATATGTTTTCGGCCAAGTTCCGCCACAATCCCGTTTTCCGGCGATGACGGTTTTGGGCAGAATTTTCACATGGGTTTTTCTCACACATGGGCTTGGTGGACCACTTGGAGATGGATTTTGAGAAGACCTAATATTGGAAGGAGTATCCTTTATGGAAATTGAGAAACATATAAAAAGAGAAGACTTTTATTATCTATTATTCTCTTCTTTGGCCTCTACTTTGTTCTAGGGTTTAGAAACATGAAACTTCTCTTTCTTCTTGTGATGAACTCCATGAATATGAGCTAGATTTTATTATTGGTTATGGAATAAATTGGATTTCCATACATGGTTTTTGTGCAATAAATTAGTTTTCTCTCATATTATCGTTTATGATTCACCATGAATATTGTTACATGATTTGGATGCTATTTAGTCGAGTCGCGAATCGATTGAGTTTGTTTTCATCTCTATTGCTAGATTAGGGTTATTATACGCAAAAGTGATAATTCCGGATTGCAAGTAGCATAAATATGATTATAGTTTGTAGTGATATATTCTTATGATCATATGTGAACCATAACCTTTGTTAAATCGGATTAGTGCGCTTTCCACGTTCGATTGCTTTGATTGGCCTGATTTCATAGAACCTAATGCATCTAGGGAATTAAACTTAATTAGTGCTTTTACACGTTAGGTTGTTCCTTTAGGTAGAATTCATATTCGCATCTTTTAATGTGTTTGTTGATGCCATGAGGAGATTAGCGGGATATTCTTGCGATCAAGGTATTCTAGGGTCTTTGATAAAAGTTGAGACTAAAATGTCAATTCTAGTTATTGTGGTGAAACCATGTTTGTGAATGAAAACGAAATCCGTAACCAATACTTTCTTATCCTCGATTTGATTTGTTTGCTTATTTCTTTATCTGTTTTATTTAGTTTATTATAATCACAAAACCCCGGTGTTATTTATAGGGAACCGAAACAATTTGACAACCTAGACCTCTCTGTGGGATCGATCCTTTCTTGCCCTTGCTATATTTATATTTTGAGTAGTAAGAAAGTGTAATTTATTTTTGACGCTTACGATCGCGGTCAAATTTTGGCGACGTTGCCGGGGAGGCAGCGGTTGTTAATTGCTTTTGGTTTCTTATTTTTGTATTTAGTTTTTTTTGTTTTATTTTTTGTTTTATTTTTTGGGTTTTAACCTTGGTTTGAGAATTATTTCAGGTGCTTATTTCTATGGAAGGAGCATATTGGAACAACGGATGCGGTTTTCAACAACCTCAACATTACGACAACTACCAATTCCATGGGTATAATCAAAACCAATTCATTGGTTATGACCAATATTCCATGGAACCTTATGGTTTTCCTCAACAACCTTATGGCGGGGAACAACAACAAGGATGGGAGGATTCTTATGCTCGTGAACAAAAAGTCTCCAACTTTATAGATCAAGTTTCCAACTTTTTACAAGAGGAATTTAAAAAAGCAAAAGAGACTACAAACGAGCAACTCCAAGAACTTCGTGAAGGTTTTGCTAGCTTGCGAAGAGGCATTGATCAATACAAGGAAGATATGGATAATTCTTATGTGCATATGGTTTGTGATGACTATTTGATTGATGCTAATGTTGAAAAAGGGCAATCCTTGGGCACTTTCGTGGATAATTGTGTAGTTAACTCAACTCTTGATCGTAATAATGATCATTCACCCATTCAAAAGGATGAGTTAGAGATTAGCAACACTAAATTCAGCGAGGAACAATCTTATGTTGACTATGATAGTGACGGTGATTATGATACATTGCTTGAAACAACTCATGGTGACATCTCCGAGGAGTCTTTTTGGGATCAAGATGTAGACGAAGAGGAATATGTCGACACTTGCGTAGATTACTCGAGCATTGATCTTAATAATGATCAAGAGCCTATTCAAAGGGTGGAGCTTGAGGATGATGCATTTTCGAGTGTTCTAAAATAGTTTCTTATAATAAAATTTGGATCCGCAAAAGAGTATGTGCCTTACAACAAAAAGGAGGAATATGTTGAGAATGAGACCGTTATGACCACTATTGTGGAAGACCCAATTGAGCTTGCATATGATTGTAATGATGATGTTTATGTCGAAACTTTGGTTACGGCAGAAACGGACGAAGAATGGTTGCAAAGTTTGATAGAGGACCATGATATAAATGAGGTGAATAATTCACTTGAATTTTTCAAGGATGAAGAGGATTCCGTAATACAAGAGATTGTGCAAGGTTTGTCTAATCCGTTGCCTATTATTTCTTCTCCTTTACCTCTATTTGGTTTGAATGTATGTGCTTCGAGAATATTGTTGAATGACTTTGTTTCTCGTTTTCCGCCATTAGAGATACTTTATTCTCATACTATACAGGTTATGGAACAAGAAACCATGGAAGTACCCGACTTCTATATTCTTTATACACTTCCATGTGTGGACAAGAATAAGTGTGGGGGAAGCTTTTATCGGTTCATAGCTTCACTTTTGCTTTATGTTACTAATATTTGTGTGAAGCTAGTGTTTGCAAAACAGGTTCTATGGAAGGATCCTCAACTTTTCAGGTTATTGGTATATGGGGAATGAATCTTGCAAGGATATAGTCGGGCCGTCGACTTTAAAACAAGCGCTAAGTGGGAGGCAACCCACCGGTTTTGTATCTCTTATCCTTTTGCATTTTATTTTTGTTTTGTTTATTTATTTTTTACTGTTTTCATATCATATTTGCATCCCTATGTTTAATTTCATTGAGTCCGTAATCTATCTTAGAAGAGAATTATGACGAATACCTTTTCGTCAGAAAATTTCAGACTGCGCGTAGTTCAGTCCAAAGACCATAACTGTCAGACCGTTTATCAAAACACTGTGAAATTTTGACACTGTGTAGAAAACACGTAGGTGAACAACTTCTGTGAAATGGAGTTTTTCCAAATTCCTTACCAATTTGCACAGTTTTTGCGTTTTATCTGCTGTTACGTCAGAATTCAGAACTTTCGGTTTTACACATTGAGGACAATGTGAAGTTTAAGTGTGGGGGAGCATTTATATGTTTGTATAGTTTGTTTTATATGTTTGTATAGTTTGTTTTAGTTTGTTTTATGCCTTTTAAAAAAAAAAAATCAGAAAAATAGAAAAAACCAAGAAAAAATTGTGCTTTTTGAACTCCGAAATCTAGAAATTTGTGCCTTTAGGATGACACCATTAGTGGATGGAACCATTTTGAATGCAGGAGTTGAGGACCATTTAACTAAAAGGGACGAACATAGCTCATGAATCATAAATACCATGATAGTTGTTACCATATCTCGGAATATCACCATATCGCATTCTATTTTTATTTTTCCATATTTATCTATTGTTCTCTAAGTGCTTTGGTGGGTCACTAAACATCGACGTGTTATTACTGCTAGGATGAAATAGAGTGATTGAGTACTAGAAGAAAAAAAAAAAAAAAGAAAAAAATATATGAAAAGAAAAAAAAAAGACCGACCAATTAGACCAAAACGGAATAAAAAGACACTTGGGAATAGCAGTATGTGTGAAACGTAGTCCCCGTCTCCGTCGCCTAAACAAGCGTGGAATGCAGGATTCAAGGCAACTATCATATACGTGTTGACAAGGAAGCATGCGCTTGGATCCAAAAGATCTAATCATGCCGTCTTTTAAAAAAAAAAAAAGAGAAATTGGATCCAGTTTGATCCAATCATATAAAAAAAAAAGAAGAAATTATTATTGTGTTGGATAAAGTCACTCTTGGTTCCCTTGTATATGCCAATTGATTTGATGTAGCATTCAGCACCAAGTAGCTCAATCCAATAGGATTAGGTTCATCTTAGCAAAGTGACCTTAGACAGGATATGGGAAACATCGAACACTTGAGAATATTCGCCAACATCTACATCTCTATCCATCTTCTTTATCTTTTCATTGTGATTGTGGTTTTTAGTTTCCGAGTATTGTGGCTTGTTCGACTATCTAATTAGAGTTTATTTACTAATATATGAATTGAATTTGCAAGGTACCTCCTCCTGTAGTCATTTTGGATTCATTCATTGATTTGTCACAAATAGACGGAGTTTGAAATATAGGTTTTGTAGGTAGACCTCTTGTAAACCTTCACGAGACTATAACTCGTCCACTAGGGACACCTAGGGGTTTAAAGGCTTGTTATTTATGCTAAAATTAACCGTAGCCTCGACGTCACGGAGTTGTTGTATTTTTATTTTTATTTTGTTTGATTTGCTCGAGGACTAGCAAAGTCTAAGTGTGGGGGAATTTGATAGGTGTAGAATACACCGTATTTATTATCTAGTATTTATGATTTCTTTGCTATTTTTCGTGTGAATTATGTATCTTATACGTGTTTTTGAGTTATTAGATACTCTGGAATCGCACGGAGGAAAAGAAGCAGAAATCACCCAGTTTGAGCAAGAAGGGCGTAATTGCCATTTCTCTGGAGAACACTATTTGGAGCCTAGCAAAGGTTAAGGGGCAACTCTGTTTTGGAGAAGTATTAAAGACAACCAGCGCACGGTTAAGGGATAGCCTGTGTTGTGTTTATAAGGAAATGCTAAAAGATCAGGCCCATAGTAACACCCAGATCCGGACCTGACCCGACCCTGTTATCCAAACCCTACATCTTGAGAGGTTCTCATTTCTTATCTATTTCGACCATTGTTCACCTGATGAGAGGAAGGAATGCTGATGTTGATCGAGAGATGCTCAGTGACACCGAATCAGTAGAGGTTATCGGGGCTTTCAAGTTTGATGTTCTTTGTTCTCGATTGAATGGTGGTTCTGAAGAAATCAGGGTCTTGATGATTTCAGAAACTGAATCGAGAAGAACTATATTGTTTACTGAGATGGGTTTGAGTGATTTTGAGTATTGATGTTCTCAGTGGTTGAATTGGTAGAATCTGGTGGTGGTGGATTGAAGGTTGTATTGGAGCAATTCAGATCCAGACGAAGGAAGAAAGAAGGTTGTTGCTCGAGATTAATTGTGAATCAATGAGATGAAGTGAGGAGAATAAGGATTGATTTGAAGATTGGGTTTGCTGTGATAGAGAGGAAATTAAGTGTTTGTTATCGAATCTGGTAGTGGAATTGATTCACAGAGGTGAGTGAATTTAGGGTTGGTCTCGAATTGAGAAGGAAGAGGAACTCTGGAGTCTTGAGATGTATCTCGAATTGAATGTGGAATCAGGTGAAAGAACGAGAAAGGTACGGTTCTGGTTATTGGGCTGTCAATGAAGTTGTGTTAGCAATGGTGTTGAATTGGGATGGCAGTTGAGAACAAGAATGGTGTAAGGGCCAGACCTAATGCTATGATATGCTGGTGATGATTGGAGCAATGGGAAGAAATTGGGAGCTTGGGTTATTCTCGATTGAGACCGAGTTTTGAAGTGCAAGTGCAAGTGCATTTGAGTGATCTTTGGGGAGTGGTTTGTTGTTGCGGGGACTCGGGAACCGAGACTGATGTAGTAATGAATCAGATGGAGTTGGTGAATACTAGTGAATTTGCAGGGAAAATAGAATTGATGGATGTTAGAATGATGCTATTGAGCTGTGGATGGGAATCAAATTCTACAGGGAGATTGGCAAAGTTGTAGGTGGTGCCATACTTAGAGCAGGGTGTGTGTTGGCCTGAGCTTGTGAGGCTGCAGTTTGTGTTGATTGTACACTGTGGCTGATGTGGTTTGTATGAACTGATGGATGTGGTTGGAGTTGAATTTGTCTATGGTGCTTATCAGGTGCAGGCAATTGATTGATGATGTTGTCTCAGATGGAGTAGAAGAGGGTGTTGTGCGGTGCGAGCAATAATATGAACCGAGTTATGGTGGTCTTGAGTGATATTGTTGTGTTGAGCCGGGAAGTGGTGGTCCGAGGTTGGATGGGTCTATTGGATGAACTCGGGTACTAAGGACTGGGATTGAAGTGGCATTTGCGGTGGTTGATTGGAGTTGGAGGTGGTTCAGGGTAATGGAATGATGGAGCAGCTGGGATTTGAATTGCAGTCATGAAGCTATGAAGTGGTTCTGTTGGTGTATGGCAGTGGCAGCTGTTGGCTGAGAAGAGCATTGAGCAGAGAGTGCAAGGATCTGAGCTTGTCTACAAGGTCAAGAGATAGGGGTTCTCATTGTTACTAATGGCTTAAGGCAGTGTCCGAGTGAAAGCTCAGTAGAGATGTTTCATGGCAGGTTTAGGCTCAATGTGAAGTTGCTGATGGGTGTTTAAGGAATGGTTTGAGCTGGAGGAAGTAATATTGATGCTGCCGGGGTTGGATGAGGTTTGTGAGCTTGTATGAAGGCAGAGAAACTGTGAAGCTGCTGTGATTTGAGCTGCAGAATTTAGCCAGAATGGTGCATTACAGGTTATGCACTGAAGTTGCAGGGAAGACAGCCATCATGGCTGAAGCACAATGATTGTGCTACACAATTAAGGCCTATGCATTGGCCTGAGCCAAGGCCAAGTCAGCTCAATCAGCTCAGGGCAGTGACTAACTCACAATCTGACTGAGCTGACTCTGTGACTCACCCCCGACTCCCGACTCGGTACTTGACCGAGTTAACCCGCCTGATCTGGACCGAGTTGACCCGCCGGTCCTGACTCGTTGACCGGTGGCCGGGTGGACTTTGCCGGCCACCTGAGATATATTTTCCGGCCAAGTTCCGGCCACAATCCCAGTTTTCCGGCGATGGTTTTTGGGCAGAATTTTCACATGGGTTTTTCTCACACATGGGCTTGGTGGACCACTTGGAGATGGATTTTGAGAAGACCTAATATTGGAAGGAGTATCCTTTATGGAAATTGAGAAACATATAAAAAGAGAAGACTTTTATTATCTTTTATTCTCTTCTTTGGCCTCTACTTTGTTCTAGGGTTTAAAAACATGAAACTTCTCTTTCTTCTTGTGATGAACTCCATGAATATGAGCTAGATTTTATTATTGGTTATGGAATAAATTGGATTTCCATACATGGTTTTTGTGCAATAAATTAGTTTTCTCTCATATTATCGTTTATGATTCACCATGAATATTGTTACATGATTTGGATGCTATTTAGTCGAGTCGCGAATCGATTGAGTTTGTTTTCAACTCTATTGCTAGATTAGGGTTATTATACGAAAAAGTGATAATTCCGGATTGCAAGTAGCATAAATATGATTATAGTTTGTAGTGATATATTCTTATGATCATATGTGAACCATAACCTTTGTTAAATCGGATTAGTGCGCTTTCCACGTTCGATTGCTTTGATTGGCCTGATTTCATAGAACCTAATGCATCTAGGGAATTAAACTTAATTAGTGCTTTTACACGTTAGGTTGTTCCTTTAGGTAGAATTCATATTCGCATCTTTTAATGTGTTTGTTGATGCCATGAGGAGATTAGCGGGATATTCTTGCGATCAAGGTATTCTAGGGTCTTTGATAAAAGTTGAGACTAAAATGTCAATTCTAGTTATTGTGGTGAAACCATGTTTGTGAATGAAAACGAAATCCGTAACCAATACTTTCTTATCCTCGATTTGATTTGTTTGCTTATTTCTTTATCTGTTTTATTTAGTTTATTATAATCACAAAACCCCGGTGTTATTTATAGGGAACCGAAACAATTTGACAACCTAGACCTCTCTGTGGGATCGATCCTTTCTTGCCCTTGCTATATTTATATTTTGAGTAGTAAGAAAGTGTAATTTATTTTTGACGCTTACGATCGCGGTCATCTCGGTTTAGGATAGAAGATGTAGTTGAGAAACGGACACCACGACAATCATTATTGCGTTCTACCATTTGAAGGCGAAGATCAACCGAAGATTTTGGAGAACTTCTTCAACAAAAGGTAAGTGAAGACTGAACCACCTATTTCTCAAGTTATATTCATCTCTTTATATATGTGATGTTGTCGCATAACTAATTAGACTTTCGTAAGCATATCAAGAATTTCAAGTCAAGTTTATCTTGGTAATTAGTTCTCAGAATGTATGTGACTAAGCTTAATGAACATTTGGTCATACTTGTTGAATTCGTTTAAGGAAAATCTATTGTTCGCAACTAAAATTGTGATTTAAGATTATCAATGATATGTGTCATTGATGTTATTTGGGAATGTTTCGAATTGGTTTAGAGAGAAATATAAAATTATTGTAATTTTGGATACTTGACAGTATGCATTCCAATATTACAAACTGGGAGAAAAATTGTAAGTCCGAAACCGTAGTACATGTACCTAGTACACGTACCGGAGTAGCTATATGTCGATGACAACTTTTTTGTACGCATACCTTAAAAAGTCCATGAACTCGTGAACCCGGAACGGTACGTAAAACAATACGCATACTGAAAAAGAACTGTCGGTTTTGGAACTAATGTGGTATCCATACCCGGTAAACATACCGGAAAAGTTCTGTATATTCCAGAACTTTAATTTGTCTTAAGGGTACACATACCATGACAAATATGTTCACGAACAAGGTTTAAGTACACGTACTTACCCTGTCAATTAATTCCAAATGCACATAAAATTATTTCTGTGAGATAATTAGCATTTGAACAATCTCTAAAAACACGATAGACATATTTGCTCACATGATTGTGACTCAAAATTAAAGTCTTAAGTGTTATATGAAAATGATCGAGCTTATAGTTCAGTTGGATAGTTTCGGCTAACCATTCATGAACGTTGTCTTTGTACACATTTTGGTTATGGTCCATCCTAACCAGAGTGTATATCTAATTATGTTAATCAGATTCAAAGATTCATCTAACAGTGGATATTATTTGCTTGGCTCCAAAGCTATCTTAGCTTAAACCTAAAGCAACATATGCTTTGAAAGTCTATAAAGGGGAACCTCAAACAACTGGGATCTTTGAATCCCGACACTATCTTTGTGTGTCCTAGTTGTAAACTAGAGTCGTCCTCTTCCTAAAACCCTTTTAGGGTTTATCGACTAAAAAAACTTCATAGGTATTCGTGAAGCCAGGTCCAACTATCATTTATCTTGATAGCTCGAGTATCCTGATCTTGATTGATTGTTGAGCTTGCTCCATCAATCAAGATCGATATAAATCATCAAAGTTTTCTTCGTATTAGATTTTGTTGATTCCACAAGTTTAATACTTGTGAGGTGAATAATAATCTAGGCTGCTCTTTGGGAAACATAAATCCGGATTTTGAGGTTAGCTAGACTTTGTCTATTGCTATCAATTTTCAGTTTCACCTTGATCTACGGTCAGAAAGGAAGTCACACATATAGGTTTATCTTTGGGAGGCAGATTGGTTTAAAGGCTTCAATTGAGTTGAAGTAACTGTTAGACTGTAAAGGACACCAACTAAGGGAATCATTTGCGCGGAGTTCTGATAGGATTCAAGAGGCGTTAGGAACGCGACTATAACTGAAGTTCTGTGAGAGTTTAATTCGGTCTCAACTACATTCCAGTCCAAAGTTAATTGGTAGTAGGCTAGTGTCTGTAATGGCTTAATACAGTTTGGTGTTAAATCTGGATTAGGTCCCGGGGTTTTTCTGCATTTGCGGTTTCCTCGTTGACAAAATTTCTGGTGTCTGTGTTATTTATTTTTCCGCAGTATATTGTTTATCTTGATAATTGAAATATCACAGGTTGTACGTAAATCAATCAAAGTAGATATATACATCCTTGTTAATTAGATACGACTTGATTGATTCTTGGATATTAATTTTTGAGATCGTCCAAGAAATCTCACATGTATATCAGGTTCACGGATTTGGCTCTGTCAACTTTCTGATTGTGAGAGAATGGGATATAACTCTGAATATTATTCCTCAATTGAGATTCATTAAGGTGAACTATCGAAATTGTATTTAGGTTTTGTCTATACAGGTTTCCTAAGAAAAAGTTGGTGGTATATTTTGGTACCCCTTGTGTTTTAAGATGTGATACGAAGTAATTTGGAGTCTGTTGATGTTTAGGGAACTTGGGTTATTTGTTAATTCGAACTTGCAGGAATTATAGAGCTACAAAAGATGTTTATTCAACGTTCAACAACAACACCAGTTTGTGCCTAACAAATGTTCGACAGAATGCCTGAACCACAAGTCATGCCTTGTCACAATCAGTTCCGTCCATTCTGTTTCTGCTATTCCAGTCATGGTTGTTGATCAAGGGTTTGCAGTGATTCTCGGAGTTAAGAAGAGTACTGCAAAATGATTTCAATTGAATTCATATTTGGCAGAGATTTGACTTAGGTATTGCCGAGAAACTAGTTGAACAAGATTTCTGTTGCTTCCATTGATAGTGGGCAGTAAATGGTAAAGATTGATAATGATTTTCAGTTTTGAAATGATTTGGATCGTTGGGTTATGCTTGTAATCATATTTGCAGGGAAGGAGCTAGAAGAATGGCTTACAAAATCACCAGCAAAGTTATTTCTCCATTGTCAAAGTCACGTAGACAAGTTGTTTGAGGATTGACACTTGATTTGGTTTGCAATCCGTGGAAGAAGGAGAGCTATTATGAATTCAGAATTCAGAAATGTAAATGGTGGAGATTGATTTCTCATTTCAACTTGGATTTAGTACTTCGTACTCCTCTGTCATCTTTACCGGAGGAGTTCATTGTCACAGGAGGAAAAGAGGTGGAGGTGAATAAAATGGGATGACACGCGCTAATGACGTTTAACAGAGTTAAATATATTGAAATTAATTTTAAAAGATAACTAATTAGGTAACTGTCAAGATGATCAACGATGGTTATGTGACCGAAACTCATATTAAAAAAAAATCGTGACCTTAGTGACCCAAAATCAAAATAACCTTTTAAATATTCTTGAAGCACACACAAACCTTCAATGAGTGACTCTTCCTAACCGGCCCTTTTCCTTATTCAGAGAATCAAACCGAAGAAATCAAAATCGTTTATTTACACGTCGCCCTGTTTGATTTCTCTCTCTCGAGAGAAAATGGCAAGTTCTAGATCAGTTGAGGAACCGGTTGCAGCTTTAGGTATCGATGAATCGTATTCAGTGACTCGGATTTTAATGGCGGTGAACGAGTCATCCATCAAAGGATATCCACATCCATCGATAAGTAGTAGAGGAGCATTTGAATGGACTCTCGAAAAGATCGTTCGTAGTAATGTCACTGGTTTCAAGTTTATGTTTCTGCATGTTCAGGTTACTGATGAAGATGGTTAGTTTTCTCATCGTTCTTGCCCTAATTCTTGATATAGGTATTTTTTTTTTTTAATTTCTTAGTCGTTAAGAAAGTTATGTTTTGGTTTATCAGTATCCTATGTTTTTGTGAAATTGATGTAGGTGTAATTTGGAAAGAAGGTTATGATCTGAACGATTTGGTTTTGTATCCCTCTTATTTTAAGATTGAGTTGATTGCTTTCGAATCAATCTGATAATGGACAAATACTCTGGGTTTTATCTGTTAAAAAAGTTTAATTTTGCCAAACTAATAGTAAAGTAATGTGTACCTAAGGTTCTTGTTTCAATTGTATCCTGCTTCTGTTACCCACTAATGTAGGAATGTGTAAGTTGTTCATCCACTAGATCAGCGTTTGTGACAATTTTACTTGATTGATCCATAGTAAAGTACTTCATGCAAATGGTGTGTAGGAATTGGTTTGTTATTATATTTGTATTTTCATCTGAGTATAACATCAAGTGAAGAGGGGTTTATTTTTATTTTCCTGGTGAAAAGAATAACTACAAGTTTAAAACTGTTGCGTTTGTTGTATATTGCAATGCTCGTTCTTCCTAATTGAGTTAACAGGGCGAGCCACAATCCGTTTTAGGTAGTTACCATCTTTAGTTTTTTTTATTGTAGTAATTTGTCATTTATTTTGCAAGTTTATATTCTCTATTTATAGTTAGCTCTCTTCTTGTTTTTCACTGATACCTTAATAGTCCTGTTCATTTAAGGTTTACTCATTTAGTAAGTTTGTATTCTCTTCTTGTTTTTCTTTTGCAAGTTTGTATTCTCTTCTTGCTTTGTTACTCATTTTTATTCCAGAAATTTGGAGATAACCAATTTTCTGTATACGACTACCAACTCTATTTCTCTTGTTGGTTATACCTGGTAATATGGAGGAAAACGACTAATAATCCTTTTGCATCATACTTTTGCTAGGGTTCGATGATATGGACAGCATTTTTGCATCTCCTGCAGACTTTCGAGCCATGAAGAATAGGGACAGGAAAAGAGGGCTTCATTTGCTGGAACACTTTGTAGAAAGATGTCATCAGTTGGGGGTATAATCTCCTTCTTTTCACCTCTCTCATCACCACACACACAATACATTCAAACATGTACTTTATTCTTTTACAGTGTAAGATGAAATTTTGTTTGCGCGGTTGTATAGTTTTGCAAATGGCTACCATCTTTATTATTATGGGATGTTTCTAGATTTCCTGTGAAGCATGGATCAAGAGTGGTGATGCTAAAGAAGTGATTTGCCATGAGGTGAGGAGAGTTCGACCAGATCTGCTGGTCGTGGGATGTCGTGGTCTTGGTCCTTTCCAGAGGTAATGAAAATTGATGTTCACGTTAGTAATTTTTACTGTGTTTTTTAGTATCTATCTGTATTTATGTTGACACGTACCTTATGCTATGCCTCTGAGTTATTCATAGCAATAATGCATGCTCTCCTTTCCAGTTTGTTATTTATGATACATGCTCAGTAGTTCATCTTTCAAGTTTCATTCTTGGTTGACTTATATGTGCGAAAAATCTTAACAAAATTGCCAAGACTTCGAGTCGGCAGTTTTGAGATCACCTTTCTCAACCACTCATTCATTTCCTAGTATTTTAGTACTAGTGGATAACCCGTGCCATGATGGCACGGTATTGTTATAAAAAATTCTAATTTCTAGGCAGCAGTATTTTTGTGGTGGCAGTGGTGCTGGTGGTGCTATATGCTCACCTTCCCTTCGTAGCAGCATCTTAGTGTATCTTACTACCATCGGGAGAAAACGGATTATGGATAGGGTGTATTTATGCACTTATGCTAGGATCAGTTTTGTCCCATGTGTAGAGAGAGACCAAATGGAAACCCATAACCGTATTTTATTTACTTCCCGTCCATATACATAGTAATTATTTTTACCTTCTGCTTTGCTTACTCCGCCCAAACCCTAAAAGTGTTATCTTTCCCCAGCCAAACAGTCATTTCCTTCTCTTCTTCCTCACTCATCAGCAACTCTGCTCGAGCACCACCTTACACCATACTGCCTTTGCGACTTTGCTTGACACCCTCCAAACCTTCCACCAATGTAATGCTTCATTTAACTTACCCCCATCACAACCACGTCTACTTCCCCTCTCTATATCTCCCTCTTTCTCTTCCAGGACCTCCACCACCACCATATAATTAATTATTTATGTATTTTATGTTTTTAATATGCTAATCGATGTCGAATTTTCGATCAAAAAATAATTTGTGTAATCAGTTTTCTTCATACCGTAGTTATTTATTTTTAGACTTAAATTTGTCTGTGATGCAGATCACGTAATAGTTTTATTTATTTTTATTAAAAAGAATTGGTTATTGGTTTGTTCAGATAGATGATTCTTCAGGGAGGTAATCTAGAAAAACAGTCGCAAGATGGGAATCAATTGGATTTTTTAGATTTGGATTTCATGAGAAATCTGCCAAGATTGAAGAGAAAGAGAAGGAGGGTGGTGGTGGTGATTCTCCTTCAATCTTCGCTGGTTCTGTTTAAATTGAACTTCAGTAAAAACAAATTGAAAACATGGAAAAGAAACATACAGAGTATTTGCCCCTGGTTTAGTGTTGAATTTACGGAAGTTTTAGTGAGGAAATGAAACACGGAAGGGCAACTTGGTCCTTTCATCATTGAATGCAAATTTTGAGGGACACCAAACAACACCACTGTCGCTTATATTATAGATGTTTCTTGTAAGAGAATGGCACTACTCATACTACTACATTTAAAATACTCCATCGAGTGATATCTCATTTCCTTGTCTGTATGTGAATATTATGTTCTCTAGGAGATTAAATTTGTTCGAGATATTCATTTTTGTTCCTGGACGGTTATTATTTGGAATTTTCCAGGACACTTACATGTCGATTTGTTTCATAACAGGGTGTTCGTTGGAACAGTGAGTGAGTTCTGTCAGAAACATGCAGAGTGCCCCATTGTCACTATCAAGCGCAAGGAAGAGGATATGCCACAAGATCCTGTTGATGACTAAATGTTTCCAGATTGCTGTTGAAACGTTTTAAGAGAGAAGTACATATAACTAAGAGAGGAAACAAATGGAAAGTAAGAAAAGCCACAGCGACAACTATTGTATGATATATTTAGTGTAAGAGAAGCTATCTGTTCTTCAGAATGCACTTGCCTTTGATTGTTCAGCAAATATTTTTTCTCCTTTACTTTTACCATATTCTGCAAATTTTGGCGCTCTGGTTTCTCTATATCCAGCTGGTTTCTCTTTTTGCATCCATGGCTTGAAGCCAAACTCGATATCACCTTCTTCGTCGTCATGGAGGTTGGATTCCATCATAGGATGTTTGAGCTGATGATGAGAGTCTTTGTTTTGTTGGTGTTTGGGATGATGATGGTCTTTGTTTTGTTTATGCTTGAGATGATGGTGAGATTCTTTATTTTGTTGATGTTTTGAATGGGAGAATCGACGAGCACAGATCTGACCGATGATGCAAGCTATTGCTGATAAGACTACTACAACAGCCAAGACTGCAAAGACTGGTCCGAAAGAGCCCCTAGAATGGTGGGAAGCAGGCTGTGCTGTGGCGGTGTTAGGGTAGATGATAGGAGGGGGGAAAGAAGACATGGTTTGGTTGGTATTCTCCTCTGTTGCAACAGAAGTGGTGGAGATATTCTTTGTTATCTATCAGGTTGATTAATGTTGTGCTTTGAGTGTGTCCCAAGGCAAGTTTTAGAGGTTAAACCTTGAGGGAATTAAAAGGAGAAGTGTACAATTTTTTTTTTACATGGAGGAATGATCTTGATGATGGGTTGGTCACAATTTAAGGGTTTTCAAATTCAAAAGTGATGAAGGCGATTTCTTCTACTTTAATAAAGACAGACAAAGATTAAAGAAGGTCTGTATTCTGATGCTTTATTATTGAGCTTGATTGCTCTAAAGTGAAAGTTTTCTGGGAGACTGAACTCAAAGTAGTACAAGGTAACACTCAAACGTTGGGCATTATATGTTGGGGAGGATAGAGGAGATGCCCTTCGCATTATTGGTGACAAAGGTTTAACTTGTCTACATATCTTATTCAACATTACCAGCTCTATGTGCTTTATCCCTCGCGAAAGTTAGGTTTTCCATCATCCTGGCCCTAGCATTTAATGTTCCCGCCTCTCTTTTAGCACCTTTCAGCCCATGGTGTATGTAGTCTTAGAAGTTGTGCTTATGCAACACTAGTTATCGGTTGTATTTTGTGGTGGATACATACACAAGGTTATCCTTTTGTGGAAATTGAATTATTGTCCCTCCTTCTGATGGGCATTCACAAATATCCCTAAGCTTCTTTATAAATATCCCTGATGGCATAATTGAAATTATTAATAGAAATATATTTTGCAATATCTCTTATTTAACCTTTTCCTTCTTCTTCCATTGTTCGTTTCATTAGCACTCAGATAAAAATCAACTGAATCCATGACCACCAACTTCACCGCTGCAACCACCACCACCTTCTCTGTCGCCGCAACGATAAACCAACACCACCACAACCACCGCCTCCATTTGTATCTCCATCGCCATCGCCACCATTGATTAAATTTGAGATTTGAGAGAGAGAGTTCTGTGATTGAAAATCAAATCAAACCAAACCACTCCCACCACCACCATCTTTATCGTCATCAGCTCTGCAACTATCACCACCTTCGTTGCTGCTAACTAGTCAGATTTGACGAGATGAAAATTTGATTTAGGAAGAGGTTTATGAAATTGAAGGATGGGTTTTAGTTCATTTCGAGATTCAGAAGGAATTGATTTCGTTTGTGGAAGTTAGGGTTTCAGATGATTATGGATTTGAAGTGGGTTTGCTGTTTGAAGATTCAGATGGATTTGATTGTAGCTGTTGGTGGTGATGAAGTCGCAAGACCAGTTGCTCCTGCCATGATGAATGTGATGTGAAATTGTGTTGCTGGTGATGAACACCGGAGATGTATGGATGATAGTAGAAGCGCATGGCCGATACCAGGTATGGATCAAAGAATAACGTCAGCTACGGTTAGCGGTATCCGATACCAGGTATGGATGATAGTAGAAGCGCATGGCCGGCCCCAGTTAAGACTTTACAAATACACAATTTGAGATCGGAAGAAGCGGTTGACAGATTTAAGAGAACAATTAGAAGTAGAGTGAGAACATTGTATCCATAAGTTTTCTCCCTTTACTGGCATACATGATCAAATTCCTTGTAACCACTTTTCTCAATAGTAAGAACGCAAACCCATTACCATCATGGATGTAGGCTTCGACTAAACCAAATTAATCACTTGTGCCATTAACTATCTTGTCATTTACACTTTTATCAACACTTATACTCACCGCGATTTATATTTCTTTTACATTAACTTGACTTATGCAAATGAATTTACTTGGGCGTACCACAAATCTAGCTAGATCGGTTAGATGGGTTTTTAGCGGTTATATTTTGACGCTAGAAATATGAAGAGCTTATACATTTTTCAACCGCTTCGGTTTAACCTGTTTTGAATCTATTGGTAGAAACACCAGATCTAAAAGAGGTAAGAGGTCATTAATGTTACTTCATAGTAATCATGGAAAGCCTTAGTAAACAGCTACCTATGGTGAAGATCGAGAATATGTAGATCGAATATCATATAAGCATGGATGTTGAAAGTCCGTGGCTTCTTTTGAAAACTAAAATCGCAGATTTGTGATATGTAAAGTGAGGGGGAATACTCTCTATGAATATCCTCTCAACTTATTGCTGTCTGTTTGAAGATAAAGAAAATTACAAACAGAAAGCATATCTCTAATCACATTATTTATCTAAAAAACTAGTTCCCTATAAATTTGAATGACTAGCTAGTGAAATGTCGTTCGTTAATGTATTCAGGAGAACAATACAAAAGTGTTAAGCTTGGACACATCAAAACGTATTTCAGCTCGTATATGATTTACTAAAAATGACAAGGGTACCAAGTACACCAAAATCTTTTCGATATCAACATATATAAGACACACCTTGCATGATCTAATATAGATAGAGACAGTCAAGAAGATAACAACCACAAGGTGTACACTTGGTATATAGAATAGATATCGAAACTGAACCTAACTATAAGGAAACCCAATTATTTGATTAATGTATAAGTGCAATTATTTTATTCTAACTAAAATAATATAGTACGAAAAGTAAAGTAAAATCACACAACAAGATTTTGTTAACGGAGAAATCGCAAATGCAGAAAAACTTGGGACCTAGTCCAGTTTTGAATACTCACATAATTAAGCCGCTATACAAAGACTACTACTAACGTCGTATAGTTGAGACCGAGTAAACTAACTCCAAGTTACCTAGTTTCTTCAGTATCCCTGCGCCTACTACCAATGTGGTTAACGCAAGTGAATCCTAAGATAGAGTCCACTATCTTAATTCGCTTCACCGTTTGTAAAGACTTCAAGCACTTAACTCACTTGGATCGCATTCTGAAACAGTAAAGGACTGATCTGTATTCGGTAACTGCTCTAAATATCAAGAAGTAAATCAGAGATATATTGTTGAGATAAACAAAGGCTCTTGCGTCTAAATAATATCAACTCCTTTGTTCGGTTTTAGATCAACCAAGATCTAGATTATCAATTTAATCAAATCTAAGTTTATAATCTATCAGATTCGGATCCTGAAGAAAACCACCAAATGATAGATTTCCGATATATACGACTAGCAAATAAGAAGTCTATCAAAAGATAAACAAAGCTAAGTCGGATCCCAGACGATCAAGTGTGTGCACGAAGTAAATCACAAAGATCAGAATCCAATAAGAAATATTCTTGTCTTCAAATCTTCAATGTCTTCAAAGTACCTGCATAAAAAAAAAATTGATTCCCTTATGATCGATCACGCACATAATGGATTCTGTTAACAATGGATGATCACAAGCTTATCGTCAGATCTAAAGAGAGATCCATCTATGTCAATTTTTGATCTAGTTTGAGTGACCTTATGTCAGAAGAGAATGATCTCAAGAATAATCAAACTAGGTGGAATCAAAGTTCAACCACTGTTAGTCAATTAAACAAAATAATTGAAAAATAAAAACAATGTAATTCTAGCTTCCCACTAACGGTACTATCTAAACGCTTCTTGATCCCACAAAAGTCTTTAAATTAAACTAGTGGACGTAAGAGATCTCGCCTAATTAGGTTACTCTCCACGATAATATTACAAGGAATACCGTGGCATGATAAGTTTTAGAAGAAAAAATTTCATTATTTATAGACCAAGGTAAATTGGATACAAAGGAATTTCCATAACATAAAATATCTAAAGATATGCAATAAACACCATTTTTCGATTTCTTCAAATTCCAGCCAATATCCAACTAATATACCGAAATCCATCATGGATAACAACTCAATATTAGCTAGTATACAAGTATACTTTACTAATATATCATATCCAGAGATATATTTTACTTAATGGGAAAATAAAACATATAAAAGATTCTCAAATATTTCGGTTTGGGATCTTACCTTGAGTATCAAGGAATATCTTTGAACAATGAAAGATAAGATTTTAGCAACTGTAAAAATTACTCACTATGTCGACATCTTGAACTTTCCTTAATAGCAACTTATATTTCGATATTCACACAAACCCCAAAGTATATGTAAAAACGGAAATACAAAATTTCTACAGGGACCGGTCCTGCAAGAGATCCCCAATACGGACCGATCCTATTATAGATCCCCAAGCCAGGGATCGGTCTTGCTATAGATCCCCTCCCCTAATAGGGATCGATAATGTTATAGATCCTTAATAGGAATCAGACCATCAATCCCATTGATTCCTTTCAACTGCAAAATAAGTTTCGCAGGTCTACTTCTTTAAACTCATGTAGTTAAACATAGTTTTCTAGGCATCTAATCAATCCTAAGTTCGTTACATAATATATCCATTGATTCTCAAAAGATAGACGTTATACCTCGTAATTCAATATACCAAAGTTGTGATACAACTTGTATATTCTTTCTTAACACTTTAATCATAATGATATGATCAAGTCTTTAATCCTAGAGTTTCATATATATATATATATATATAACTTCACATGTTATGTTTTCAATCTAAACGGCTTGAAATAAACGTAGATAAAAATGAAAAATAGGTCAATTCTTGTATTACTAACCTCAAACAGAAGGATGATGTGTTCGTTGATGTCGATACGTCTTTAGGTTCTTCAGTGTAACACGAGTTTGTCTCAACATTTGTAGACTTCCTAGTCTAACCTAACGAAGTTTACTATAGTAATCTAATCAAGCGACCTTGAGCTTTGTAACTAAAATATGACAACCAAACTTGACATACTAGCGTTTGGCAGGTTCAACCGAGAAATGCTTTAACAGTCTCCATCAAGGAGATATATAAGTACAAGCATCTCATACAATTACACAACCCCCCACCCCCACCCCAAAAAAGATATGACAAGTAAGCACAAGTTCAAATTGTACTCTTCCCCATTTGATGTCATTCCCAAAAGAACAACATGAATGACCTTTATCTAATCACAAGAGAAGGATTTTCCAGGACATTAACATATTTACTCGCAAGTTACGAACAAAGTAGGTTTGTATCCCAATATTTTTCTCTCTTCTCGCCATTTACGAACAAAGAAGGTAAAAAATAGTGATCTTAATGTTAGAGGCACTAAGACACAATATTTTTGTGAGAAAAATAATAATCGACAAAAATTATTCTTTAGGTTAGTTACAAACAAAGAGGACAATTACGTCTTCTCTAGCCATGTACGGACGTAGAGACTAAAGTTCTCGATATTCCCTGGAAGTTACGCATTCAAGGTAGAAAGACGATTACTTGAGACCATCTTACGGGGTCCTAGGAAGTATATTCACAAAGTGTAATCGTGGAGATATCAATACTGCAATTCTCAGAATAGTTTACTCATCTTTTAGTCAGTGACGAAGACAAAGATTTAAGAGCTTAACTATGAGATGTTTGTTATAATCACCGGAAATATGATGGCAAAGAAAAAATCTCACAAAATCTCACAATATAATATATATATATATATATATATATATATAATCCATAAAGGTTAAGTATTGCGAGTCGTCTTCCAAAATAAAATTTAATTAAATAAACTTTAAACATGTAAGATGATATTGTTCGAGATAGCTAGTGTAATCACATAATATGCTACCTCAAACTCTAGTTATCCTCAAACAAATAAGAACGAATCCTTACAAGGAGTTACTAGTAAACAGAAGAACGGAAATACTAATGCCAAAGAAAACATCTAATTAAATACTATTGGAAACGTCATTGGTTTTGAGGCCTTTAAGTTTGTCTTTAATTGCATCCACGAGCTTTACCTTCACAACCTCAGGAGGATCTTTTTGTTGTATGAGAGACTCTTTCAGCTTCTTCATTTCCATGCAATCTGGCAGTCCAGTTACAGCTTTACTGTTAGCACTTTTTGAGGTGAGATACATTGTATGGGTATCCCAGTTCTTCCCCCAACAATTTCTTAATGTGTAGGATCCTCGACATATCTTGTCAAATATGACATATGGTCCTTCCGAAGTTGCTGCAAGCTTACCGTGTTTGTATTCTGATATGCTAGGTAGTACTTCTCTGAGTACTAGGTCACTAGGATGAAACTCTCTTGGTTTTACATCCCACTGGTTTTTTCTTATATGCCTTTGGTACTTTTCAAGTTGAATCAAGGCTCTTTCCCTATTAAGGTATGTTTCTTCCAAGCTTTTAAAGATTACCTCGTCATTTAAATTTGAAACCACTGCTAGAGTTCGTGCAGTTGGAAGGTTAATTCTATGGAGAGTACTGCTTCTATACCAAAGGCTAGGGAAAATGGTGACTCAAGTGTAGATATTCTTTTTGTCGACCTGTAAGCCCATACTTCGTATATGGTGTTATCCCACCTATAGTTGCATCTTTTTTTTTTAATGTTTGATAATAGAGTTTTGTTGGAGATTTATGATTAACCATTAACTTGTGGGTAATATGGCGTGCTGAACCTGTTCATTTCAGACATTCGATTGTCTTCATCAGGTGATTTTTACAATTTCGAGATAAAATATGAACTTTCCAAACTCTGAAGCTTTCATTATAATCATCTAGCTATGAGTTTTCAAGCTAGCATCTTAGAGATATAAGATATCATCTAAGATTGATTTTTCGAGTAAATTTAATGATATACTTTTGTTGTATATTCATCTTCTTAAAGATTTTTTTTTCAGGTTAATGGATTTGCACTACACCATATTAGCTAATTTGTAACACATACATTTGTCATGATTTTCTTTTAAATCACATAATAAATAGGTCACAAGTCTTGTAACAATTGTCTAGTGTGATAGAATTTCTCAAGTGTCACATTATTTTTGAGATTATTTTTTAAATAATTAAATGACACTTTTTATTAGTAAGAATTATGTGTAGTTGATATTACTCATTTAATATTACTAGATTCGCCCATATTTGTACCGGTGAAAAGTAAACCCCAATCACTGTAACTCTTGAGGCTTATTTTTTTCACATATATTCATGTTTTTTTTAATGAGCACGTGCACGTTGAATCATGGTGGCCTTAATCTAATCTATATATTTTGATATATCTTGAAAATGTCCCTGTAGTAGTATTGAGCATAAAAAATATGATCTTGATCTCCTTCTCTCTCACCATGTACGACTCATTCTCTCTCTCTCCCTCACCTGAATCTCCCTTCTTCGGCCTCTTTTTTTTTTGAACGTTTCTCTGGACTCTTGTGTCCTAACGGCTAGTTTATGTCGGACTTCTAACCGGAACTAGATCAGAATCACAATTTCTTAGTTTAATTTCTATCAGCCAGCTCTTATGAACACAACCCTTCTCACTGTTATTCTTATTTGCTTCTGAATCTATGGCTTATAGTTCTCGGAATTCTTAGATTTCTATAAAGTTTCTCAATTTTCCGGTAATTTCTCTCTGAATCCTTCTTCGAAATCACTATGGGTCTCATCAGGTATGGAAATCACTGTAATTGCATATGTAACTGCGTCAATGGCCTTAATCACTCTCAATCAAGCAACATCAATGCAAACAACAATAATAAATCTGGTTTCAACATTGCAGATCCTGAAATCTCTCAAACTAATCTCACAAATTACAAGCAAAGGCTATATTGGCTATATAATCACCATGAAGTAAACCTTAACATCAGTCTCAATAATTCAGATAATACTTCTCTACACCCACCTCTTATTTATCATATGATGTTTCCCCCAATCTCTGTCACAACAATCTTAGAGGAAACCCCTATTCATAAATCTATCATCATCAAGATGAGAATGATAGACATCTAATTCATCATCAACTGGAACAACAATGATTCTATTAGCATGGATTCTAAATCTAATGGGTATGTTTTTCTCCTTACTCTCTCATTCTCTAGCATCTCTACCCTCATGAACTCTAATACTATTACAGAGATTAACTCTCACAAGCATCATTTTTATATTCTAGTATTTATGTAGTCAATTGATCCTTGCATTTTAAAAGATAATTATCTAAGAACTAGCCATCATTTCAAATCTAACACAACACATTTACATAATACCATCAAACCAAAACATCATCTCATAAAGAGTTCCAAAATAAGTGTCATAATTTCAAAATAAAATCCAACAACCCAAAAGATAAGTATGTTCCAAAACATTACCAAAATAACCAACAAGTTCAAATCGATTCATTTGCTAGCCAACCCATTTACCTGTTTAGACATCCATTGGTATAAGACCATCTCTATGCAATTGTTAGCCTCTGCGCATCACCCTCCCTCGAGTGGCTCGTCTTGGTCGCACAAGAGGATAGTCTTGTATGTTTCTTCTCCTTCCGGACGATCTTCTCGCTCTAGAACTGCTGGCACTGGTTCAGGATCCACTTGATTTGGAAGATACTCTGCATGGACCTGCATAGGAGGATTCACTTTACCATATCATGCATTCGCAACAGCTGCTACCTCGGTTGCAATTCGTCTCACCACATGACACAACATATCAAGTTGAGGGAAATCAACTGCTTGAGGAGGAATAGGAACTGCGGAAAGTATACGGATCTCATCACGAAGAGGAACAAACATAACATTGGCATAAAAACCCTGCATTACGCCACCAGTAACAACAAAATTATCTCCTACACCCTCATTCACAACAAACTGACCAAACCGAGGATTAGCAGCATAAACCCTATAACCATTAGTAGATCTCCATGCTCGACCACCTGCACAATTTACAGACTCTGGTATGACTCCTTCCACTCCACATGCAATAGGCTCAGTGTCACCACCACCTTGACTACCATCTTCATATTCACTGCTACTCCCACTACCCTGATGAGGCACACCACCACCATTACCACTACCACTCCTCATAAACATTATCCTGAAAACTCCCTCGACATGCAATTCCTCTATTTTCATGGCCTTGTTGAGGAGCCCTACCACCATTACCACTACCACTTCACTTCTCATAAACACTATTCTGAAAATTCTTCGACATGCAAATCTTCCACTTTCTTGGCCCTGGAACATCACATATTAGTTTCATCAAAACTACTGCACCATGTTATCTTTAAACTTAAAATGGATGATTATCAAAACGAAAATTACCTGATACAAAGTTGGCATGCTATCTCTTGGAGATACTATAACTGCTCCACTTCCTGGAGGGATCTGATCATACATTTGTTCAATCTTCACCCTGCGATTGTATCGAATATTCTCCCAATGCCAGTTGAAATTTCGAGTGTAGTTAATGGATTCTCGTCCATTAGGAAAAGCAGTACCATATGGCAAGCTAGAGATTGGGTAATTGGGATTATATCAATTCAGAGTATGCTCTTCCAAGATTTCTGGGGTCTCCTCAACAATCCCACCTTCACTATAATACACTCGAGGCATGTTTTCTGGAATAAGATCTCAATACTCACTTTGGTATTTTGGTTCTTCACTGAGATAGAGAAACGATGGAAAATGAAGAGTTTTCTCTTCAAAAGGATTTTTATATCTCAAGTAAGAGTAAAATTCCAACTATCTTTAACATGGAGAGTTATTAACCTCACCCTCCCACACTTCTCTATAAGGCACTTCAGTCATACGGTGCATCCCTTGGTCACGTCTCTAGGCTAAATTGAACATAATTATGCCTATTACGTGATTCCGAAAAGATGCTACGAATGGATTGCAGCACTTGGCATACCTATGGTACATGCAAACACATTCTCAATTGGTTACTCCGACCATGAAGACCCACAAGTTGCCCGAAATTATATCAACAATTGGCAATTCACTATTCGTGGTAATCCCAACATGATTCATGCCCAGGGATCCATTAATGAGCCATCCAAACCATGGCTCACTACATCCATGAAATATCATACTCTCCTTTGGGGTCAACACAACATAATTGATATGTCCTTTTCACAACTCAAGGCTAAAGTACGTACTGCTTCTCTATCTACCCTATCAACTTACATTCTACTAACTTATATATGTCGTTTACACATGCTTCTCTATTGGATAGTGACACAACCTGCTAGTGACACCTATCCAAACTTTTCTAACGAACAAGCCGTGTATACTCTCATATATTGGTTTGACACACTAAGACCAATAAAAAAAAATCAAGCATATAACCTTAAATGTGCATCACGGGACTCCCAAACAAGATATTATGAATATGCTTTTTTCTTTTGTGATTTAGTGCATATACAGGTCGCTCTCACAAGTCTTGATAGTAGTCAACCATCACAAACACATCTAAACTCATCAACAACACTTGCTATGAATATATCAGAAGTCACATGGAACCTGTATTGCTATTCTGTTTGTTTTTGGTGTATTGAACTTAGTCCCACTCATCTGTATAACAAAAATACAAAAAAACAACAATAGACCAAGCAGTTCAAGTACAAAATGCAAAATAAAGCTGGTCATGTCCTCACTCTACATACCATTACCCTTATCACCCCTATCACTCCCATCACCTACTTCCTGTACCTCTCAACAACAATTCTCATGGCTTCCTCTTCTGGTACTAAACTAAATGAATCCGTTGATAACATGGTTGAGCAGATGAATTCCACTCTAAATATTCCTGAAGATTTATTTCCAAAAGTCTTCATAAACTCCAAAAATATTTTACCAAAAAAACAAGAAAACTTGAAATGGGTCTTCATTGGAAGACTTTGCAGCAAAACCTCTCATGAAACCAAACCATCTCTAGATTCATCAACTCCAACTGGGAACTTAGAAGGGATGCTGAGGTGGCTCTTTGGAAGAAGAGAAGAAACTATTACTCCATCATGCTTTGTAGTATTGAAGATTATAAAGTTTTCAAAAAATAAGGGACTAGAGGTATCTTCAACAAACTTATTGTTCTAACTGAAGTTCCTCCTTCAGGACCTGATTTTATTGATGAAGCCAACTTCTATGCTATCAAGATTTGGGTATTAGTGAAAAGGGTACCTAAACACATCATACATGATATCGGAAACATTCTCAAACCTGCTGGTATATACCAAGATGCTAAAAGAGCCTATGGTAGAGATGATGATGAGAAGAATCTTAAGGTACTCTTAACCATTGACATTACCAGAGACTTAAAGTTTGGTATAAATGCTTATGAGACACCAACTATCTCACACTGGTTGGAGTTTTCTTATGCTTTGAATGTCAATGCTTTCTGCAAAATCACCCTGGTCCTCTCTGTGAGGAAAAATAAGAAACCTCTCAACATATTAGCAATAACACTAACTCCTCCAATACCAACAATTTCAATACCCCACCCAAAACCCCAATACCTATAATCAAGAAAAGATCCTACTCAGACAAAGATGTTGCTGAAGAATTTGCTACTAAGATGAGACTAGCATAAAGGCAAATTGTCATCAAAAATATCTTTGAAGAACTTGATGGCCCTGAAGATTTCCTCATCTCCAAAGCAGGACTTCAAGACCCCATCATTGAGAGGATACCAACTCATAATCCTGAATCTCTTGCTTGTCCAAAAAAGCATAGAAAGATCCTAGACAGTTACAAAGCTAAACATAAAAACCAAAAGAGAAAGGGTACCAACATCAAAGTAGCTGCTAGAATGCAAACTCAACATGCAAAACAAAGAATTGAGAGTAACATAAACCCTGAAAATATTTTCTTAAGATCACTCTCAACATACCCAACCACTATACTTCTATTCCTTCCTTATCAGATATCCAAGAGCAGTGAATGAAGAATTCAACAATCAGAAGAAATAACTCTCAGAAAGGAGGAAGAAGGAGTCCAAGCTTAAATCCTCTTCTAACCAGAGTTATCCACAACCTATGGAAACTAAGAGGAAAAACCAAATGATGTCCAGCCCCACAGATCATAACCTTAATATCTGAGACCAATTGCCTCCATCAAAGAAGAACAACACTCAAGACCAGAACATGAAGATGAAACATCTGACAAATTTGACTACTAGTAAACTTGTGGGAGAAAATCCTTTTCAGATTACTGAGGTACATGCTATTACTCTAGTTTCTTTTTTAAACTCCTTAACCATGCCTACTGCTCTTTTTATTACTCTTTTTCATAAGGATATGAGCCTCTGGCATACTATGAACATAATTCATCTATACATCTGCATAAATTTCAATATCTTCATAAACTACATTATAAGCCACATCATCCTTATCCTAGAGTTTACTCTGGCAATTTTTTAATATGATGACCTGGAACTGTCAAGGTCTAAGAAAACACAATATACTAGTATACACCTGAATAACATGCTAAATAAGCATAATCCTGACATTTTCTTCTTATCTGAGACAAAACAACAGTCTAAAAATCTAAAGAGTATCCTTAGCAATATAGGAGTCACTAAATTTTGGTTTCAGAACCAAGAAGAAAAGCTAACACTGCTGGGGGTTTTGTTCTAGCTTGGAAAACTAGATTAAACATTACTTTTCAGAATTTTTCCAACAATCACATTAGTGCAATCATAATCCTAGCAATGGAGACCCCTGGATATTTACAAGTTATTATGACAGCCCTTATCCTACTTTAGATAAATTGCAATCTTGGAAAATGATTGAAAACACTGATAAAAGTAATACTCTACCTTGGCTTATTATGGGAGACCTAAACCTAGTGATGCATGATCATGAAAAATTTAGTCAATATCCTATTGATACTTCTGAAGCTAAACTTTTCTTGAAAAAGATGGAAGAGGCAAACCCGACTGATCTGGGTTATACTGAATGCCATTTTACTTGGACAAACAGAAGAATAGGAAACCAATTGACTTAATAGAGTTAGAGAGAGGGCTATCTACTGATGCTTGGTTATATAATTTTCCTAACTCTACCATTTCAAACCTACTAGCTATAGGATCTGACCATAACCAAATTAATCTCAACATCAATCCCAACTGGAAACAAGGCCACATCCCTTTTAAATTATTTGGTCCTTGGCTCAACCATCAAGATTGCAAAGACATCATTACTGAATGTTGGAAGAAAGATCACAAGGGCGCTTTTGCTATTAAAATAGCCAGAAAACTCAGAGATGTTAAAGTCAAGGTGAAACTATGAAACATAAAAACTTATGGCAATATCAAAACTAACCTTGAAGACAGTCTCCAGCACCTTGATTGGGTTACCAAAAATCAGTTTAACATCAACAAAGGAAGAGATATTAAAGAAGCTAAGAAGATTGTGGAACATTGGCAAAATGTTCAACAAAGTTTTTGGAAAACAAAAAACAGAGATCAATTTATAAAGTTGGGAGATAGAAACACTAATGGTACTTGGATTCATGATAGCAAGGATATCACCAACTACTTCACCAGTCACTTTGCAAATATGGCTACTGCTGAAACTATTACCATAAACTATTCCATTATCAATCTTATACATGCTATCATCGCCACTACTGAAAATATAAACCTTCTCAAAGTCCCTGATACCTTTGAAATTAAAAACATCCTTTCTAGTATGGCTGGAGACAAAACACCTGGTCCTTATGGTTTTCCTCCAAATTTCTTTCAAGCCAACTAGGACATTGTTGGGGAAGATATTACTACAATGGTTTAAAACTTATTCAACTCTGAATTCTTGTTAAAGGAAATGAACTCTACCTTCATCTCCCTCATTCCTAAAACTGACCACCCAACATCCCCCTCTCACTTCAGACCTATCTCTCTATGCAACACTACCTACAAAATTAAATCCAAACTTCTTGCTCAAAGACTTAAACCTCTCCTACCTAAGCTCATCTCCCCCTTTCAATCTGCCTTCATCAATGACAGATAAATTTCTGATAATATAGCCATTGCTCATGAGCTCATCCATCATATGAATACCAGACATGGGAAAAAGGAGCTAAAGGCATTATGGGTATCAAAATTGACATGACAAAGGATTTTGATAGAGTCGGCTGGGAATTCCTTATGAAAATTATGGCCCAAATGGGTTTCAGTCCCCATTGGTGTAACCTGATTATGCAATATATCTCTACTACTAACCTTGTTGTTCTTGTGAATGGTTCTCCTGGCAAACTCTTCAAACCCACTAGAAGACTCAGACATGGTGACCCTCTATCCCCTTACCTGTTCCTTTTCTGCATGGAGGCCCTTTCTAGATATCTTATGCATGATGAAGCTCAAAACATGATCCATGGTGTCAAATTAAGTGCTGATGCTCCTGCTATTAGTCACCTTCTCTTTGCTGATGACTGTATGATAATCTGCAAAGATAATATGGAGTAATGCACTAATCTTATCAAGGTTTTTCAAGACTTCAGTCAATCTTCAGGGCAAATGATAAACTTTATTAAGTCTGGCATATTTTTCAGCAAAAACACTGCTCCTGACATTGCTGATAGTATAAGCCAACTCATGAAAGTTCAAAAGATTGATATCAAGGATAAATATCTGGGCTCCCCTCTCTTCACAAACAAAATTAAAGTGTAAGACTTTAAAGCCTGCATAGATAAACTAATTCAGACTAGCTGGATGGAAAGCTACTCTATCTACTGCTGGCAAAGTTACTATGATTCAGTCTGTTACCTCTACTTCAAGCATTTACCAAATGAACTGCTTTAATCTTCCAAAGACCACTTGCAAGGAAATTAATGCTATTCAAAGAGATTTTTTTGGAATAAGGATCAAGATAAACCTAAAGGTCTATACTACATAGCTTGGAATGCTGTTAACAAACCAAAAGAATTTGGAGGCTTGGGATTCAAGAATATGGAATATTTAAATAATGCCATGATCACAAAATAGTCTGGAGACTAATCACTGAACCTCACTCCTTATGAAGCTTCTCTATGAAGGCTGCTCATTTCCCATATCAAGAAGTCATAAGGATGGATACCAAACCTAAACCTTCTTATTCTTGGATATGGAAATGTATTCTTGAAAGCATTACTAATATCCAAAAGTACTACATTTGGAAGATGGGGAGGAAATTTAATTCACATTTGGGAGGACAAATGGTATGATGGTCAAATTGACATCCTTCTAAACCACCCAATTGCCCATCACTGTCAACTAACTACTCAACACCATTGGTGATTGGTGTTGAAGCACTGCTCGGTTGAACCCACCAAGCATTTGTATGTCAAAATTGGTTGTCATATTTAGTTCCAAAACTCGAGTCGCTTAATATGTAAACTACAGTTAACTTCGATAGGTTAGACTAGAAATGATCGAAAGTATTGTGCTACAGTTACTCACAAAGATCTGAAGATGGATCGAACACAACAAAGACATCATCCTTCAGCTTGAGCTTAGTAACTATGACTTGACTTGTTCCATATCTATCTTGTGTCTTTCAAATCTTTTAGATTGAAAACATAACATGCAAAATTATATTTTGAATATCAAAGTGTCAAGGAATTTATTGAATTACGAAGTATAATGTTTATCTTTTGAACTTCGTAGATATGACATCGACATAATCTTTTGGATGCTATTATGACTATGTTTATGGGTAAAGGTGAAGATTTAATCCTAAGAAACAATGTGTACATTTGTTTAAAGGAAGTAAATTCATGAACTTGTTTTGTGAATCGAAAGGGAAATCGCTAGGCTTATTGGTATTGTTATTCATTGCATATCTCTTGAACTACCAATATGTGTGATTAGTATAACCGCTCATGACTTGTTTATGTTCTTGGTAAAACTATTCACAAGGCCTGACTTTTGTATTGGTATGACTTTTATTAGTGAAACTGATCTTAAGTAATCACCTGAGATGGTATGATCGATTTAGTGTTATATATTGGTATGACCAACTCTAGGCAAAGGGGAACCGATCCTATGAATAGGTGCAACCAATCACAAGAGGGGAATCGATCCTTGTAAGAGGTGCAACACGTTTTTAGTAGATGGGGATATCGATCATATGAACATGTACAACAAGTTTTTAGTGAAAGGGGAACCAATCCTATGGACATGTGCCGCAAATACAAGTTTATACCGTAAATATGTGGGAACCGATCCTATAGACATGTGCAACAAGGGGGAACCGATCCTATGAACATGTGCAATCGGCCACAAGAAATCTCAACCCAATATGAGCACGTTTTGTGTTTTTAACACAAAAATTTATCCAAAAATATCTTTTCGAATTTTCTATTATTCTAGAAATATTAGAGATACCGAAAATATATTTGGTTAATGTGGATACGTGAATAATGTCAACATTAAGATTTGAGCATCTTATTTACAGGAATTATGAAAACCGAATTTTGCTATTTATTGCATATGTTCGGTTTTGGAAATTCCTTGGTGTCCAAACTTCCTTGATCTATAAATACCTAAGTTTGCATCTCTAGCAAACTATCCTAAGAGCCAGCAAAACTACCTAGTTGTGTTGTTACTGGTGGAGCCGTCTATTCGGAGAGGAAAGTACCCTAATTAGTCTAAATCTCTTACGACCGCTCACTTAAAGACTTCTGTGGGATCAAGAAGCTGTACGAGTACCGTTGGTGGGAAACTAGATGATTGCATTGTTATTTTAGTTTTTGATTATTGGTTTGATTGACTAACGTCTGTTGAATCTTTGATTGCACTTAGTTTGTTTATTATTAAGAACCTTCTCTTCTGATATAAGGCTCACTCAAACTAGATCAAAGATCTAACGATTCTACGGATCTAAGTCTTTCTAGATCCGTAAGATATATTCATTAATTTGCCATTGTTAACAGACTCCGTTCTGTGCAACAAATCAATAAGGAATCAAGTTTGTTTTTGCAGGTTGTTACTTTGAATATTAAATCGAAGATTGGAGACTTTTGTTCTTGTGTTTGATCTTGGTGTAACTTTCTGTGACTTGATTTTCCGGATCAAAGAGGTTGTTTATTTTCAATAAACATAACCTTTTCTAAGATCAACAAGTAGTTTGTGATTTCATCATAAACCTTGTAATCAAGGCTAATTATTTCTGCACTCATTGTCTTGTTTGATCTTGTAATCAAGGAGCTTCGGATCTGGTAACATGTCTTAAAAATAGAAGATCCTTAACTGTGCTTATGTCATATATTTCGGTATTGTGATTATAAAGTGAGTTTTGTTACCAAACAATTTATCCTTTACTGTTTGGAATACGATCCAAAGGAATCTTGTTTTCGCAATTGAAAGATTGAACCATTAAGAAGATATATTAGATTTAAGTCCTAAAGAGAACTCTTGTTCTGCTAGGATATCTAGTATCAAATATCTATTGAGAACTTCGGTTCTGCTAGATATTATCAAAACAAATATCTATAGAGAACTTCGGTTCTACTAGATATTATCAAAACAAGAATACTGCTGAAGCTGAGTAACTAGGATTTTAGTTTACTTAGAATTGTCTACACGAAGTTGCAGGTTTACTTTTTGTAGCGTCTTAATTCATTGAGTATACAATTCTGGACTAGGTCCTGGGGATTTTCTACAAGATTGTAGTTTTGCTCGTTAACAAAATTCTGGTGTGTGCTTTACTTTATTTCCGCATTATAATTATATTTATATTATAATTAAAGTAATTCCAGTTGTATGTTAACTAGGCACTTGATATTTATCTTATAAGGTTTCGGTTATACCGTACTATTATCAAGTGAACACTTTGTTGTAGTGTTGTCTCGATTTCATATCCTTAGACGATCATACAAAGTGTATTGGATTTCTCCACTTGTCTGATATAATTATTCACGTGTTAGGCCAGTTCAGACTAACCTTATTTCAAGTGGACTCTGTGTTGAAATATTCCTTGAGTGATTGTTTCTCCAAGAGGTTTATACACATTGGGTCTTGTATAGGTTGTGATCAAAATAAAATATTGTGGTGTATTTGGGTACCCTCGTCTTTTCAATTGGTGTCAGAGCAGGCAAACATGAAAAGATCTAACAATATGTGTTTGGCGTGATCCAACCTATAAGTTTTGAATCAAATGGTTGATTCAGTTAACGTACCTCCAGGGTTTGATGGCTCAAACTATCTATGGTGGAAAATGGCTGTGTAGTCTTTTTTCAATCTCATGACTTTAACACTTGGGTTTTAGTTATTGATGGGTATGAACACCCAAAAGTATTGGTCAATAACTCAACAACCGAGTTTAGACTAAAGGAATTGAATGAATTCAATAATGAAGAAAAATTGCTTTCGAAGCAAAATTCCTATGGATTGAACGCCATTATCCATGCTGTAACTCGAGACCTCCATCATCATGTAACCAGGTGTAAAACATGAAAGGAGGCTTGGGATATTCTTAATATCGTATTTGAAGGGAATGCCTCTGAAAAAGAAGCTAGGCTTCAAACCCTATCTTCTAAATGGGAAAACCTTCGTATGGATGAAGACGATACCTTTGATGAGTTTGATCAAAAACTTTCTGAAATAGTGAATGCCTTTTACGCTTTAAGAAAAACTATTTCAGATAAATATATTGTGTGTAAAACTCTAAGGTCTTTACCAACAAGATACGAATCTAAAAAGCATGCCATCATGGAAGCAAAATGATCTTTCCACACTATCTAGAAGCGCTCTAGTTGGTAAATTAAAGATCATTGACCTTGAATACCAATTCAAGAATGAAGAGGGTATTACCCTTAAAGCCGTAACTAAGACTTGTTCTTCGGATACAAAAACTGAGAATCGTAGTGTTGATACGACTGCACGACAATTTAGAAAGTTATTAAGACAAAAGAAAAGGAGTTCTTCAAAAGATGCATCTTCTCCTTCTCAAAAATCACAAAAATGTGTAGAGAATAGATAACAAGATGATGGTGATAGATTTAATTGTTCCAAGGATCAAGAGAACAAAGCTTTCACCGCAATTGCTGAATGCACATCTGAAAAGGATATTGAAGTAACTTTAGAGTCAAAGGCACTTGAATGTGATAAACTTTGCAAAGAGAATGAAAGTCTAAAAGGGTACTTGATATTCTATATAAGGATATAGAACGTGTGAGCAATGGTCAAACTTATCTTGAAGTCTTGGAAGAATATAGAAAACAAAAAGGTGATGATCGAGAAGCTCCAGAGCCAAAGGCACTCGACTGTGATCTTCGTGAAGAGAATGAAAGATCGAAAAAGGAACTTGATGATATGTATAAGGATATAGAGATTATCAGCAATGAGCGAGATTATCTTGCAGCCATGAGAAGTTATAGAGAGCAAATTGAAGAAAGTCATGATCGAGAAAGGAAACTATATACAGAGTTGGAGAACCTAAAGAACACTGAGGTAAGTAATTCTACCAAATCTGAAATTTCTTTAGATTATAAAGTTCAAATTGATAAATTTAAGGCTGATCTAGATAATGCTCTCGAAAAAATAAAAACATTGGAAAAAGAGAATATGGGTCTAAAAACGGACTTGAAAAAGTTCGATAGTAGCACAAAACAACTTGACTCAATGTTGAAGTCAACTAGAGTTCCTCGTGACACGTGAGGATTGGGCTACAAAGGTAAACAAACTTTGAATACTAAACAGGAGACAAAGTTTGTAAAACCTAAAGACTCTGCTGAAGAAATTGCTTCAAAAGGTGCAACAAAATATTGCTCTTCCATAAAAAATAAATCTGTAACACCTTCATCTTCAGCAAAAGACGGAAAACGTAAAATCCGTCAAACTCTAATGAAAGAGAATCCACAACAAGGTAACACTAAGCCTCAAGTTCCGTGTGTTACTAAGCATTGATCTTATTGTGGAAATAAAGGACACTTGGAAAGGGGGTGCATATTCCGTAAAAGGAATGAGAAAGCCATAGATGCACGTGTTTCCGCAAAATTGGCTGAACTCAATAATGATTCTCGTGCTAAATCAGGACATCATTGTCCTAAAAATGAGCAAAAGATTTATTGTAATGATAGTTCAAAGTTTGCTTATCAGGCTTCTACAAAGTTTTCTCATTATCACTCAAACAATAAAAGGAGAGATAACTTTGTAAAGACAAGATCTGATATTCCAAATTGGAAAAAGACTAACTCTCAGAGTTTCCAACATTTCAGTGTTTCCTCAAGAGATTCATCTTGGATTTCAAGAGGAAATAACAGGAAGAACAAAGCTGCCCTTGTAAAACCCATTTCTAAATGGTGTCCAAAGTCTTCTCTAAAGACAACCAGGAAGGTATCAAAAGATAGTCACAATGATGACACTCGAATGATAAGTTTCAATACTCATGACATTCAGAATATTGTGCTAAATGTTCTTGATCAAATGAATGTAGCTCCATGTTGTCATCATTATATGAGATAATTAGGTCTCATATCTGTTACCTTTTTATGATTTTGTGACTTTTAATTTAGCGAATTTCATATCTAACCTTTTGGGTTGCTTAATCAAATAATCATCAAAGGATGATGACAATTAATCCCATATGTGAGTCACGATTATACTATTATCAATTTATTTCTCATAAGTTGTGTATCATTGTTATGAAAATGTATGAGCTTTGTCTCCATGATAGCCAGGGCTATCAGACGGACGTCGTTGAATGGGGGCCATCATCCGGCGGTCATGAAACTCCGGATGGAGTTTTTGCTTGGATGGCTGGGAAATTTAGGGTAATATCAAGTGACCGCGTGTGGGTGAAAAATAAAAGATTTTGTTATCAAACATTGATAGTCACGAATAAAGAACTAACTCTCCATAAACCAAGCCATTGACATCACTGAGAAGATTCATTCGGAGCTGAAATTAAATCGATCAATCTCCAGAGAGAGATTTGTCATCGATATGGCATCAGGATGGGGATGGGGAATCACAGGGAACAAAGGAAGGTGTTACGATTTCTGGACAGATTTCAGTGAATGTATATCAAATTGTAGAGAACCTGAAGATTGTGCTCTTCTTAGAGAAAATTATCCTGAGTGTCTTCGTCATGCTAAAGAGGTTCGTTTGTTCCTTATTTTTGTATGGATTTGAATTTCAAATTAACATGAATTGTCTGGATCTGAATTTCAAATTAACATGAAATTTCAAATTACTCCGGATGGAGTTTTTCAATTCGAGGGCCAGGAAACTTCATATAAAGGCTTATGTTCTTTCTTCCATTTTTATTCCCTTTCTTGTCAAACGCAGAAACCCAAGAATCTTACTTCTCTGTGTTTCTTTTTGTGCTTCTTCTTTCTGTGTGATGTAGGTTGTTCATATTTATATGTTGCAGTTAATCAAAAAGATGATTGAGAAAAATAGAAGAAGAAGGTAGGCATACAGCTTCACAGAAACCCTAGAATTTTACCTTGAAGTTCTCTAATTAACATGAAAGACCAATTTGGTGAATCCACAATTACAAGTATGAGACTGGAGATACTAAAGTTTTCATAGCCCGGTAATTTGTTTAGCCTCCAAATAATATCTATTTTGATGATCAGCATAATGTTTTTTTATTTAGCCTCCATATAATATGCACTATTCTAAAGCATAAATCTGTTTGGATAAGTTTGTCAACAATCATCAGCAATGTAATAGCTGAAAACTTTGGTTATACAAACGAGTATGAGCATATTCCTTGGCTTGATTCTTTTCTCCATTTTCTTGAATCCACACTACTATTTTCCTCACAAATTTGGATAATTTAGTCGTACTCTTTAATTATATATTTATTGCCTGGGTTGCAGATGAGAGGCAGGAGGACTTATGGGTACCTATAAAAATTTCTGCCAACCGTGTGTTCAGATTTAATAGACAGTTTGTATAGTAAACTGAATTAATTGGAGAGCAGATGTCTAAGTTGATTATAATTGATTGCATGATGGCTATTGATTTGTAAGCGTACCTACGACCTAATATACAATACCCAATCCGTTTCTCGCACCCATCTGATAGTTTACTTCCTCTTTTCCTCTCCCTATTATTTTGTTTGATTCTCTTTTTTAGTTGTGTTATCCTATTCATTGTAGGGGTTAATGTTCATTTTCATAGAGCCTTCGCACAGATTAGTGGTAAACCTGTGCGCACAACTCTCATTACCATATTAGCAAGTTGAGATAGTAAAAGTTGTAAAAACTATCCTAAATTTAACAATTTCTTGCAACTAAACTTCTAACAATAAGCAAATGTATTTGCAGTTATTTACTCATCCCAATTTTTGCAAATTCTATATTCTATCTTAAGTCACTCTAAGACCCCATAGTAATTATTTAGGTAACATAAGAAATACTAATTACTAAAAGGTTAACGGGTTTTGATTGTCTATTCATGTGAGTACTTTGGGTTGGTATAGGTAAATTACTATTATTTTTGTATGGGGATTTGCAATTGAGACTAGGTCTTATAAAGACTGAAAACTAATGAATGGGATCACCTTTAATGAGGGATGTTCATTTTTGTTAAGTAATTCTCATTTAAACAAGAATTCCGATCCAATTCCTGGCTTTTACATATTTTAACTAGCTTTCTTTGCTGTGGCGTTTAATATGGTTTTTCATGCTGTCTAATTCTTATTATTTTGATGGCAGAACCATCAAATGCTACTGGCGGTGAGACTACACGTGTACTTGCAATACATGGAGTTTAAGTAGTTATCAGAGTAAGGAATATAGTTGAGCATATTTTACAGTCGATGCTGTAATTACTGGAGTGAGTAGTATATTATTCATCCTCATGTTGAATACTATTTGGTTTATTAATTTGTTCACCATTGGATTATAGAAACATGCTTAATGACAAGCTAAACATATTGCTTACATTAGACAGACAGTGCAGTGTTGGGATGAAATGTCTACAATTGTTCACCTGAGATGTAATTTATTAATAGTTGGTTCGGAAATCGCCTTAAAATATGATGTGTGTACGCACAAGACCCGCAGATCGTTAAAATGTATAGTGGCGCTGAATCAAAAACCATTTCGAGACATGTGCGATCTAAAATTTTCAGCAATATTAGAAATGACAACATCCTTTTCATGGGTTCCCAGATTTGGATTCCTCATCATTATGTTGGCTATTGGACCAATTTTTCTCTTTTTGATGGAAGCAGAAAAGTGAATTACAAATGGAACAGATAAGGCAGATGTGTGCATTGTGCATATCCGTGGAATCTCCTGAATGAAATAACAAAGTGAGTAGGATCAAGTTCATTGCTTCATTTCCCTATTTTTTATAAGTTCGGTTTTTCTTTATTGCTGCAGACACTTGCATGCATTAGCCTATAATGAACAAGGGTGATTCATCTAAGGATTTCATATAAGGAAACCATTATTGTAGCTTAAGGGTTTATGTATGTCGATATATACCATCTGAACAGTGAAGAATTAGAGCCCTAAATTGTACGTGAGGCTCAATATCAGGACTTAACAATACCAATGGTCTTAATGCAGGTAACATAAAACATTCAATAAAAGAGAATCATCTATCAGAACACACTAAATTTCCTTTCGATTATTGTGAGTCCCTTTTTCTCTATAATTGTTAGGTTTTTTGATTTTTTCATATACATAATTGTTTTGAATCGTTGATCTCAGATTACTTGAACTCTTTGAGATAGTAGTATGAAAATTAGTTTTTGATAAAGAGAAAATAATGACCCCCCTGACTCCAATAAACATTCATGTGCGGATGATCTAATGCTATCAGTACCATTTCCTCCATAACCTCAAGTAATACCTCCTCAAGGAAATCCACCTGGTGGCTTTCCGAACCCATCAGGAGGTCTAGCGCTTGGAGACATTATGAGGAGTCATGGTCATGGTTACAGTAAATGAACTTATTACTTATATCCTTTGTGAAGATCTCTTGTTATGGTGACATGGAACGTATATGAACCTTGAGTGTCCTGTTATGGTTCAGATATTTTTCGCCCATAGAGTGTATTTCCCATGGAAGTTCACAGAAGTTTTATGCATTTTTTTATTTTGGTGATGGATGATTGAGTGTCCTAAAATTGAAATCCTTGAGAATCCACGAGATTGTTTTATATCATCTTATGTGCTGATAATGTTCTTATTAGAATTTCATTGATCACAGAAATTCTTGAAATTTATTTTCCGCAACATGTTCGCTTTTTGTTTCTTCCACATATGGTGTTCAAAATGCTTTGTAACAATATCTAACATGTTTCCTTTCTAATCACATTCAAACCTACCAGCTGAACCATATGAGATTATTTCTTTCAAGGTGTATTCATTTCCTAAGATCTCTTTCAATTTCTCATTTGATTTACCTAATTTTCATATATATCCATGAGTTTGTTCTTATGCATTGTAACTTATTAACTCCATGTTACAAGAACAAAAATTGACAAGTCAACACCTATTTCTCCAACTAGGATCTGGACTCTGCTCATGGTTCGTGTCTTTAATATCTTTAAAACTTTGTACTTCTTTTTGTGCAATCATTTGTTGTTTTAGATCACGTTTGACATTAATTAAGTTATGTGGTGTGGATTTGCAGTTGCATGTATACTTCAAACTGAAAACCCCTGAAGCAAATTATCCTCCATTGGTGAATGATCCCGCTAATAGCACAACAACTCTGGTTTTGGCAATTTATAGGAATGGATGATGAGGAAGATCCAAAAGCTCTCTTTTACGTGAGATGCTAGATGATAAAAAAAAAATGGGCTACTTCAATGGGTACCTTGCTGCAGTAGCCTAAGCAATCATGTAAGTCCTTATTAATCCCTCCCTTTGAGTGGTACCAAATCGTATTTGTCAGGACTGACTTGGATGATGAGACCGCGTCCTATACTCGGGAAGATGATGAGGTTCTGAAAAATACATGACCTATAGTTGCGTGATTTTAGATCTTCAGTAGTCAAACAGAGAATGATCTGATGAAGCAATGAAATCAACTAAATTTCTTATGATGTTTTTTAGGGGCTTCAGTTCTTTGGTGAAACCAATGATGCTCTACATGCAGAAACAAAATCAACTAAATTATATAGAATGAAACAGAAGACAAACCCATTAGAGCAGATACAGTTTCAAAGCCAACAATACATGAGGTATGTCTCTTTGTCAAGGGAAATGATATGCTATTTCATTATTGCTTGAATCACATTACTAAATTGTAGTTATCTTAAACTGAAATTGAAGGGTAAGTCTTTAAAGGTTGCTGACCCGTTGATCTGTTGTCTGATGACGCATAGCTTTTTTCTATACCTTAACTTTTTTTTTTTGTTGTTGCAATTTTCATACTTTCCTACTTGATTGAATTTTCATACATATCAAGTTTAATACATTACACCTGCGGTGGAACAAGGGCTTCCCATCACAAGGGTTATTAGTCGAATGACTTTGTAACAAATTTTGTCAAAAACTGACAAATTTTGATGGAGTTATATTATGTATTTTTGAATTCTCCGAAGATGAGAAGACAATCAAGTAGACTTGGAGATGGACCAGATGTGATTGAAGTCGACCTTAATGATAAATCGGAAGGTAGTTAGACTTTATTAACTCTTCCATTTTAACTCCACTGAATTTGATTTTCAATTTATGGCCACCTCTACAGTATCATTATAAATCCTTTGAGTTCGGGACCAAAAATGTCTTTTGCAGCTTTTGCTAGCTTCAGTTCTATGGTGCACTAATTCTGCAGGTTATGTTCACAAGAAAGCATGACAACCTGTGTTAGTGCTTAAAATTTTACAATATAGGTAACATTGTTTGAAAACATCTGTCTTCTTTTCTCAGTTGGTAGCATTACACACTTGGAAATTTGTTGACATCATGGTTAAATATTTCAGTTTCCTGACGAACAATACTAGATTAGGTTGATATTTCACAGCATTTATGATGGTCCAGGCTTTGTCCTATTCCTTTTTACCCACTTTGTCTGTTGTCACTCAGCTGTAGTTTAATAATTTTTTAAAATAGCAAATTCGGTACCTTTTGAGGTTAAACCTTTGACATTATTTAGTTTCAAAAAGAATGCATTTTTATTCGGAGCTTCACATCCTAATAGCAGTAGTGTTTTGTAACTCTATTTAGTTAGATATTGAATTCACGATTACTATGGTGTGTAGCAAACCCGAAGACACCCTTATAGTACTCGAAGACAGAAATTAGAATAGGTAGTGGGAATAAGTATGTGATGGGTGAGGGTTTTAACATAGTGTTACCTGCTGTCTTAGCTCAACTGGTAGAGCACATGGTTTATAACCATGTAGTTGTGGGTTCGATTCCCACAGATGGCACATAAAATAAATTATGTGATTAGACTTCAAAATATCAGCGTAGTAAACTGATCGACCGATTAGGTTCATTTCATATACGTAGAATCAGAGTAGCATTGAGATCATTCCCTATTTAGGTATGGAAGACCATGGTAAGGACTCAGATGTTAAGAATTCAAGATTAGGATTATGATTTATAATAAAAAATTAAGTATCTTATAAACAATAATCAAAACAAGATTTTGTTATAACCACGACACTATGATCGCTCTCAAAGGCTGCTTCACTAAGTGTGTGATTGGGGGAATGGTATTTCAAGCATGAAATGTTTTCTACTTGGGGAAAGGTTGTTTCATTTGAAGATTAGTCCAATTAACTTAATTATGACCATGACACTGCTCAATTAATCATATTGTATCGTAAAAACATGGAAGGTCAAAACTTTAGACTTATAGACAACGCTTAGGTATATAATTGAGAATTCAGTAATATAGCATATGGTGATCACAGACAGAATCTTTAAAAAAAAATAAGGATATTTACTTTTGTGGATTAACGTGACAACCGGGTATCAAATTATTAATTTCCGTTCACCAAGATTTTGTTTGGTAGGGTCCAAGCATGGAGATTAGATTCAAACCTTTAAGAGATACGAAGCTGCACAAGGCAAGCAACGTGACGAAATTAAAGAAAAATATAGAAATAGCATGCACTTAATTGACCACGACATGCAACCAGTTAAGTTGGTTAAGCTTGGTTTCTGGGACTTATCATATTGCATGTTGCCATTATGATTTGTGTTTTAATTAGAAACCTATGATAAGTGTTATGGGACAGGGACTTCTGATAATGTAATGCACTTTAAACCTATAAAATCTTAATTCATTTGTTGCCATTACGACTTTTGGGGGTTATCATACGGTGTACCTAGGCTTAGCTAAAAATCCTAAATGCATCTAAGCTAAGGTTAGAGAAAAACAACAACCACTATGGGCCTTAGCCTTAGATAATTATAACCTAACCACGAAACCTAATCACAACCAACCGGATAGTTAAGCTCTGATTGTTTAGTTTCGCATGTTTAACAGATTCCTAATGGTCGAGTCGACTAATATGACCCAATTAACGAAACAGGGTCGTAGGCTCCAGCTAACCTATAGGCTTAACCCCCGGGTTGTAGGTTCAAGTGATACTTAATAAAAGACGATGGAGAATCATGGACGGGTCAAAGACATATAAATTCAATTTTGCAGGTAAAAGTGTTAAAATATGATTATTACAAATGGATCTTTAAGTCCTTTATTAATCTCCTTGAGTTGACACTATTAAAAAAGGTGGGTGGTTAAAATTGGCTTCATACCTTCTCTCGAACGGGGTAACGGGGTAACGTGTTTGGATGCACTTTTCGACTTCTGGAAGTCAAAAAGTCAGAAGTAAGTTTGGCAATAATATTTCAGAACGACTTCTAGAAGCAGAAAAATCAGCTTTTTGTGAAGCAAAATAGTTTTGCTTTTGACTTCTGCTTCTGACTACTACTTCTGGAGAAGCAAAAGTCAGAAACAGATTCGTATCCAAACACGCTATAACACATGTATCATGATCGAGACTTATTAGAAGCTACTTGACTAACCTTGGTAGTTTTTATATTATTCATGCTCTATATTATTTAGTCATAATTTTGTTCACAACTATATAATAGCCTTTTTATTTTTCTGTTTGGATTGGGTAGTCTTTTATTTTTGATTTTTTTTTCTTGGATTCCTGAGTTATTATTATTTATTTATTTATTGGACAATTACTTATTTCAAATTATTCAAATTTAATTGAACGACTACATACGTATTCAAGCAAAAACCAACATAAACTTACCATGCGTAAAAAAAAAAATACAACACAAATGGCTTAGCACCAACCTTATGAGTTGTATAGGAAATGTAAAAAGAAACCATACTACACAAATCGATCCGAAGAGGTTGAGCGTAGGCACAAAGAAGCAACATTTCCTCAATAATGTTAATTTTTTAAAATATACTATTATTCCTACTTAAGGCTTATTTGAAGAATGAAGAGTTCATTGAACATGAGAAAGACAACCGAGATTTTGCACTCAAGGAAATCGAAAACGATATGGTTATATTTTTAGGAGATCAGGTCATAGAAAAAGTGTGTCAACAACGATCATGCATTAGTCTTTCCCTCAGGGTGAGTCTGAAAAGAAAATTCACAGGTACATGACATCAGTCCATGAAAATTTGGAGAAGTTAAAATTATAAAATTAAAACAGAAACATACGCTACGACAATTCAAACCACATCCGGGAATGCCCAAAGAGAGAAGCTTGAAATTCATGGACAGGTCAAAGATTTAAATATTCACTTTTGGAGTAGTTTTTGTTGGATCCCAAATTTTTTTGCCTATTTATGTTAGCTAATATTCTTGGAAAGGTATACTATACTCCTATTTATAATATTGTTTACAATATCGTATGGTTCACCTGGTTTTTGGCCGTATCAAAAGGCATTAACAACTAATTGACTGACATCAATAACTTTTGTATAATTCACCTAATTATTGTTTTGGTTATTTGAATTCTTATATCCTTTATTTGTACATCGAAGTGTTGTTTTTCTCTTTGTAATAGATTTTCTGGATTGTTTTGTTTTAAAAATTTAGACTTAATGCTTCCAAATTCTTTAAAAAATATGTTTAAATTTATTTATTAATGCGAAAACTAAAATTGTCCACTTTTTCGTTTAAAGTAAATAATTTAACTTTGAAATAGTGTGGAAACGACTATACATATACGTTCAAACTACGCTTTCATATTCTAATTTGCCAAATGTGAACACACAACATCATCCATGCAAGCTGGATTGCACTCATGGTTCTAATGGGTGGGTAGTGTTCACGTTTAACTAATGATTAACATTTAACTATCCTGGAATCAACAACAAAAGAAAAGAGAAGGAAATAAATAAATTTTTTCTTATGCCTTTTGCTCCTCATATCCTTTGCTTCTTTATCACCATAATATTACTTTGTCTCTAGGCATTCACCTCATGAGGTATGTTCAGCCCTTACTTCTATGGCATCCACCATTAGTTTTTCCTTCCTCTGCTCATCTCTCACATGTTGTTTCCAACCTTTTCTTTTGGCATTCCTTTCTTCGCACTTTCGACATCTACTTCGTGACATTGTTGCGACTCCTTCCAATCTCACTGTATAACACCAATGCCATTTGGATGTGGGAATTTAATACATTGATGATATGTTGACGCGACTCCCAAGATTTCATGAAGCCATGGCCTCCCAATCAGCGCATTATATGGAGATTCCCGTCACCCACACGAATAAAATATCAGTTGATAATCCTGTAGAGGTATTCTCATGTGAACCTCTCCCTTTGGTTTGTTTGCGGTGCCATTAAAGCCATATATCTTGTATGTAGAGGGAATCAAATCCTCATCTTTTCCTCCCATCGTCTTGTAAGTATGGTAAAAGAGAATATTTCTAGGAACTTCCGGTGTCGATAAGGATTCAGTTGATCGCTTGACAAACACGCCTCATCATCTTCTCCATCCCGGTTTCGGGTTAATCTCTAGTTTCACAACCAACGGGCTATCATGTGTTTTCTCTTCCTTTTGGCACTTCATGTCGTTCTCGCCCGACTCATTATTTCTTTATCATCGAGAAGGCATCTCTCAAAGACTCACTGAGCACATTGTCATGAAAATCTTCGATTGTGCGATATGAGTGGATGATAGAGTTGCAATTCAAATTTTGGCTTTCGTTCCGATTTCTATCACAAAGCTTTGTTCATCGAGAATAATTCTTTTTATGTTTCTACAATCGTTTGTTTGATGCCCATGGGAAGCGATGGTAAGAACAAAACTCATGACTTCTATCGCCTGGTGGTGGTTCCATTCCAACATTCCAAGGTGCTGGTACATTTTCCATCACAAGTATAGCTTCCAGGATCTTTTCAACGCTAGCATTCGGTGGAGGCATCTTAATTTGTTTCCATCTTGTTCTATGACTTCTCTGCCCTCCACGGTTATTTTAATGCATAAGTTTCTTGCACATGATCTAGCCTCTGAATCTTATTATTACTGTTACGGTTGTAGTAATTCCTTTCACGTTCAAACTCTTCTTGATCATGGCTTCCCATGGCTACTATCTTCTGTTGTCCCTCATCGGCTCTCCTTGCTCTTTGTCCTTGCGAAGTGCTCGCTTTGTATTGATGAACTGAGGAGGTAACAAGCTTGCGTTCGCGACATTCGAGTTTGTATTGGATAAGAATTCATTTCATTCTGTCTTTCTTCTAAGGCGATATACTCTTCTGTAATTCTCGCAGATTCGCCATCGTGATTGTATTTTTAACTCTAAAGATTTGAACATACAACAAGTTAGTCGCGAAGAGAGCATTCACAAATGAGAGGATGAGGGTCCTGCCATTTATTTACACATGGTTCTCCATCTTATTGTCAAGCTGCCTTAAGCTCTCTCCAACTCTTTGTTTCAACCGAATACATCTTCAATTCTGGTCGCGTGAAGTTGTTGCTTATGTAGGCTCCCAAAAATGTAGCTTACGGAGATGGTTAAGCAATAGCGATCGTGTTCTGGGCAATCCTTCAAAAAAGTACTTACACAATATAGCATCGTGACTCTCCCACTGCAACATACATCTCATATAAGCTTTAATGTCTTTGTAAGTTGTTCCGTCAAAAATTGGCTAATGTAGGCAAATTGCATTTAGGAGGTATTCCTCCATCTGCTTCTAACGTGAAGGGATTCTTCGCAGACACTGCGATGGCTTCATCAATCTGTCTCCTTCCTCCTTCCCTTCTGACGTTCAACAATCCTCTCATTTCGGCCAGTTCTCTTAAGATTTGTTCATTTGCCTCGAACTTGATTCTCTGGTCTTTTAGCTCTGCTTCTCTCCTTCTTCGCTCATGCACACTGTTTTGACCTTCTTGTTCGTTGGTCGCACACCATTATATCGGTTGTTCTCTCTTCTTGGTTGTCTCTCGGCTCTCACCTGCGCCCTCTCATACTCTTCATTAATATTTCTATTGGCACGATTTTGTTCCCTTCTTCTTTCGCGGTTATCATGGTTATTCTTGCGGATTGCCTCCTCCATCTCTTGATTTTCCATTTCTTCTCTTAGCCTTTCTCTCTCGCTTGAGCTAGCCGCGCTTGTTCAATTAGTGTCTCTCGATGTCATCCTCGATCTCTCGGTTTCTTCTTAATTCTTCTCTCCCGTGCAAGATTATTCTCCCCTTCAGCAATTTGGGTCATTCGATTCTTGGAGTTGCATGTTTCCTTGATTTCCCTATTCCGCTCATTTTGAAGATTTTCGGGCTGAGGAATATAACGATCTTCTACTTCTTCTCTTCTTTCGCCATGCTCTATATTCGGATTTTGTGTTTCTCCATCGGTGCTTTCTGTTGGTAAAACTCTCCTTCTTTCTTCTCTATTCGATCTTGAACTTGATCTCACGCTACTTCTAGATCTCTATTTTGCAACCTCATATTTTCCATCCTCAATTCATGATTTGTCTTGTCAAGTTTGCTCGTTCCTCTTGCCTCTAGCCGTCTCTCCTCATGTATTGTTTGTCTCAATCTTTCTAATCTTGCAATTTCTTCGTTACCTAGATTCATTTCTCCATTCATTTCTTGCTCTCCTCCTCCTTGTCCATTGTTCACCAAGCTGCTTGCTCCTCTTCTCTCTCGTCTTGAATCGGATCTCCAAGTATGTACACTTACTCTATCATAATCCTCCAACCGCGTTTCTCTTGGGGAGTTTGGTGGTTGATTTTGATCTTCTCCATCATTTCTCCTATTCATCCTTTTGATTCTCACATTTCATTCCTCCTTTCTTACATTAGTTGATTGCCCTTGTACATTTCTTCTTCTAGCCATTTTTTCTTTTTCAATGAATTCTTGAGGATCTTCTCCAAATCTTTTTTCTGTTAATCCAAATTCCTTCCAATTTCTACGTCAATCTCTGCACAGTCCCTGTTTCTAGCGCATATGTAGTTGCGGGATTTCCCACACTACACCCCTTACTCAATTTTGCCTAATTAATCCATTAGAAGATATAAGAACAAGAACATTTATTGATTGAATTCATGAAATCTTTACACAGGAAAATAGAATTATACTTAGAAGTTACAACACTCTTAAATTTTCTCTCTCCTAATGACTTGCCTAACAATTCTAAAAAGATCCCCCCTTTACAGACTCGCTCGACCCTTTATATAGGGTGATACATAGTGGATGACAGCTAAGCTATCCTTTATTTTCGGGAATGTCTCGCGAAGTGTCGCCAGTGTACAACTATTCAATCTCGCGACACTTCATTATCCCCAATTTCATGTCTTTCAGCTATTTTGTGTGTTGTTATTTCCCATCGCGTCGTTTATTTTAGCTTCTGCGACTCCCTCGCTGATCCGTTTATTGATCCCATGAAACCCTATCCATTGCGATATTATGATCCTCTGATATCAAAAGGCATTAACAACTAATTGGTGACATCAATAACTTTTGTATAATTCACCTAATTATTGTTTTGGTTATTTGAATTCTTATCTGTACATCAGGTTGTTTTTCTCTTTGTAATAGATTTTCTGGATTGTTTTGTTTTAAAAATTTAGACTTAATGCTTCCAAATTCTTTAAAAAATATGTTTAAATTTATTTATTAATGCGAAAACTAAAATTGTCCACTTTTTCGTTTAAAGTAAATAATTTAACTTTGGGTAAACGACTATACATATACGTTCAAACTACGCTTTCATATTCTAATTTGCCAAATGTGAACACACAACATCATCCATGCAAGCTGGATTGCACTCATGGTTCTAATGGGTGGGTAGTGTTCACGTTTAACTAATGATTAACATTTAACTATCCTGGAATCAACAACAAAAGAAAAGAGAAGGAAATAAATAAATTTTTTAGGAATCATCAATGGTGATACCTGGATATCGTTGGACTATGATATTTTATAAATATTTTTACGAAACATAACGAGTTAAAAATTCTTTGGCATATACCAAAGATTACATGACACATAACACTAATCATAAATTGAGTCAGGGCTGAAGGCCTCTATAACACAAGGATAGTAAGTCCATGTAAAATACAACCTGACCTATATCACTTGGAATCGGTAGTAAAGGTGTGAAATTGATTAGTAACCGGTAAGTCCAATGTATTCAACATGGTTTTTGGCGTTGATTAGAAACACTGATTTCCTTGAACGGGATGAATGTGGATCGAATGTATATATATAAAATACAACTAGATAAATTTACAAAAGGTGTGAAGTCGTTTTCATATACTAAGAAGACAAAAAAAATCAAGGTTATGTTCTTAGAAATTATCTTCCGTTGTTTCAAAAGGAACATTAAATTATTTCGTAGGTTAAGCACATAAGTATATCAAAATCTAATGACTGTGTTAATATATGTGTTTTGAACTGAATCTGAAAAACCTCCTGGATCACATTAATGGCGGGATCGGAGGAGGCTATTACCCGCGAACAAAGTATTGTCTTTTTATCAACTGAAAGCGTATCAAAGCAATAACTGTTTTTTTTTTTTGTTTTGTTTTGTTTGTTGTTGTTGTTGAAGGAAACATATATTTATTTATATTAATCCTCATAAGAGATGAGGTGTTGCATAATACAATTAAGTGGTTCAACAATAACTGCTATATCATATGAAGATCGTCTAAAAAGTAGATCTAAAAAACGGTATCTAGCACATAACGGTATTTTAGCTATGGATCATGATAAAGTGCTTGAAATAAATAAGCACATGGTACCGATCTACCAAGGAGAAGAGCGCGTATACTTGAGCACTGATCATATATCTTCCGCTTCTAAAAATTATTACAAAGATCAGCGGAAGTATCCCACAGAGATTTTAAATCAATTGAGAATAATTATATACCAAGCCATATTTTGCAATTAAAAATTGGCCTACCAATTATTCTTTTGAAAAATTTCAGTAAAAGTAAGGGCATCGTTAGGGGCACAAGATTGATGATAAAACGACTATGAGATCTGTAGATTGCTACAAAAGTCCTAACCGGTGTTATTATTGGGGATATAACAATAATATGGCAGAAAGTGATTAGATCGGCCGATAGAATGCTGATAGTTAGATATCAATTTACCGTTAAAGTTTTTTTTGCAACGCAAATGGATGAGAGCAGGGTACAAAGCCTACATAATGCCAGAGTCTACTTGACATTTGGTGCTTTAACAGAATATGAAAATCCATTATATATTATTAGTATTTTAAAAATACCCGGCGTGCCATCAAAACCAAATATTATTGTTATCAAGAAGAATGAGTTGCCAGATGGGTATATAAAAACCGTGGTACGTGAATGTAGTACTGAGATTTCACCACCTATAAACTGAATAGTTTCTCAGAAACAAGGATATTTGAATGAAATGGTTTTTCTGCAATGTCTACATATTTCCTACGACCCTCATAAAGAGACGGAGAAAAAAAGATCACTTGGATTAATAAGTTGATTGGTTTCAATAAATATCCACGTCATTTCCGGTCAATTATCGAAATTTAAGTAGTTTTTTTTAGTTGAATTTCAATATTTTGGTTTTAAGAACAAGTTCATGTCAATTAACATACGTTAATATAAGTACATTTGATATTTGATATTTTATTCTTAAAGGAATATTAATTTTTAATATTTATAGTGTTCGTGCATATTATAAAATAATTAGCCGTATATGCTTTTGATATTCTTGACGTATTTCTAGCTTGCTACTGGATTTCCTATTTGTTTTAATTTTAAGTTGAAACTACATAAAATAGATCCATCACGGGTGAACACCTTCAAATACTATGAGGTGGTGGCCTAAACGACTCATGAAGGTCTATGTGGACCTGGAAGAGGCATTGTCTGCTGCATAAAATACCAAGATATAATATCGTAAGGAGATACAACCCAAATTACAAACTCACTTATGTATAAAAGTAGTAAAGGTTGAAAACTGCTAGATACCCAACTAACAAGATAAAATTGACGTGATTTTTATGTGCAATTCTCATTTCCGGAGTGATAATAACAATATAGAAGCTATTTAATGTGTTTTAAAATTTGTTCTGCAGTCGGGATTGATATGTTGTAGACCTAAAGTATGTATACTAAAAGGAGAGGTTGAGCTGGGGCCGTAAGGCCCCGGTGATACCTAGTATAGTAGTATAAATATGAGTTTTTGGTATTAGCTTATTACTATTGGCACGTAATAGTTAAAACTACTTCAACCTTTCTTTGGTAAAGGTTGCTTTTGCTGTTCTTATGTCTTTGCGAAAGGATGACAAAACATTGAGGTGAATAGGATGCGGAGCTTGAGGTAACGACTTTGTTAGTTAATCCTTTTCCTGTTTAAGAAAAGCCTGATTTTATTGCTTATATCCATTACTTTTGCTTAACAAAATTTCGGTACAACTGACGTTTATTCCATTATTTGTGTATGGATGTATGTGTGTGATTCAATTGTTTCCGGTTGAGAAAAACTATTGTTATCTTGCTTTATTGTTTGGTATCAATTGTTTAGGCTTACGAAATTACGGTGCAATTGCGGTGCTTTAATGTCTATGTTGTTTCAATTGCTTCCGGTTGAGATAAATAATTATGCAAGTTGATTTATTTGGTTTGTATGAATTGTTTATAGCTTAACAAAAGTTTTTTGGGATGAATTGTTTAGTCCAATTCGATTCCGGACAAGAGAAACTAAGTTAATTCTGATCTTAGTTAGACTTATCAAAGTGTAGGATTCGGTTATTCAAGTCTAATCGAATACCTTAACAAGAAATGCTAGTTAACTAACCTAGTACTTGTCTTGTTTAAAGTGAAAGGTTTAAGTTATTGATTCGAATAATTAGGACCTGATGAGAAAAATAGAGTTATCTTTATTTTGGTCTTATCGAACAAGCGATTGTATTTGTACAATCGGTTCAGCAAAGGAACTAAGGTGCTTAGTCGATTTTTGGTTTGCTAAACTATTAGGGAAAATTGCTTCGGGAAATTGTTTCCTTGGTAACACATATCAAAACAAAATTACTTTGTAGTTTCGGTTTTGATATTGGTTATCAAAAATGGTATGTGGAACCCTCGTGCTTAACTCTTATAGGTTTGCAAGTCTATTTTGAGATTTGTAAGATCCTTTCGGTTTGTCATTTATTTGCTCGTACCTTTGTCATTTTGTGACAAAAAGGGGGAGAAATATATGGAGTAAACAAGTGATACTGGTATTGATTTATATTGATTGGTATCACTAAGGGAAAGGACATTGGTGCTTAAACGTTTATCTAACGAAAGAGTAAAGCATAGACTAAGGGGGAGTAGCATATCATATGATACTTGTAGTTATATGGACTACAAATGAATAACAAAGACGTGTGGATTGATAAAATCTACCTATCTTACCTTTAAGGGAGTAATATAGCTTTGTTATCATAATGTCAACAGCGAGATTTATTTTTGAATACATGCAGATTAGTATGAGTTATTTTTGTAATTCTTTTATCTCCATATGTAATAGAGTTTTGTCACTAAATTGACAAAGGGGGAGATTGTTAGAGCACTGCTCGGTTGAAACCACGAAGCGTTGGTATGTCAAGATTGGTTGTCATATTTAGTTCCAAAACTCGATTCACTTAATATGTAAACTACAGTCAACTTCGATAGGTTAGACTAGAAATGATAGAAAGTATTGTGCTCCAGTTACTCATAAAGATCTGAAGATGGATTGAAGACAACAAAGACATCATCCTTCAACTCGAGGTTAGTAACTATGACTTGACTTGTTCCATATCTATCTTGTGTCTTTCAAATCTTTTAGATTGAAAACATAACATGCAAAATTATATTTTGATGATCAAAGTGTCAAGGAATTTATTGAATTACGAAGTATAATGTTTATCTTTTGAACTTCATAGATATGACATCGACATAATCTTTTGGATGTTATTATGACTATGTTTATGGGCAAAGGTTAAGATTTCATCCTAAGAAACAATGTTTACATTTGTTTAAAGGAAGTAATTTCATGAACTTTTTTTGTGAATCGAAAGGGAAATCGCTAGGCTTATTGGTATTGTTATTCATTGCATATCTTTTGAACTACCAATGTGTGTGATTAGTATAACCGCTCATGACTTGTTTATGTTCTTGGTAAAACTATTCATAAGGCCTGACTTTTGTATTGGTATGACTTTTATTAGTGAAACCGATCTTAAGTAATCACCTGAGATGGTATGATCGATTTAGTGTTATTGGTATGACCAACTCTAGGAAAAGGGAAAACGATCCTATGAAGAGGTGCAACAAATCACAAGAGGGGAATCGATCCTTGTAAGAGGTACAACACATTTTTAGTAGATGGGGGAACCGATATTATGAACATGTGCAACAAGTTTTTAGTGAAAGAGAAATCGATCCTATGGACATGTGCAGCAAATACAAGTTTATACCATAAATATGTGGGAACCGATCCTATGGACATGTGCAACAAGGGGGAACCGATCCTATGAACATGTGCAATCGGCCACAAGAAATCTCAACCCAATCTGAGCACGTTTTGTGTTTTTAACACAAAAATTTATCCAAAAATATCTTTTCGAATTTTCTATTATTCTAGAAATATTAGAGATACCGAAAATATATTTGGTTACCGTGGATACGTGAATAATGTCAACATTAAGATTTGAGCATCTTATTTACAGGAATTATGAAAACCGAATTTTGCTATTTATTGCATATCTTGAGAATATTTTCGGTTTTGGAAATTCCTTGGTGTCCAAACTTCCTTGATCTATAAATACCTAAGTTTGCATCTCTAGCAAACTATCCTAAGTGCCAGCAAAACTACCTATTTGTGTTGTTACTGGTGCCTCCCGCATATTCGGAGAGGAAAGTACCCTAATTAGGCGAAATCTCTTATGGCCGCTCACTTAAAGACTTCTGTGGGATCAAGAAGCTCTACGAGTACCGTTGGTGGGAAACTAGATGATTGCATTGTTATTTTAGTTTTCGATTATTGATTTGATTGACTAACGGTTGTTGAATCTTTGATTGCACCTAGTTTGTTTATTCTTGAGAACCTTCTCTTCTGATATAAGGCTCACTCAAATTAGATCAAAGATCTAACGTTTCTACGGATCTAAGTATTTCTAGGTCTGTAAGATAGATTCATTGATTTGTCATTGTTAACAGACTCCGTTCTATGCGACAAATCAATAAGGAATCAAGTTTTTTTTTTTGCAGGTTGTTACTTTGAAGATTAAATCGAAGATTGAAGACTTTTGTTCTTTTGTTTTGATCTTGGTGTAACTTTCTGTGACTTGATTTTCCGGATCAAAGAGGTTGTTTATTTTCAATAAACATAACCCTTTCTAAGATCAACAAGTAGTTTGTGATTTCATCATAAACCTTGTAATCAAGACTGATTATTTCGGTAATCATTGTCTTGTTTGATCTTGTAATCAAGGAGCTTCGGATCTGGTAACAGGTATTAAAAATAGAAGATCCTTAACTGTGCTTATGTCATATATTTCGGTATTGTGATTATAAAGTGAGTTTTGTTACCAAACAGTTTATCATCTACTGTTTGGAATACGATCCAAAGGAATCTTGTTTTCGCAATTGAAATATTGAACCATTAAGAAGATATATTAGATTTAAGTCCTAAAGAGAACGCTTGTTCTGCTAGGATATCTAGTATCAAATATCTATTGAGAACTTCGGTTCTGCTAGATATTATCAAAAAAAATACCTATAGAGAACTTCGGTTCTGCTAGATATTATCAAAACAAGAATACTGCTGAAGCTGAGTAACTAGGATTTTAGTTTACTTAGTATTGTCTACACGAAGTTGCAGGTTTAATTTTTTGTAGCGTCTTAATTCATTGAGTATTCAATTCTGGAATAGGTCCCGGGATTTTTCTACAAGATTGTAGTTTTCCTCGTTAACAAAATTCTGGTGTGTGCTTTACTTTATTTCCGCATTATAATTATTTTTATATTATAATTAAAGTAATTCCGCTTGTATGTTAACTAGGCACTTGATATTTATCTTATAAGGTTTAGGTTATACCGTACTATTATCAAGTGAACACTTTGTTATAGTATTGTCTCGATTTCATATCCTTAGACGATCACACAAAGTGTATTGGATTTCTCCACTTTTCTGATATAATTATTCACGTGTTAGGATAGTTCGGACTAACTCTATTTCAAGTGGACATTGTGTTGAAATATTCCTTGAGTGATTGTTGCTCCAAGAGATCTATACACAGTGGGTCTTGTATAAGTTGTGATCAAAATAAAATATTGTGGTGTATTTGGGTACCCTCGTCTTTTCAATTGGGATCTTGATATTTTGGATTTATGGTTCACCCAGGATGTCCAACAGTCTATTCAACTTACTCATTACTACATTAATTTTGAAGACAAAATAACCTGGAGACTTTCTCAAAAGGGGATTTCTTTGTGAAGTCTCTATATGATAAACTGATAACTGATAAGTATGCCAATGATGTTCTCACTTCTCCATGGGATAAAATCTGGAAACTTGATACTTCTCCAACTATTCAGTAATTCATATGGAAATGTGCTCATGGCATTCTCCCAACCAATGCCAAGAATGCCAGTATTCTGACATATATTGATCCAATCTGCAATATTTGCAAAAGTACTAAGGAAGATATTACTCATGTCCCCCTCTCCTGCCCTGCTGCTTCTTATGTCTGGGGAAAATTATTTGGGAACTCTCATCAGCTTTTCAGTAACTTGTGTTCTTTTCATGATTGGCTTAATAGCTGGCTCACTACTCATTACACTACTACTAGCTGGAATGCAGTCTTTGTTACTATTTGCTGTTTCATCTGGAAAGCCAGATGTGATCTGGTCTTCAGGAATACTACCTCTTCTGCTGATAGTACTGCCTTGAAAATAACTCAGCACATTTGCTCTTTTAATAGAGTGATACATAATCCAGGGCACATTCTGAACAACATGTTCTATCAGGATACTAACAATGAACACCTTGCAAGAAATGCTAGGCTTGTAAATCACCACAAATAAAAGTTGGGAATCACTATTAGCATTAGTTTATTGGAAGTGCATACTAACAATGCTAATGGTGATTTACCTCCTTATACTAACTTTGCTTTAGTTGCTATGTCATTTTCAGGCCAATGTGTGGGAGCAAGGAACTACAAAGACTCAACAACTAGACTCAACAGAGCAGCAAGGACAGACAGAGGAGCTCATGTAGCATTGGAATGGGACAAAGATATGCAGAAATCCAACATAGATTATGCATCAGAAGATGGTAAAACTTTACAGGATATCAAGAAGGGTTACTAGATGGAAGTACAAGAAAGATTTCAAGTAGGATTCAACCAGACTAATGGAGGAAATTTTGATGCCATTGATTTTGTCCTAGGCAACATAATTAAAGTAGTTCCTCGTCAGAACCTTCCGGTGATTAGATTAACAAAAATTTCCATTCAGTCAAACTTATTACATAACTTAAATTGGAAGGGTCCGAACCTCCAACAGTTTTTTGATAGTCTCCAGTCAGTTCATGTTTCAACTTCTGAGACTCTTGGTCATGAATCTCATCCGACTATGGATGTTCAGAATGGTGCTAGACTTAGCCTATCTAAATACCGTTTTGTATCTTATAGATAGTTGCTCTTGTTGGGCACTCTCTCTTTTTTCTTATAAAAAGAAAGAGCATAAAAAAATATGAGCCTACTTAATAGTCTAGTTAATGAAAAGCGTACATTTGATATTCCAGTTTACGGATTTTCAGTTGTGTATTTAATGGTTGTGTATTTAATTGTTGTCATGGAGTTTCCACATATATATGGGTTTTCGGTTGGTTTAAAGGTACATCTTGTTGTAATAGTTTAGAACTAAATTACACTCGGCACTGGCATTGCATGTGCGTCTTTGCTAGTGTAGAGAAAAGAATGATATTCTTCTAATTTGTAAACTACTTAGGAGCCAATCACCAAGTGGTCTGGTGGTTGGCATGCTCCCTCCCACTGCGGAGGTAAGGGTTCGAACCTTGTAATTGTCAAAATCCACTCCAATTCAAGGAGTTTGGATGTAGTTTGGGGACCACTAATTTGGTCTAAAAAAGCAACTCCATTTATATTATACTCATTCTCATTACTATGAAAATCCAATCCATTTCAAGGAAGATGGTTGCTTAAATGGGTTGCTTAAATGGGTTATGTTGAGCTATTTGAATCCAACAACACAAACTGTTCTTGTGGATGCCATCGTCAGTAGGTCTAGTCCCTCTCACTCACTAATCAGACCTTATCTTTGTTTGTGTGTTACTTTCTTTTTTAGTTTATTTATTTCATTTCCTCCTGGTGCTGTCAAGAAGAACAACAACAACAATTACTCTCTCTGTATGTGATGGTTCCTTCAGGACGTGATTTTTATTCATCTTGAATTCCTTTTTTTTTTTCAACCTGAATAGCAGGCAAAACTAAGAGAGTTTCAACGGATGGTTTGACAGAAACGAAATGCATATTTTTTGAAAAAAAATAAAATAATAATTCAGGCTCATTGCAAGTGTACTGTTTTTTCTCATTCTCGATCTCTTTGTTCGGCCTACTGTGATTCTGTTACTGCGGATTAGAGCTACTGTGATTCTAGTTACCGCGATTCTGTTTTCCGTGATTCTTGTTTATCTCTTTGTTCGGCCTCAACATCTACACAGGTACGAATTCCATTAACAACGGATTAGGATTTTTGTTTTGGTGCTGAATTTTTGTCGATTGGGTTTGTACGGATAGTTTTTGGTTGCCAGACAGTATTGGGATGGATGAATTGTTCTTGGTTTTATCATAGCAGGTGAAGATACCCAGTTAAGGTGTTGTTTATATCATCATAAAACACCCTTTTTCTATCTTTGTTTAGCACACTACGTGTTTGTGAAAACTCCACAACCATTTGATTTATTTTAAACAATGTTGAAGAAGATTTTACCACCATAGAATCTTAAGTAGGTCGGCTTCCTTCAGTTGTTTATATCAGTTTTATCCAGAGTTCTTCCATGTCGTGCTCAAGATTTTCACAGATCCATGGAGTTTCTAAGGACTCTAATTCACAATCGACTCTTATTTTCAATGCCCATTCAGAGGATTTGATGGTTGTAAGAATGGTGCGGGTGGAAGAGGTTTGAGAAAAGCTTATTTGATTCAGCATCTTAGAGATAAACACTTCGTTTATGGTAGGGAGAATGATCGTTGCAGACAACGGATAGCTACAAATCATGAAATCTACAAAACATGGGAAGATGTTCTCGCGCAACTCCGCATGTGGTTATGCACAGAATGCATGCTTCTTCGTGCCTGGAGAAGACCATGTAAATCTCATGCTGGAGTTGGCTTACTCGGGCCCTTTGATAGCAAAGACACTGACTTGTTGGTTAATGGAATCACGTGTCCTCCTCCAACCACTGACAACATAGCAGTTGATAACAATGCTCCATTGCTTCCTTGCCTTAATGTGGAACTGCTTAACAAAGTGTTTCAGCAACATATTCAAACTATCAAAAATATCCCTCCAAAGTGTAAATTATAGTTCTCAAGAGTTTTGAAGTATGCGCTTGATAAGGTACATGCAAATCCTGGTGATGTTTCTGTGTGAATACAATTATTGTTGTTACCGGTTTGTATTCTACATTTATACATCCCCAGAAGTAGTTGTGAGGAAAAATCTGGCAACCGTGGGACATTACAGATTAAATCCATCAATCAATCTATTGTGCAATGGTATGAGCCTGACGGTTGCATTCAATTAGTCCAAAAATGGCTCCATGAATACACTCAGCGTAACAAAAAGCAACGCATGAAAAACAACAACCAGGAGGCTCTTAACCTGAGTGTCTGTAGAAATAAAATACGCAATGGGCTTTTCAATGCAGCTATAAAAGTCCTCACTTCAAATGGTATTGCTACAGATGAGGAGGATACTTTGAAAAAATTGATTGAGATGCACCCTTTTGCCCCTCCCCCTGCCATACCTACTGGTCCCAGTGTTGCAAGAAGTGTGGTTTCCTCAAATGAGATCATTCTAGGCAGGATAAGGAGCTTCCCCAAAGGCACATCTTGTGGGAGAGATGGTTTGAGGGTACAACATCTCCTTGATGCCCTTAATGGACCTGCCGCTGTTATAGCTGAAGATTTACTTACCTCCATAAAAGGTGTGGTCAACCTATGGTTCGACGGCAGGTGTCCATCGCAATTGGGAAAATTTGTGGCAAGCGCACCTCTTACACCCTTGCTCAAACCAGATGGGGGAATTCGTCCCATAGCTGTTGGGACAGTGTGGAGGAGATTAGTATCCAAGGTGGCTGCCCAAGCTGTAGGAAAGGATATGTGCACTTACCTCGAAGACTTCCAGTTTGGTGTAGGAGTACCATGTGGAGGGGAAGCCATCTTACACTCTGTCAACAGAATTTTACACCAGAAAGGTAATTCTTCCTCTATGACCATGCTACTGGTTGATTTCAGCAACGCCTTCAACATGGTCAGTAGGTCAGCTATGCTCCAAGAAGTTAGAACCCACTGTTTCTCTATCTCTAAGTGGGTGGAGTTTTGTTACTCACATCCGCCAAGAATGTATTACAATGATTCCACATTGTCTTCTGCTCAAGGGGTACAACAAGGTGACCCTCTTGGTCCCCTTATTTTTTCACTCACTTTACACCCTTTAGTCAAGAGGATTGCCGAAGAATGCAATCTGGATTTACAGGCATGGTACTTGGATGATGGCACGATAATTGGAGACACTTTAATGGTCTCTAAAGCTCTGAACATCATCAAAAATGAAGGTATCAAGCTTGGTCTTCATCTTAAAATCGCCAAGACAGAGATCTTCTGGCCTACGATGGATATACGCTGTCATGACAGGGACGTCTTTTCTGCCCAAATTAGCAGACCAACCAAGGGGGTAAAACTGTTCAGGGGGCCTGTAAGTTTAGACCATGAGTTCTGTAGCAGCTTGATCAAGTGTAGAGTGCTCAAAACTAACAATTTAATGGACGTTGTAAGGAAGCTAGATGACCCCCAAAGCGAATTGTTATTGTTGCGTAGTTGTGTTGGAGTCTCTCGTCTTTATTTCTCTATGAGAATTACCAGGCCGGATTATGTCTTGGATGCTCAAGCTATTTTTGATGCTCACCTATCGCTACATCTGCGGCATGTTGTTACTAATTATGGGCCTGGTATGGGGTTGCTGCAGTACCGTATGTCTTCTCTACCACTTAGTTTTGGTGGTTTAGGTATCTACTTCATGGCTGACGCAGTGAACTATTGCTACTTGGCGTCTTGCATACAGACTCAGCCCATTCAAATCAACATCCTTCGCAACACTCAATTACATGGCCCTAATCACAACATGCAGCAAGCCATAGATCTTTTCTCCAGCATATGTGGTCCCGACGTCAACATCGAGCTTTCTGCCCCCCATCCCATGAAGACCTTGGCAGTGAATTACTTTGATGTTGTCATGAAGGAGTTTTCGGATAAATTTTCCATGTCCACTCGTGATTGTGCTCTTTGGGAATGCAATAAAGCTAACCATGCACAAGACTACCTTAAGGCTATTCCAACCGAGGGGCTCAACCAGAGAGTTGGTGCTCAACAATTTGGGGCAGTTTTACGGTATAGGCTCGGTATACCTCTTTTTGTTGAAGGTAGCCTATGTGTTTTTTGCAAAAGAGATATGGACTGTTATGGGGATCATGCCTTACAGTGCGCACACGAGGTAGGCATCAAATTTTGACACGACGTCGTTCGTGACAGTTTGCAGATATGTGTTTTCGTGCAGGGGTGCCGGCTAGATAAGAAGTTGATATGGGTTTCTTGGCAGATGATGGGGGTGCTCTCCGTCCGGCTGATATTTTAGTCCTCAACTGGGACAACGGGCGTGACAAGTGTTTAGATGTCACCGGCGTATCACCATTCACCGGCGGAGGGGTGCACACATTTCGTCATGGGTTAGCACTGAATAGAGCAATTAAACGCAAGCATAAGAAATATTTAGAAAAATGCTTAGCCCAAGGTTACAACTTCGGCACTTTAGCCTTTACTACTTTTGGTGAACTTTGCAATGAAACCGTGGATTTCTTGAAAAGACTTAATAATCACTTATCTAGATTCGATGTTAGTGCTAGGAAATGCAACTATTTCTTTCATAGATTAGGAATAGTCATACAAAAAGGTGTTGGAGCCCAACTTGTCACTAGGCTTCCATCTAGTTACTTGTAGACCCTTACTTTTGCTTTAATGGTATTAGTATTTGTGAATTTTGATTAAACTTATATATTCAAGGAGTTTTGATGTAGTTTGGGGACCACTAGATTGGTCTAAAAAAGCAACTCCATTCCCTCTATATTATACTATCATTCTCATTACTAATTTCTAGTACATAACTATGACAACAGAACGCTGCTATTCCAAACCAAATAACATCAAGATAATAAAACCCGAAAAAGAAAAGAAAAAAAGAAGAGACTGAAACTAGTTAACACTGTGTGCTTAACTGAATAACTCCCCTACTTTTGTCTTTTGTTCTTTCTCTCGAACTCAACCCTTTCATAAATTTCCGAAAGTAAAATCATGAAAAACACGAAAAACTAACTTGAAAATCAGTGGATTAATGAAACAGAACTAAGACATGCTTCAACTATACTAATGAGTTTGCTTGCTGATGAGATGAGCCATAACCATTCAACATAGCAACGGCTGCGCCAGACCACGAACCAAGACTGTTGAAATTGTTATAACCAAATGAATCTTTCTCAAGTACATCAGAACATCCTTGTTGGTTATTATTATTGTGATCGTGCCATTGATCCAGAGATAATAGGTGTTTGTTGGGCTTCACGTCATATTCATTAATGTGATCTTGATCGATAATGCCGTCGCTACTTCCTTGATGATTGCGATCAAATGGAAGCTGCATTAGCCTTTGACACGAGTTGTTCATCATCATCAAAGATGATTCACAATCGTAGTTGTTTCCGTATGGATTAAGGCTATTAAAGTTAGAAGAATTTGTATTAAATCCATTATGATTATGATGATGATGGTTTCCTAATCCAGCAAGGAGATTACCCAAGTGCTCGTCACTACTAGGTTCACCACTGTTACTCATAAAATCATGGTTATTAATACTTGAACTAGCTGGGTTTCCTACAATCTTGTCGTATTTAGTACACTCCATAAAATCAACTTGTCTAATTGTGTTATCTAATAATGCATTATATTTGTTTTCCATGAAACTACTTAGATTGCCAAGCTCTACTCCTCCACTAGAAGACGAGTTACCGAATAATGTAGAAAAATGTGATGATAACTGTGAATGATGTTCATGAGGAAACGAAAGATGCAAATCGGTTGTTGTCGTACCGTTGTTAGGCGATGAATTAACAGACAAAAGTTGATTAAGGGTTTGATGGAGTTGATCATTTGAGGGTGATGTGGGTGTTGATTTCTTGGACGATGATGCTGATGAAACTCTTTTATTATTCTTTCTACAACCACCACCAACAGGAATGTTTCTCAGTGAACCTCCTTTAGTCCAATACCTTCTGCATGTCTTACAAAAGTATCTTGGTTGAGATAGACTATAATTGTTGTAGTAACAAAACTTTGTATGTGCTGAATCACATCTAGGACATTTTAGAGCATGATCATGTGGTGGTCTTAATCTTCTCTCTAACATAGCAGGTCTGGAACATGCACTTATCATATCTCCTCCCGATGGTGATGAAGAATGATCTAGTCCGTTTTCCTTGTGAACTGCGTCCTGCAAATCGACATCATTAAAAAATATGTATGTCAGATTCATGATATTTTGTGCGATAGGACGTACGCACGCATGTATATGGCAGAACTCGAAACACTCAAAAGACGCAACTTGAGGTACTACGACTAAATATCTTACATTTTTCCAAATTTTGCTTTTACTAATTAAGAGTCTTATAGCATTAGATCATATGCAATTAGCTATATGTCTTGTTTATCTATGAATGCATTATCATGAAGAACCTGTACATAATAAGAACATTTTCAGCAGCTATATATATATAGCTATTCAATGCATTCTGAGGGTCTCAACAACCATACATGAAGCCATTCTGAACTATCCATGCAAACTTGAAGTGAAGTGAGACCCATCTAATCAAATTTGGCCAGAAAACTGAAAGAACCCAGGCAACTGCAAAAAACTTGATCAACTCCAAGCTAGATTTTAACTTGTTATCCTTTTTTATTTTGAGGAATCACCCAATAGAAACTAAACTGAGGATTGGTCAGAAACAAGAGAAACAGGATGAGAAATGTGTCGAGGAGTGAACGAGGGCAGTGGTGTGCAATAGGTTGAGTAGTGGACAAGTGAATATGAAGGATGAAAAAGTGGAGCATAAGAACACAGGCCTATGCAGGACAAGACTGGAGGGCTTTCGTCGGTGAGCTAAGTCCTCATTGTGGGACCCACATTCTTGTCTCGAGGGTAGGGACAGCAATGCTTCTCTTTCTGACCCTACTGTGATCATGTCAGCTTGACCGAATTTTGAAAATCTTACAAAGTGGATTTAACATGTAAAATTAATGAAGAGACAGTGTCGTCGTATCTCATTGATCTCAACTAAATTAAGTTCGATGAATGAAGTTTTAAGAGTATAATAGTCTGTACGTTTGATTAGTTCTACATAATTAATGGGGATGCCGAGACGTCAGAAATCACGGCGTCAGACGTCACACTCATTGAAGTTGAAAGAAGTACAAGTAGGGTAGCGATTGATGAAAGAAGACGAAGAAGAATATTTGGGGTGTTGAAAAAGGACGTAAAAACCGAAAGAGCACTCCATTCAACAAGCTCCCACAAATCCCCACCACCCCTGACAAAGAATAATACTGATCAGGTCAGTCAGTAGCAGTACCAGTAAGGAAACTTCTATAGTGATATTTCTATGTAAATGGCCAGCCAGGTGGGAGACTGTGAGAGGACGTTAGCTTGAGAGTAAGGGCCAGAGTCAGACAACATGAGGATTGAGGAGGACCCCGTACTCTTACTCTTTCGCCAAGTAAAGTATATATTCTTCTTGTGTCTCATGTTTTTCCAAGTGTTTCTCCTTCTTCACTCGCATTCTGTGCCACTTTTTGCTTGCATTAAACGATTCATTCAAGAGATAAGAGTCGCTCTTAATTATTATGCGAAACCTCCCGTTGAAATTATTAGTCTCATGTTGTCTGAGCTATCTAAGATCCTGCGATTTATAATTTTTAGGGCCACTGCATTTATTGCCAATCGATTTTAAGATGGATGCCCATGTTCTAACACATCGATTCTTTACTTATCTTTCCTGGGATTAAGCTGCAAATGTTGCTACGCGATGCAGTGTAGTTAAAACTTAAAATCTTATGCATCTTTAGTAAGGCCCATTACAATGCACATGTCAAACTTTATAGCTTGCCATTTTAGCACCTAATATGGGTTAGCAAAATGATAAAAGTATGTACCAAAGTGTCAAATATTCCACTTAGATATACGTAACAAAATTCTTAGCGAGCGATAGAGAGTCCATCGTTGGATGGTAGGCAAATCGCTCGAAAGTATGAACAACGATAGCGCTAGTCTTGCTATCGCTCTTTGATTGATCATCGCTTATCAGTTCCTCATCCAATGGCTAGAAATTCCCCCTTTGTAAATACCCAACTTCAAAAACATTTCAACTCACAACAAAATTTTCAAATCTCTCTAGAATTTCTTAATCTCACAATAGTCTTCTAATCTAAAGCAAGATAATAAACTAATCACACCTTTTCTATACACTACTTAATTTCTTGTGCATGGATTCTCAATCTCAATCTCAAGGCAAAGGTAAAAAGAACAAAGCTCTTGGTCCAAAATTCAATATCACAGAAGATGAAATGTTTGTTTTACCCAAGATTGTATCAATGGTGCACAACAACATGGTAACACCATGTGGGAAAACATATTTTTGAAGAGCAAACGTGATGTGACTGGGTTGGCCAAACGCTTCATTACGATCAATAAGGAAGTCGCCTCTTATGTTGTTGCGATAATGCAAGCCCAGAGAGGCCGAGAGAGTGGTCTTGTGGATGTTGATGTGGAAAGACAACATCGTACAGATTGGCAACGCAAGCGTGGAAAAACTTTCCAATTCGAAAGTTGTTATCATATTTTGAAGGTGTTGAACAAATATAATCCAGACGTATTAGAAGCTAAGGAAGTCGCCTCTTATGTTGCTACGATAATGGAAGCCAAGACAAGTCGGGAGAGTGGTATTATGGATGTTGATGTGGAAAGACGGTGTCGTACAGATTGGCAATGCAAGCATGGAAAAAATTTCCAATTCAAAAGTTGTTATCATATTTTGAAGGTGTTGAACAAATATAATTCAGACATGCTAGCAGCAACAAGTACCTGAAAGGTCACCAACTCACGATAAAATTCTTTTCCCTCAACACCAAATTCTTCTCCAGGTCCATCAAATTCTTCACCAGATACCACAAGAAACTCAAATGTCAACTTAGTTCTCAATAATGATGATGCTAATAAAAGAACTTCCAGGAAGAAACAGAGTAAGAGTGGCTAGAAAATTAGCTTAAGAAGGGGGAAACTCTGTGTTGATGGTGGATTTTCATTTAAGGGCTGAAATTGTAAAAGCCAAAATTATGCGCTAACATCTTGCAAAAGATAAAGCCATTAAGTGATGAATACTTCTTCACTTTACTAATTCACATAGAATAGAGCATGTGGCAACAATCCCAGTATTCTGTGAATTAAATATACAAAATTCATCCAGGTTGGAGTATGTAGCAACAATCCCATATACCCTGTGAATTTCTGACATTATTAATTAATGCATGACCAGCCTCGTATTTCTGTACTCATTACCTGGTGCGGATGACGACTGAGTGTTGTTCTCAGCAGAGCAACACGAATCTCCAAGCATTAATAATAAAACATGTACGGAATACCCATACAGGCTACAACTCTCGATGTGTTATACTAGCCCGATTGAGCATGTTTGAACCTGAACTGACCATATCAGTCTCAGAAATGATCACGATCATCCAACCTCACCAGCATGATTGGATGGCTTAGATTAAATCCATGACCCCAAGCAGGTATTGGAATATTCACCACCTTAATGACCACCAGCGGGCCCGTTTATGCCCTGGTCGGTTGAATACATACCATGCCTCCCAAATAACCACCGAACACCGGCCCTAAAGTAGGATGGTTGGATCGGCGTGGAGCAGCTTGGAAAAGCTTGTGCGACAAGATCGCCAACGGCGATCTCAAAACGGCTACGACCGTCCAACTTCACCAAAGATAATTGGACGGCGTAGATTACCCCATGACCGGTCGGACAAGCTTGTCCTGCACACCGGCGGGCCCCCTTTCTACCTGCATAGCCGACCATCTCATGACCTAACCAGGGAGGAGTGAACGTTCACCCATAACCTGGATGGCGTGATGCTTTAAGGGTCGCTAAGGGTCTTAAACTGATCACGACCATCCAACTTCGTCGGCGTATCTGGATGGCCTAGATCAAGCCCATGACCGTCAGTCAGGTATCACCATGATCACCACCGACCCAATATGGGCCCCACATGGTCGGCCTCCCAAAGGAGGAGCATATCTTTCCAAACCGTTAGGTTGGAATCGTGTACACACGACCGATCCAAAACCCTAATTAGGGTTTGCGGCATGTTACATGTGTCGCTGATCGATCACGAGCGTCCATCTTCGCAAGCTTGGACGAAGGGTGTAGATGTAGACTTAAAAGGTCCTGAGCATGTCAACATGATCATCGTGGGACCACCTACACACATGACCGGTCGACCAAGGCCAACCATGGCCGGATGTCTCGAAATGCGCGCCCGAAGTAAGCATGGTGCGCGGTTTCCAACTTCTTTGCAGCATGTGATTTCTGTTGCAAATCGATCTCAACCGCTCTTCTTTACCAGTAAACTTGAGTGGCCTAGATCGCATCTTTGTGGGATAGTGAAGTATAAACATGGATACCAGCATGTCGTCTACACACATGCATGATCGGTCCTCTATAAAACACTTCTCATGCTTGGATTCGACCAAGCTGAAAGAAGGAACTTGCGTACCTCTTAAACCCCAATCCGACGGTCATGAGATGAGGGTTGCAAGTCATCTCGTCCGTCCAACTTTACCAGCTTGGACGGACAACCTAAGACATGAGTTAGGCTATCAATGAGGCGTCACCACAATCACCGTCCACCACTCTTCCACATGGAGTGATCGGTCAAGTCAGGGCTTACCTGTATAGCCTCCAAACGATCACTCGAAGATGGATGGACATGATGCTATTTTAAGACGCTTAAATCCGTGACTTACTCCGGTAAGCCTTAAAAACAGCGATGCTTCATACATGCTGAATATACTCGATGCAGTACCTGCGTAGAATACACACGATACTTCACAAGTATCGACTTCCTAAATAATTTAGTTATTTAGTCTAGCATTACATGCTACTTCTCGTGGGTCCCACGATCCACACACTCGAGACATCAATCATGTCACAAACTGGGGGATACATACTGGGGTATTGGTCCAGCGATTTACGGCGTGCGGCGTGCAACGCGCCATCACAAGAACGTGTCGGGAAGTCATGGACGGTTAGAGATGACAGGGAGAAGTGGGCAAGACTGGTCGTGTAACACCAACACACAACTCCACTACTCCATCACTCCACTTCCTCCACTTCCCACGAGAGACGTGAATAAGGCTCAAATGACTTGTATAAATAGGTTCTCCTCCCTATTTCCAGACAACAGAACAAGTCAAGACAAGACAGAAACCAAGTGTTAATACAAAACGTATTCAAACACTCAAAGCCTGCTTGCATCAATCGTAAGCCTGCTCACCTTTCTGTTACAAGTCATAAACAAGCCTACATCTTCACAATCTCAACACCTTCTTCGCTTCCCTCCCTAAGATCAACCCCATCTCCTTCACTTTGTGACCAAAGCAAGTATGGAACGACCATTTCTTGGTTTAGGCCAGAGTTGTACATATTGATTTCTCGAATCACAAGAACTCACCGTGCAGTGCATTTGTTTAGGGTTTAGATTCATTCCTCATCTACACACCCCAAATTACCAAATCCGGCAGGAATAGTTTTCACCCATAAACAATTGGCGACCGCGGTGGGAGGTTAATCTCTCGGTTGTAAAGTCAATTTCTTCGAAATCCGATTCAATTTCATCAATTTCAAAAAGGGTAGATCTTAGAACCAATCCAATCAACAATTCATTTCAAGATGGTAGAACTCAGGTCTGGATCAGCAATCAATCCTGATGGATCTAGTATAGATAACACTCCCGGTGTCGATGTACCCGTCAGTGGAGCCACAGTGGTCAATACATCTCGTGGAGCTGTTACTTCTATCACCAACGCTAGCGGAGCAGGAGAAATTCCAGTAGGTGTAACGCCTCCTATCACTAGAGCCAGAGCAGCCGCAAATCCCGGCATATCCTCAAGTGTAACGCCTCAAGTGGTCACCAGAGCAACAACTTTCACTCCTTCATCGGGACGAGGAGCCGGAGGCACAAGAGGAGGACCACCGTCTATTACCATTGCAGACTTAATGGAGAAGCAGGAGATTCTTGCTAAGACTCAAACGGATATGGCCGCAACTCAGAAAGAGGTACTCACTTTCCTTAAAACTTTAACCGAACGATTGCCGCAAGATTCACGGCAACCCTTGGAGCCAGCAAGGGATGCCTTCAATACACCCGAAGCAGGCATTTCCACTCGGACCCACATGAGTGAAGAAGCTCGTGTTGCTCCTGAATGCCCAAGAGAGAGGGAACAACCATCCAACTTCATCACACGTGAGAACTTGGAACGACTTCTCCAAAACCGAGGCAAAGGAAATCTGATGGATGCACACCAACATCAGCCGCCATACCCTCAAGATATGCAACGAATCTCTCTTCCAAGAGGATACAACTCTCCTCAGTTTTCCCTCTACGATGGTACTGGTAACGCTCGTGAACACGTTTCTCGATTTTTGGAGTCCTTGGGGGGAGCATGAGTACAATCATGTTCTCCGCCTGAAAGAATTCTCGAAATCACTTACAGGGAGAGCGTACACCTGGTATAACAACATCGCACCTGACAGCATATCCAATTGGGGGGAGATGGTCGGTGCTTTCTACAGGAAGTATTTCTTCGTATCCGAGCTGATCACCTTTTCAGATCTAGGGAGAGTCTCTCAGCGGAACAACGAACATCCGAACGACTTCGTTAAGAGGTTCAGAACTCAAGCGCTAGATTGTCATGATCCGAACATCACTGAACGCCAGTTGGTGGAGCTATGCATCAACGAGATGATACCCACATACCACGCTTTACTAAAGAATATGGGCTTTCAGACATTCTCCGAACTCCATGAAGCTGCCAAAAGGTCAGCCACAACCGCCCCAGCGTTACTAGAGAGAACCAGGGTTGTTCGAAACAAAGATCCACATGAGAGTCGAGGAAGAAGGCGTCTCACAAACAAACAATACAACACTGGTCCTTCTGTGAGCGTGGTTGGCGAAGGAGGAAAAAGGAAAGCTTCAGCAAAAGAACAACAACCCAAGCGTACGGCTCCAGCACACATGACTTCTTATCAAATGGGAGCGGGCAAGACTCCTGCACAAGACACCGAAGATACAGGTTTCCCGTTCCCCATGAACGAAGTAGTGGAACTCTTGGAAGCGTGGATTCAAGACGACACTATCAAGCTACCTCCTAAGACGTCCACCAACTGAGAAAGATATGGCGGATCCTAAGTACTGTCGCTACCATAGGTTCGTTCACCATCCAACCAAAGACTGCAACAGGCTGAAATAGATCTTCAGAGAAAAGATAGAGACAGGAGAACTCCATCTTGGAAACGAAGGTGTTCGTAGAGACCCTCTTCCTGTCAGGAACTGCATGATTTCTGGGGATTCCGTTCGCAAGACTGTACGGAATATTTATGCGAGATCTTGTACTTCTCCAAAGCACAGCGTCAGGACATATTTGCAGCCCTCAACCGTGTTGTCTCAGGCAAACGCTTGTATCTGGAAGAGGAAGCGACCTCGAAACCTCGATCCTTCTTTGGAAGATGCAAGCAAGGGAAATTAGGGACTCTTAACCGTTGCCCGTTTGAAGGATATCGAGTTCGATAACACATTAATCGATACGGCCTCTGAATTCAACATCATCACTCTCCAGACCTTAAAAGCAGCAAAGATTTCAAAACAGGAGGCTACTCGCAACCCAATTGTGATTAAGACTCCAGAAGGAGAACTCAGAGATGCATATGGATACATCGATCTTGAAGTAAAATTGGCGATGCCTCGACACAAGCAAAGTTCTACATAGTCAGAGAGCATCCGAATTACGACATGATCCTAGGATGCTCTTGGGTACACGACAACAAGACAACACTGGGAGTTTGCCCTCTACCATTTACGACACCTGAAAGGATCTCTAACAAGCCTTCTGGACTTGAAGGCTGTCTTTTGCCGCACCTGCAGCTTGCCAATGTGACACAACTTCCTGGAGAGAGCCCATCAACATACATTAAGAGGTTCCGAGCTCAAGTAAGTCTCATCACGCAACCCTTCTTGCAACCAATCACTCCTCACTCTGATAAGTCCTGGGGACTGTCTCCAACCAACAAACCAACCCCGGCTAAGAGATGTGAATGGGAAGCCGGCCCCTTCAAACGTTTTATCAAGAGCTTAGAGGTTGTCTTGGTCAAAAACGATAAGGCCAAGGTCCAGGTATCTGCACGCCCAAACCCATTTGGAATTTGAGATCTGGTAACGAAGACGATTGCATTCAAGGTTGGGAGCATGACAGTGAAAATGACCACTCCACCTGACTCACCCACCGAAAGAGAAGATGAACCGCACTGCAGCGGATGTTATCGGGCGGTTCATCGCAAGCTCATCAACACCGATAAACTAGAAGGCATAACAATTCACTCACAATGGCTCAAACCCTACAGAACTTAAGACGTTGTGCTACCACTTTCCAGCGTCCTCCACACTTTAAAACGCTGTTCTATTTCCTCCAGCGTGTTTCCTTTTACAATTTCATGTCATATTTGTAATTCCTCCAGAAAATGATTGCAATACTTGCATTCATAGTTAGAGTTTCAATTTTCAATTTTCAATTTAATTGAAATGTTATTTCCATCTGAGAACCTTTCTACCCCTAAAAACACAAGGTCCTGAGTCAACCTAAATCAACCCACTAGAGCAAGGAAGGAAACCCTAAGCAAACATCTCATGGGAAGAAGGAAATAGAATGTGTGCACAAAAGGAAAATGATTTGAGCCATCTGCCCCAGCAAGACCAAGGAGATCTCACGTCAGGAGCACATACAGATGCAATCTTAACGAGGGGTTATGACATAAACCTTTATTCAATGGTAAGCAAGCAGAAGAAAAGATCTTGAACTCAGCCGCCACTGAGTACAAGAAAGAGGTTCAAAAATTACGGGAATACACTTGAAAAGAGAAAAAGAAGCAAAGAGGTTTAGCCGTCAAGAAGAATAACCGCGCCTGCACCACTGCTGGGTCCTGCTTCAACGCCATCACCTGCTACCGCTTCTCCCTTCAGAGCCTCAGCTTCCGCTTCAAATGTTTCCGCAACAACGATCTCTGTCTTAACATTATCGGCAGGAACAGCTTCCAATTCTTCCTCAAATCCCACAGCAACATTAGGGTTTGCGCTGATTGCTTTCGAACACTCAGGTCCGTCCGTGTCAGAATCAAGGATTATCACACCGTCCTGGATTGGATAATCACGCCTATCTTCATCCGGAGGCCGTTTATGCTCCACTCTCCGCCTCTTTAACCGCACTGCAAATCTTTCTGCCCTTGCGCTTACTAGTGCTCGCAACGCTTCCTCATGCCTCCACCGTTCTTCCATGTCGATCGTAGCTGAAAGGGCACATATGCGTCCCCTGGTGATACGCAGGTGCAGAACAGACATCCCTTGTATAACACGACCAACTTCACGAAGTGGGAGATCAATTTTAGCCATTACCTCCTCGTGCGCATTAGTCTCAGGTTTATCAACTTCGAAACTTTCTTCTGGAGAAGTTACAAAATGATCATCGCCCGCTGCTTCCATGATAGGCTGCAAAGAAAAAATAAGTTATGGGCACACAAAAATATGTGTATCATCATCAGTCAATCAGAAGATCAGATGAGTACGAAGCAATACCTGAGATACAAAAGGAACGACTATGTGATGAGAAGAATCCTTAGAATTTTTCTTTATAATCTAGCAAGTCAACAGAATCCCAGGAGAAAAGGAGTCTCTACTTGCCACCTATAAAGGTTACCGATTCAAGATAGCGGTCAATGATTCTTATCGGATATATCTGAGGAAAGCTGCCGTGTAACAAAGGGGAGTACACCTAGTCCAAGGGATAGTCCAAGGGATAAGCCAAGCTCTGTCCAGATAGTGCGGAGGAAACCAAAGCGACTCGCCAGATCAAGCCATGCTCCTCCACCATCCTAATCAGGACCGACCAGTTCTTGGACAACACCTGACGATGTCGGCCTATGCGGTAAATGTATATTCACCTTAGCTTGGTCATTTCTGTATACAAACGTGTCACCATCTTATGCCTACCCCACAATAGCGTAACCATTATGCGCTAGGCAGGGGACTTAATGTTGATGGTGGATTTTCATTTAAGGGCTGAAATTGTAAAAGCCAAAATTATGCGCTAACATCTTGCAAAAGATAAAGCCATTAAGTGATGAATACTTCTTCACTTTACTAATTCACCTAGAATAGAGCATGTGGCAACAATCCCAGTATTCTGTGAATTAAATACACAAAATTCATCCAGGTTGGAGCATGTAGCAACAATCCCATATACCCTGTAAATTTATAGCATTATTAATTAATGCATGACCAGCCTCGTATTTCCTGTACTCATTACCGGTGCGGCATGACGACTGAGTGTTGTTCTCAGCAGAGCAACACGAATCTCCAAGCATTAATAATAAAACATGTACGGAATACCCATACAGGCTACAACTCTCGGTGTGTTATACTAGCCCGATTGAGCATGTTTGAACCTGAACTGACCATATCAGTCTCAGAAACGATCACGACCATCCAACCTCACTAGCATGATTGGATGGCTTAGATTAAATCCATGATCCCAAGCAGGTATTGGAATATTCACCACCTTAATGACCACCAGCGGGCCCATTTATGCCCTGGTCGGTTGAATACATACCATGCCTCCTAAATAACCACCGAACACCAGCCTAAAGTAGGATGGTTGGACTGGCGTGGAGCAGCTTGGAAAAGCTTGTGCGCACAAGACCGCCAACGGCAGTCTCAAAACGGCCACGGCCGTCCAACTTCACCAGCATAATTGGACGGCGTAGATTACCCCATGACCGGTCGGACAAGCTTGTCCTGCACACCGGCGGGCCACCTTTCTACCTGCATAGCCGACCATCTCATGACCTAACCAGGGAGGAGTAAACGTTCACCCATAACCTGGCTGGCGTGATGCTTGAAGGGTCGCCAAGGGTCTTAAACTGATCACGACCATCCAACTTCGCCGGCGTATCTGGATGGCCTAGATCAAGCCCATGACCGTCAGTCAGGTATCACCATGATCACCACCGACCCAATGTGAGCCCCACATGGTCGGCCTCCCCAAAGGAGGAGCATAGATTTCCAAACCATTAGGTTGGAATCGTGTACACACGACCGATCCAAAACCCTAATTAGGGTTTGCGGCATGTTACATGTGTCGCTGATCGATCACGAGCGTCCATCTTCGCAAGCTTGGACGAAGGGTTTAGATGTAGACTTAAAAGGTCCTGAGCATGTCAACATGATCATCGTGGGACCACCTACACACATGACCGGTCGACCAAGGCCAACCATGGCCGGATGTCTCGAAACGCGCGCCCGAATTAAGCATGGTGCGCGGTTTCCAACTTCTTTGCAGCATGGGATTTCTGTTGCAAATCGATCTCAACCGCTCTTATTTACCGGTAAACTTGAGTGGCCTAGATCGCATCTTTCGTGGGATAGTGAAGTATAAACATGGACACCAGCATGTCGTCTACACACATGCATGATCGGTCCTCTATAAAACACTTCCCATGCTTGGATTCGACCAAGCTGAAAGAAGGAACTTGCGTACCTCTTAAACCCCAATCCGACGGTCGCAGATGAGGGTTGCAAGTCATCTCATCCGTCCAACTTTACCAGCTTGGACGGACAGCCTAAGACATGAGTTAGGCTATCAATGAGGCGTCACCACAATCGCCGTCCACCACTCTTCCACATGGAGTGATCGGTCAAGTCAGGGCTTACATGTATAGCCTCCAAACGATCACTCGAAGATGGCTGGACATGATGCTATTTTAAGACGCTTAAATCCGTGACTTACTCCGGTAAGCCTTAAAAACAGCGATGCTTCATACATGCTGAATATACTCAATGCAGTACCTGCGTAGAATACACACGATACTTCACAAGTATCGACTTCCTAAATAATTTAGTTATTTAGTCTAGCATTACATGCTACTTTCTGTGGGTCCCACGATCCACACACTCGAGACATCAATCATGTCACAAACTGGGGGATACATACTGGGGTATTGGTCTGGCGATTTACAGCGTGCAGCGTGCAACGCGCCATCACAAGAACGTGTCAGGAAGTCATGGACGGTTAGAGATGACAGGAGAAGTGGGCAAGACTGGTCGTGTAACACCAACACCCAACTCCACTACTCCATCACTCCACTTCCCCCACTTCTCACGAGAGACGTGAATAAGGCTCAAATGACTTGTATAAATAGGTTCTCCTCCCTATTTCCAGACAACAGAACAAGTCAAGACAAGATGAAACCAAGTGTTAATACAAAACGTATTCAAACACTCAAAGCCCCGCTTGCATCAATCGTAAAGCCCGCTCACCTTTCTGTTACAAGTCATAAACAAGCCTACATCTTCACAATCTCAACACCTTCTTCGCTTCCCTCCCTAAGATCAACCCCATCTCCTTCACTTTGTAACCGAAGCAAGTCTGGAATGGCCATTTCTTGGTTTAGGCCAGGATTGTACAGATTGATTTCTCGAATCACAAGCACTCACCGCGCAGTGCATTTGTTTAGGGTTTAGATTCATTCCTCATCCACACACCCCAAATTACCAAATCCGGCAGGAATAGTTTTCACCCGTAAACACTCTGATAATTTTAACATGGAGGAGCTTATGAAACATCAGAAGACCGACGAGAAGCAAAGAACGATTGACAGGAAATTTCAAAACAGGAAGACGAAAAAAAATCAGCTTTCTCAAGAAAATTTTGTCAATGACTATGACAAGCATAACATTCTTCAAGCGGACACTTCAATTATGAATGCCCAATAAAAACATGTGTGACAACTCGATTTTTGACATGCTACATGCACATATTGAACAACAAGTTGGATTTAATAACAACCCAGCTGGTGATGATGAGGATGATGAGTTCGATGTATAGTACCTTTAGAGTGAATGATGTATTAGTTTTAGTTTTAGTTTAAATTTCAAATGCTATTGCATTCTACTTAATTTTAATCTGAAATGAGAAGTTTCTTAATTTGAAATGTTGTTACATTTTACTTAATGAAAAACTACAAACAAATTAACAATTAAATTTTTAAACTAATCCATGAAATAAAACTTAATAATTAAGCCCACTGGCTCTTCCATGCTCTTCCCAAAGATTCAATCTCAAGTCTTCTCTTAAACTGTCATATAGATTCTGGTTCCGAATGTCATTAGTCATTTACCAAAGTTTCTTACAGTCAAGCCTCTTTCTGGTTGAATCTCATGCCTCAAATATTCATTTTCGTAGTTAGTCCATTCTTTATCACGACGGGTTTCCTGAATTACCATGTTATGTACAATTTTGTAAGTGAGCATAGTTTTGTGCATTTGACTAGGACTTGAACCACGATATAGCATGGCTAACAAATGATAGCAAATTTCCTTGTCAAAATTCCAAAAGCCCGTTCCATATCCTTCCTTAATACCATTTGGCGATCGTTAAAATGATTGTATGAATGACCGATTTCACCGTCAGGGGGCTGACGGTAACATTGGACAAATGTTGACCATATGGGATAGATACCATCCGCAAGATAATACTCATGAGTGTATTGATGGTCGTTGATTGTGAAACGGACTTGGGGAAATTTCATACTTTAGATCTTCAAACAGAGGCGACTTGTGCAAAACATTTATTTCATTTTGTGAAATCGAAAGAAAAAAAAATGTGCACTATCCAACAATCATAAAAAAGAAGCAGCTTCAAGGATAACAGTTGGTTTAGGATAGTGACCCTTATATTGACCCATCCAATAAACAGGGCATCCCTGCCATACCCAATGTATACAATCAAGACTACCTAGCATTCCTGGGAATCCCATATCCTCATTTTCCCTTAACATTTGTCTAACATCTTCCTTGGTTGGTTTTCATAAAATATGTTGGACCAAAATGATTAATTATTACTTAGCAAAACAATGAAAGACAAGTGAATGAAGTTGTTTTTCCCATACGAAAGTACTCATCGTTCGCATCCGCTGGTTTGCCATAACCTAGAATCCTTAGAGCCGAAGTAAATTTTTGTGCAGGACTATGACCTATAATATTTAGTGCATCAAACTGATAATTAAATTGAGGTTTTACCCGACAAAGCTCATCAACAATATTTTTCACCAGGTGCCGAGGCATGCGGAACCGACGTTGGAAATCTTGATCAGAGTATACACAATTGGGAAGAAAATAATCGCGCATCGGCTTCTGGTGGTAAAATTTTCTCCTTAGATACTTTTATCTTCTTGAGAATATTTATTTTGGCTCCGGAACTCTAGGTATTTGGTCCGAATATACGAGCATCAGAGTGTCGATTAGTTATTTATCTTCACCTTCCTCATCATCAAGTTGTTGCGAACTTCGTTGATGCATTTATTGTTATAGTTTAAACCGATTCATAATTGTATTCCTCTTTTCACTGGATCTCGCATTTGATGATTATGAAATTTAAAATTGAGAATAAGGGTAAAAAAAAGTACGCAAATGTAGATGGTGGATTTTCGACAAAGGGTAAAATCGTAAACCCATAATTATAAGTATTCCTGATCCAGCAATCAGACAAATATTGAGGCTCATGTATCTTATCGAAAGCATGGAAGCACATGCCACAAGAATCTCTGACTGAGAATACTGTCTCTCAGAGTATATATGGATATTTAGTCTCCTAGTTGAGGCAACGGCATATCTCATGAATACTGAGCAATTTCAGTAACTACTTCTACATAGAATCAAAAGATTAGACGGCTCCTAGACAACTAGCCTGCTAGTATAGAGCAATAACGGGGTGAAACAATGTTTTCCCTAACTATATGAAAGAAAATATGACGCTTTAAAAAGCTCATATCACTCAATTTCTGAATAATTAATGCTCCTAGATGATCATGCTAATATAGAGCCATTAATTAATTATTCTCGAAATCAATAGATTCATTAACTGAATCCCTGGAAAATATTCAATATTTTCATACTATTTCGTTACTTCAATTTATGGTTCTTCTCAGTAGAATTCCATGGGTTAGTAATAAATATTCAACACACGGGCGTCTGAGCTACCTCCGAGTAAGCCCCGATTTAAATGGTGCAAGTGTACTCGACGATGATGCATTAACAATCACCGCACGAACGAGTATTTCAAAATACGACGAAACGATGAACCTATGCAAAATAGGAAGGAAAATAATAAGTAATTAAAAAATTGACCAAGGCATTGGGAGCATGGGCCCACCGACCGGCCGGCCGTGCCGTGGTCAATCCCACGCCAGTTTTATATTTTTATCATATTTTTTGTTATCTTCCTTGATCTTATGAAAATCCTTTCATTTGAACAAATATCCTTCGTTTTGAGGAAACTCCTCAGTTTCATGGTGTTTCCTTCACACCGAGGAAATAATATAAAATTAGGGAAAACATTGTGGGGCAGTGATTATTGGCCAACCGGCCATGCCTTGATCCCGGGCGGCCCCACACCTCATGGTTCCTCATTATTTTATTATTATTTCCCTAATTTCATGAAAACTCCTTAATTTCATGGTATTTTCACAAACCCATGAAAAATATAATATAAAATTAAGGAAACCCGTGGGACCGGGCCCAAACAGGCCGGCCATGCCCTAGCCGGTCCCACACGCCCCTTATTTTATTATTATTAATTTTAAGTTTCCTTGGTCCCATGAAATTCCTTGATTTCATGGTATTTCTCTCAAATTATGAAAATTCCTTCAAATCATGGAAAGATACATAAAAAATACATAAAATTAAGGAAACTCGTGGGAGCGGGCCCAAGCCGGCCGGCCATGCCCTAGCCGGTCCCACACGCCCCTATTTTTATTATTTTAATATTATTTGCTTCCTTGATCCCATGGAAACTCTCTCACTTTAAGGAAACTCCTTAATTTCAACAAAATTCCTTGGTTTCATGATATTTTCATAAAATCATGAAAAATATTATAAAATTAGGAAAAAGGCACCATGGGACCATGGTTACTGGCCGGACATGCCTTGGATCCAGTGGTCCCACCCCTCATGTTCCTTCATTTTATCATTATTTTCCTTCATCTCATGAAGTTTCCTCAGTTTCAGCAAAACCCTAATTTTGTCATATTTTCTTAAATGGATGCTCAACTGCACACCAGAAAATATCAAAATTCTCAGGATTGTGACACAGACGTGTTGACGACGTGAGCATGTTATCTTGACCGTCCAGGGTTGGCTCCTTGGCTCGCAATGAGCCAGTCCCACGTATTTTCACGATTTGACCTAATTTGCAATTGCACGTATTAGGTCCAAAACTCTTCGAAATAATTTTGGATTTTCATGGAATGATCGTCAGTCGATCCCATGACCACCTAGGACTGAATTCATGACCCCTTGGTTGGTCCCTCACCTCTTCATAATTAATTAGGTTTTATCACCTAAGGCTCAGACGAGCATTTTTCGAATAAATGATTAAACAAGCATTTAATATTCATCCTTTCATCAAATCAACTGGTCTTCAGGAGACCTTGATATTTGATCACAAGAGCATCTGGGCGCTACATGGTTGATCCATAATCCCATGTAGCCGGTCCCTCCTTTGCTCCGTGGTTAATTTTCAATAAACCATCAATTAATCATCAACTGATCAAATTAGGGTTTTGACGTTCATAATTCCAGATTCAAACACTAATAATTTTTACGTTGATCCCATGATCAACATTTTATTTATCATACTCGGTTCAATTGCCAGTATCTTATTTGGTCATGCTACCAATAATTCATCGAATGAGCAACATCTGCTCAAATGAGCAATATTTGCTCAAACCAAGGAATACTGGTTCAACTATCAGTATTCAACAATTCATCGAATGAGCAATATTTTCTCACATTAACTTATTCACACATCATATCTCTGTCTCAACAGACATGTCCAATTCATGAGTCTCAGAACATTTCCAAACCACGTTCGACTCAACAATACAAGGACTCATCGTCCCATGAAGTCATGAAGTCAACAACTGACTAACTAAATACAGCCTGCCTTGCAGACTCCACAATCACACGAGACATCAATCGTGTTACATGGGGGATATTAACTAGGGTTTTGGTCTGGCGGTCTACTCCACGTGTGTTCATACACACGATGAGAATATGAGCAAGTCGTGCAATCAGTTGAAGGAGTTAACAAAGTAGTGGATGGAAAATCAACCAAGTCTCCACACGTTGAGCAACTGGTTTTAACACGATTTCCACTTCCCCATTCTTTGATTCCATCAACTGTCACACTTCATGAGATCATGGTGTTTTCAATTCCAGCAATATAAATAAATCTCTGAATCATGATTGAAACAAGGATAATCTCACGTCAAGCAGACAACACGAGATTAACAATCCAACTCTCAACAGAGCAAATTCAATCATTCAGAACTTATCTTATTTTCAGAATACACAACACACCAATAATCTTCGATCACCATTGATCTCACACATCTCTCAGCTTCCCTCCTACAGACCGACCCATCCTCTCTTGTGACCGAATTTACTCTGGAACGGCCATTGTCTTGGTTTAGGCCGGAGTACTACAGATTGATCTCTCGAATTCAAAGCACTCCCTTCTTGCAGTGCATCTGTGTGAGGTTAAGCATTTTCCTCGGTTCAAGGAGTCTCCTCCGCGCGATCATCTCCTCAATTCCGTAAAAACCAGCGAATCGTTTTTCCCCATCTACAACAAAATATATATACAAATAGGTGTGAGTAATTTGATGAAGTGGGGCGTACATATATGAATGAAGTAGGGGGAATAGTCGTTGAACGATATAGTTTCCACCGAGCAATGGAGATTACAATGCCAGTGATATTTAATATCTCCAACGATATAGGGACTACATGTCGATAGACAGACCATCGCTCAGTTGTTTTCCCTTAATGGAGAAACTGATTTTCCATGCCACCTGGTATGCAAAATAGAAAATTTTGACGTGGTGCATAGGAATAGGCCTAAAACAAGGAAATATTGAAATGTTCAGCATAATAACACATATAAGGGGAAATTGGGTTAAGGCTTCCCTATGATTTACCATAATATAATGCCTGTAACTTAAAGAAATTAAAATCTAAACTCTAAATTATCAATTTACGTCTACAACTTTTTAAATATCGTGGGACAAAATAATTCTCCAAATCTAAGCCCAAGGTTATAGAAATATAATAAGATGATGTCCCGCCATCACCACCCACCTCCACCACCAACAACAACCCACTATCGTTGTTGTCGCCGTCACCAATGCCCCTCACCAGTACCGCGGTCACCACTCACACCACCACCACCCACCACATGTGCCATGTATAACATGTGTAATCATCAGTTACACAAGCATACACCTCCGCCACAACCACCATATATGGCATGCAGCAGTTACACACGACCCCCCCCCCCCCAATGGCCACCTCATACATCATGTGTATTCGACATTTATACATCTGTATATGGGTTGTGTACTCAGCGGTTACATATCCACATATAGCATGTGTAGTCAGTAGTTACACATGCATATACCATCACCGCTCACCACCACCACATGTGGTATGTGTAGTCAACATCCACATTGGCATGTGTGCTCATCAATTACACATCCATATTGGCATGTGTGATCAACAGTTACTTATCCATATGGCTTGTGTACCGACCAGTTACACATCAAAAAATATACAAAAAAAATAAAATAATAGACGACTTCGCTATTATTAACTTCGTTTACAATAATTGATATTTATATACTTATCATGTACATATTCATATAGTTGTAATAAGAGTAATTTCAAACTCAAAATTGAATTAATTAAGGTCGAGAAACAACAAACACTACATATGTCAAACGAAAACCCTAAAAATATGCCACAACAACCTATAAGAGATCTTCACATTCCCTTCTTGTCTTGCATCTGGAACAATATAAATATTCACGGGATTAGTTGTATGAATAAGAAGGATGAAAGAAAATTATGGAACACATTAAAATAGGAACAGATTATATAACCAACTTAAAGCAATCGGAAAAATAAGACTACACAAATGGATATGTACTCGATGATTACACATACACATGGGATGTGTACTGAGAAATTCCACGTGCATATGGGATGTGTAAATTTTTAGTCGTAAGGTTTTTTGTTTTTAACATGTGTGATAGGGAGTTACATATACATCTGACTAGTGTAATTAGGAGTTATACATACATATAACATATATGACTTGTGTACTCGGCAATTATCGAGTCAATTTGTGCGCCTTTAGCAAAAAAATCCATTAAACCATCCAACTAACAAGGTTCAAAAACCTCAATATGATCAACAAATGTAGAATAAAAACAAACATATAAAATGAGAACTTCATAAATTGCATCATCAGGATAAGTTATGTCTACTCTACTTCAAACAAACAATAAGCATGTTCAGAACTGAAGTTTCTAGGATAACTATTTTTTCGAGCCAAATGACTCACTTAGTGGATAATGGTGCACAAACTGACATACTATGTTTCTTGGGACCCATTTCAAAAGTTCTCTACGCTAATCAAACGGGTACAATAATTAAACAATAGTATTCAGTCAAATTGACTACCCTACTAAGTCCAACACAAATAACTATATGCACGTCGAACAATAACTCTTTTTGAGGATGTCTGTCATCTAACTAGGTCTAAACTCATGTCACGGTTGCATTGCACAGGAGATACCAGCATGACATATGAGACATATTCAATGGGAAAAATACATCAACTTATACAACAGAAAAACCGTAGTTACCCAATAAACCAAAACATATTCTAAAGACTTTGATAAACAATCTACTCTCCGGGATTTATATGTTCCACAACTAACAAAACACTATGACAAAATACCAACGAACCAACATTGGTTCCTGTGAGAATAAAGTATAGAACCAATAAACAAATACCATGGAAATAGTATAGATGGATACTTGGCAGGTACACATGCATCGGGCTTATATAGAAGATACACATCCATATAGATTGCGTAGATACTCAGCAATTACACATCCATTATCAACAAAACCTATGTGTATACAGTAATGTACGAAAGTCTACAAATGTTAAAGAACAAAATAAATATACTAAAACACTATTGTTTCTTTAACACCTATTCAAACATTTCCAGGAATTGCAATAGAAAATTTGTTGGATCTAATTGCTAAAACATGTTCCGCTCGCCTAGTCATAAAATTGGATAAAAATTTAGTCATATACAGTTCACAAAAATATTGACTGAACTATTTTGATAACCTATAAATTACTATACTAGTATTAGCTCAAAGCATCTGTATTGAATAAAAATACATAAAATCGATAGAGTTTTAAATATCACTATTCTAATGTGTAATGGTTTCTTTCGGTACGAGAATCATATAAAATGTCGAAGTTCAGTTTGCTACAGTGGTGAAATTGTTAGAGCAATGCCCGGTTAAACCTACAAGTTTCGCTATATCAAGCTTGTTATGAATGTTAGATATACAAAACTATATCTTGATTTATAGTCTACTAAAGTTAAGTCTCGGATTAGGTATAAAAGTTGGTAGTCGAATATCAGACATCACTGAATAACCCTCAAAGATTGAAGAATGGAGATCAAACGAAGATATCAATGAGGAATTCATCAACAAAGGTATGTGTTGTCAAGCGATTTCATTTGATTTTTTTTTTCAATTCTACATTATTAATCTATCGAAACAAGTGCTCACTCTATGAAACAATTCCTATGACGGTAAACATACATTTATGTATATATTTGAGCCAAAGAATTTAGTGAGAATGACCTTTATCCCTGGAAAGATCCTCATGTTATATTGAATGAGCATATGAATTCAATGAGCAAAGAATTATTCAATTCCGAGTTATAACGAAGAAGTTGCGAGTTATTGATTGAAGCAACACTTATAGGTATTATTGTTATTGTTGCAGTTTATGAATATGAAACAGTCCACGAACTGCTTGTAACGGTTGACGTACTTAAGCTCAAAAATGTGACTAGTTTCCTTTTTTAGTCAAACTCTTGATGTATCCTCTTCTAGGTAAGATGGTTATTTTTCCACACATAATTGATTGCCATATTAAAGTACGTGTGATTTTTTGAATTCTTTCCTAAGTTAAATTGTAATTTATTTTAAAAAAAAATACAATTTATGCTAAAGTAATTATTTATGCTAGAGTTGTAACTTAGGAAAGACTCTCAAAATAAGGAGAATCCTGCAAAAGGAAATAGCTCACGAACTTTTTTAGAATTCAAGCAATCATTCACTATAAATAAAGGGTTCATGTAAACTACACAATTTTGGAAAATCTTATGTGAGCTTCATATGGTTGTTTTCCACAACTTATTTTCTTCGTGAACAAGAGTGAGTCAATAAGAATTTGTTTGGTGATTATAAAGCACGAGTTGGTAATAATCTTCTTTGATAGTCACACAACTTGTAATCTAGGTTGTTTCAATAATCCTTGTCTATTTGAAGGTCCTTGTACGTATTTGATATAAGCCCATTCAAGGATTATTGATCATAAACCTTAGATTTGATAAATTTCAATCTACGATCGTATACCGACTCTAGCTAGTTGGTCGAAATACGGATTAGAAAGATAACTTCATACAAAGTGTCTCATAAATTCCTTAAGACGTTTTAACAAGATATCTCTAGATTTATTCAAGTTGTTTTGTTGTTGAATAATTAGGTGTCTCTACAAGTTTTGAATAGTATAAACCCTAATCCTACAACTTTGTTTTAATATTACTTGTTAGAGCACTGCTCGGTCGAACTCGCATGCGTTGCTATCTCAAGCATGTTTATCAATGTTAGTGATCAAAACTATAAGTCTTGATTTCTAGTCTACTATAGCTAAGTCTCGGACTAGGATAGAAAGTGTAGTTGAGCTCAAGAACTCCATGGCGATCATCATACAAGACGAAGAACTACTCAAGGAACTGGTGGAACTTCATCGACTAAAAGGTATGTGGATACTTGAACTTATCTATCACTCAAAAGTCTATCTACTCTATCTCCTATCTTGAGATAAAAGTCGTTTTGCTATATAGACTTTGATTATACACATTTTCTATTTCGAGCCGAGTTTATCTCGCCTATCTATTTCTCGAAATATGTGTTGGTAAGCTTTCGCTTTGGCCAAGTTCATCTTTACCTAGTGACGAAAGTCATGTTATGTTTCAATCACTTTGAAAATGGCTTTGACAAAAAATAGTTTGTGAATAACAACTATATAACGTCCTCTAAGAATGTTTCAATGATTGAAATGGGAGTTTAGATTATATAACCATTGTTGGATATAAGCATTGTGTGGAAACGCATACATGTATAAGTCCTTATTCCTTGAACCGAAGTATGCTTACTTTGTTGATTAGGAAAACCGGAACAACAGTCCGAAAACCCAGTCCGCGAACTGTCGTAGGTTTTCATCCCGAGAAAATATGCTGGAGTTTGTAAACTTCTTCCGGGAACTTAAGTCCGCGAACTTAATCCGCGTACTTGAGTTGGTTATTTCTAAAGACGATTATTTGTGAACTTATACTTATATAAACTAAGGAATGCAATTTGCAAACCGTGGCTATAAAGTTCATGAATCGATTCGAGTGAATCAAATCGTTTTTGCTTCGATTGTGTCTTGTATACTTCTATAAGATCTAAGCAATTGAAAAACTTTCTAACTAGTTCATTTGAGTCATTTGAACTAGTTATGGTGAAGAAGAATATGGTTGATATGAAAGTGCTCATATGGCTAACCATTTGGTTAACTATTGTTGAACCAACAAATGTACATGTTTGGGTACGGTTACACAAACCTAGAAACATGCATTTCATTTGTGTGTAACAAGCTAAGTTTTCGAACCAACGGTTGAAAGATATTAGCTTGAATCTAATCAGGTTTTCATCTAACGGTGAATATCGAATACTTTGTTACTAAGCTAACGTTAATTGCATACCCTGATTTGAAAGACTATATAAGGGAGAACTCTAGCAACTGGAAAACCTAATCCCCACACCTGCTGTGTGATACTAGTCTTATAGCTAGAGTCGATTCTCCTTTGACCTTAGGTTTCTACCGAGATCCCGTAGGTTAACGACTTGAAGACTTCATTGGGATTGTGAAGCCATACCGATACTACTTTCTTGTAGTTGTGTGATCTGATCTTGTTGTTTCTATCGTGTTGAGTACAATCGTAACTATTGGCTTGAGATTGATATCTCCGATAGGCAAGATATAAAAGTAGTCACAAACATCTTCGTCTCATCGTTTTTGATTCCACAATATCTTCTTTCGCCGCGTCGATTAAGATTATTGTGAGGTGATTGATAATACTAGGTTGTTCTTCGAGAATATAAGTTCGGGTTATCAATTCGTTCCTGTTCACCTTAATTTATCAAAAGACGGAACAAAACTCGTAGGTATTTCTGTGGGAGACAAATTTATCTATTACCGTAGACTTTTCTGTGTGATACAGATTTGTTTATTAAAGTCTTCGACTTTGGGTCAACTCTTAGTTTTGGGTGAGATCAGCTAAGGGAATCAAGTGCATAGTATCCTGCTAGGATCAGAGACGTAAGGAGCGCAATTGTACCTTGGATCAGTGTGAGATTGATTGGGGTTCAACTGCAGTCCATACCGAAGTTAGTTTGTAGTAGGCTAGTGTCTGTAGCGGCTTAATACAGTGTGTGTTCAATCTGGACTAGGTCCCGGGGTTTTTCTGCATTTGCGGTTTCCTCGTTAACAAAACTTCTAGTGTCTGTGTTATTTCTTTTCCGCATTATATTTTGTTATATAATTGAAATATCACAGGTTGTGCGTTTGAATCGATCAATTGGGAAATCCAACCTTTGGTTGTTGATTGAAATTGATTGATCTTTGGTACAGTTCAAGTGTTTTCTCTCGTATTCAATTAGACTCGCAGATTTCTATTTTCTTGAGTAAGTATTGAATCGAGAAAGAGAGATATAACTCTTTGATATACTTTTATTAAGATTGAGTCTGACTGTCTAGTTGATTCTCTTAAAAGTATATTGGAGTTAGTCCATACAGATTGCAAATCGAAATATTGGGTGTGGTTGTTGTACCCCCGTTTTTTCAATTGGTATCAGAGCAGGCAAACACGCTAAGACCTTATAAGTCTGTGTTTGTAGCAATCTGACTTTATGGATGAGTCTATCTCTAATAACGTACATGTTCATAAATTACTAGATGATTTTCAAAGCTTGGATTCACCTGAGAGAACTTACACATCTAAGTCAGTATCTAAACATTCTATTAATGTAAAAACTGCTGAAGTCTGGGAAACACGCCTAGAAGAACAGTTGGATGAACTTTCTGATGAAGGTGATTCAGATATTGATAGAGATGTTGATGAGGAAGTCTTTGAGTATGTGAAATTTTTGAATTCGTTGGAAAAGAAGAAGATGACAACTTCTCATGTCACTTCTCTTCTGACTTCTCTGTCGAGAAAACAAGAAATTGAAAAGATTTTACGCAGGTGTTTATGTTTCGAATCGTTCTAACGAATTGATCCTCAAGGATTCTGAGGAAAACCTACATATGAAGTCACTTGAATGTGATAATCTTTATCAAAAGTACGTTTCGTTGGAAGAGAAACTTGCAGAATCTGAAGCAAGGTTTAACTCTCAACAAATTAGTTTTGATGACAAAGAAAGCGCTTATCTCGCTCGAGAAAAACGCCTGGAGGATGATTTAGCTGCTGCTCTTGATAAAATCAAGATGTTGGAAGATGACTTGAAAAAGTTCAACACTAGTTTAAGCAAATTAACCACTATGCTAGGAGCAAGTAAAAATCATCGTGATACACGAGGGAATAAATGCTCCAAGTATTAGCAAAGAAGTAAAAAATTTCAAGGCTGGTGATTCTTCTCAACAAAAGGTTTCCACTGATGGCAAAAGTGAAATACCTTTACCGGCAGTTAAGGTTCAAAATAGCAAAGTATATCAACCTCCAAAGTTAGCACATGCCGATTGAGGTAAGAACATTCCTTATGTTTACCACTATTTCGGAAATAAAGGTCACCTGGAAAGGAGATGTCGTTTCCGTATAAGGAATGAGAAACTTCATGATGTTCTTGTTTGGGCATCACAAGAAGTTGTGGAACCAAGATCATATGTTAAGACTAATCCCCTTAACGTTACAGGTTGTAACTGTCCAACCTTTAGGCAAAGGAATCAGTGCTGTGATAAACCTAGATTTGCCTATAAACGTCATACGAATCCTTTTCACAATCGTGATGGTTATCAAAAGTATAACTTCGTAAAGACGAAGACAAGATCTGATGCTCCCAATTGGAGAAAGACTAACTTGCAAAAAAATAGTCAATCCAATCCTCTTCCGAGAATTCTAGAAGAGAGTAATGGGAAAAAGGTTCCGGTTGTTCCTAAACGCACTCAGAAGTGGATACCAAAGAAAGTCAATGATGGTTTGAGTGTTAAAAGGAATGATCTCCCAGAAAATTCCATGACTATGGAGAAGGCAGTATCCATGATGTTGGAACTTACCAAGTTCTTTGGAAAGATGGATTTGGATGTGAAAGGTTCTAAAAGCGATCTCTTTCATGATAATCCAAAGGTCACTTGTGGTGAGCAAGACATTGTTCACCCCAACACAACTTAATTATGTTTTAAGTGCATCCTCACCAAGGAATGCCCTGCTATGTATACGGTGAGGGAAGCACGAGAATTGGGGCACACATATTATGTTCGGTAAGGCTGTAGAATTCGACTGGATTCTTCTAAAAAGTTCGGGATGTTTGGACTTCATGGTACACCTACCAGGTATGCATAACATCATTTAAAATCAAAATCCAGGGGTTTAAGTACGCATACCCATTTGCATACTCCCCCAGGTCATGAAAATTCGTTTGCAAAACGGCATGCATACTTAACGTCGATATTTCGTAAACTTGTTTTGGTCGTAACTTCTTCGTCGGAACTCTGAATGACCTCATTATTTTTGCATTCTCTTCCTCTTTGAATGGAGATGAGAATTCCATAATTTGGATGAGTTAAGATTGGTATTTGTCCTGTCTCTTGTTTTTGAGTGTTTTGCTCCATTTCGTCGCACTTGTTCCACTTCTCTTGGACTTGGGCACTTGGATTCTTGGAGTACTACTCTTCTAAGCTCATTTGTATCTTTTACAAGAATATTGTTGGTGAATCACAAAGAAGGTAGTTCAAGAATGGGCAGTAGTATGCATTACTATGGGATTCTTGAATGTTCACAATCATCTTATGTGAACTATGGTGCATGTTCATTAGTGACTTTGTATGTTCTTCTTTGTTAAGAAAATCTTTTAATACGCCTTTGGTAGCTATTCTTGGTGTAAATCCGGTCGAAAAAGATTGATTCTACCCTCTAAGGACAAATCATCTTATATGTGCATTACAAGTTTGTCTTGATACCTATGAAACTTCTTATGAGAATTTATTCTTTTGAGAAGGATTACTAGAGTTTGGAATAGCAATTATTGTGATTACACATAGCTATGTCCAACGTTTTCATCTTCATGTTTTTAGATTTATTTATTTAAATTCTAAGTTATTTGGAAGATGATTTTTGAAATTTTAATCTTTATGATTTTATATATTGCAAATTGTTATGGGATATGTTGTTTGCGTCCGTGAACTATGATTGTCCCATACTTTGTCAAAAGTTAAGTCTTTCATATGTCGATATGCAAGTATTGATAAAAGAATGAAGGAACTTTTGACATTAAAAAAGTTTTAAGCCTATTGTATGTCATTATGCAAATATTGATGGAAGATAGGATGAACTTTTGTTTACGAGGATTATGTCTATTGTATGTCATTGTCCAAATAGTGATGGAAAATAGAATGAATCCTTGTCTATTCCGCAGTATTGATCTTCCCTGATCCATATTTTTATGTATATATTATGCGGCTCCGTAAGTTCTCTTATGTTGAGCATTTCCGATTAGATTAATTATGGGTTCTCTTGTGATTAATCTAATTGAGTATTTTTGGATTTTCATATTCGTATGTGATTTGTTATGTCCAAAGAAATCCTTCTATTCTTTTGAAATTAAGGTCGCTCTTGTTGTTCTTTCGGGAATGACATATTATGGGGGAGAGTTCTTAATTGACTTATGCTTAATTGCCAAATCTTTGTGGGAAGTGCGGTTGTGGAATATTCTAGGGGTTATCTTGTATCTTTATAAACTCCTTGATGAAAGCATTTAGCTTCGGCTATATGATTGCATCTAAATAAGTTGATATGTGCTTTCTTTTGGTCATGAAATGTCTCTTTGGAAATTTCATTAGGATCCCGTTTTCGTACCTTTGCCAGTTTTATTGACAAAAATGGGGAGAATTAATATGTAGTTCACACTACAAATACATATAGTTTTCGGATCATTATGTAAGGGGGAGTGGTATCCATGTGAGATGGAGTATTGACTAAGGGGGAGTGATACATATCACCATAGTATTGTTGTCGAAGTTGTGATACAATTGAACTTTGATGTTGTATAATAATACTATGACACTGTATAACAATGATTTGAGAATTCTTGTTTTCTCATTGTTATAGCTACGGATTTTCAACAACGATGATGCTAAACTTATAACCTTTGGGATCATTGTAGTACTTGGAAGTGACGAAGATTTCGAGTAATGTTGAAGATTAGGCATGTGGAAGAAGAGCTACAAAAGTTTATTTATCTATTTTTGTATTCCATATGCATTGATAGTTTTGTCACTAAAATTGACAAAGGGGGAGATTGTTAGAGCACTTCTCGGTCGAACTCTCATACGTTGCTATCTCAATCATGTTTGTCAATGTTAGTGATCAAAACTATAAGTCTTGATTTCCAGTCTACTATTGCTAAGTCTCGGACTAGGATAGAAAGTGTAGTTGAGCTCAAGAACTCCATGGTGATCATCATACAAGACGAAGAACTACTCAAGGAACTGGTGGAACTTCATCGACTAAAATGTATGTGGAGACTTGAACTTATCTATCACTTAAAAGTCTATCTACTCTATCTCCTATCTTAAGACAAAAGTCGTTTTGCTATATAGACTTTGATTATACACATTTGCTATTTTGAGCCGAGTTTATCTCGCCTATCTATTTCTCGAAATATGTGTTGGTAAGCTTTCGCTTTGGCCAAGTTCATCTTTACCTAGTGACGAAAGTCATGTTATGTTTCAATCACTTTGAAAATGGCTTTGACGAAAAATAGTTTGTGAATAACATCTATATAACGTCCTATAATAATGTTTCAATGATTGAAATGAGAGTTTAGATTATATAACCATTGATGGATATAAGCATTGTGTGGAAACGCATACATGTATAAGTCCTTATTCCTTGAACCGAAGTATGCTTACTTTGTTGATCAGGAAAATCGGAACAACAGTCCGCGAACTGTCGTAGGTTTTCATCCCGAGAAAATCTGCTGGAGTTTGTAAACTTCTTCCGGGAACTTAAGTCCGCGAACTTAGTCCGCATACTTGAGTTGGTTATTTCTAAAGACGATTATTTGTGAACTTATACTTACATAAACTAAGGAATGCAATTTGCAAACCATGGCTATAAAGTTCATGAATCGATTCGAGTGAATCAAATCGTTTTTGCTTCGATTGTGTCTTGTATACTTCTATAAGATCTAAGCAATTGAATAACTTTCTAACTAGTTCATTTGAGTCATTTGAACTAGTTATGGTGAAGAAGAATATGGTTGATATGAAAGTGCTCATATGGCTAACCATTTGGTTAACTATGGTTGAACCAACAAATGTACATGTTTGGGTACGGTTACACAAACCTAGAAACGTGCATTTCATTTATGTGTAACAAGCTAATTTTTCGATCCAACGGTTGAAAGATATTAGCTTGAATCTAATCAGGTTTTCATCTAACGGTGAATATTGAATGCTTTGTTACTAAGATAACATTGATTGCAAACCATGATTTGAAAGACTATATAAGGGAGAACTCTAGCAACTGAGAAACCTAATCCCCACACCTCCTGTGTGATACTAGTTGTATAGCTAGAGTCGATTCTCCTTTAACCTTAGTGTTAGAGCATAGCTCGGTTGAACCCACCAAGCGTTGGTATGTCAAGTTTGGTTGTCATATTTTAGTGAATCAAAACTCATGTTAAGAGTCGCTTGATTATGTACTAAAGTCAACTTCGTATAGGTTAGCTTGAAAGTATTAGGATAATGATACTTTACAAGTATTGCGAAGACTTGAAGATGTGAAGAAGCAAGGAGCTACAACGACAACAATCATCCTTTCACTTGAGGTTAGTGATATTTGACTTGAACTGTTTCATTCCCTAACGTATCTTTCAAGTCGTCCATATTGAAAACAAAACTGCGAAGCATATTTTAACTCTAGATAGACATAGTATTAAGGAATACAATACGAGGTTTATTGCTTAACCATTAAACTTTGTAGATAAGTGTTTATGGGTGAAAACTATTTCTGCCGGTTTTGGTAATTTGGGATGTGTAGATGAGAAATGAGTCTAAACCTTAAACAAATGCACTGCGCGGTGAGTGCTTGTAGATTCGAGGGATCAATCTGTGCAAGTCCGGCCTAAACCAAGAAATGACCGTTCCAGACTTGTTTCGGTCACAAAGTGAAGGAGATGGGGTGATCTTAGGGAGGGAAGCGAAGAAGGTGTTGAGAATGTGAAGGTGTTGGCTATGAATGACTTGTATCAGAAAGCCGAACCGGCTTGCGGGGTGTAAGCTATCGTTAGGTGTTTGAATACGATTGTATCAACACTTGCCTCTGTTGTCTGGACTTGTCTTGTTTTTTGGAAATAGGAAGGAGAACCTATTTATACAAGTCATTTGAGCCTTATTCACGTCTCTCATGGGAAGTGGAGGAAGCGGAGTGATGGAGTAGTGGAGTTGTGTGTTGGTGTTACACGCCCAGTCTTGCCCACTTCTCCTGTCATCTCTAACCGTCCATGACTTCCTGACACGTTCTTGTGATGGTGCGTTGCACGCTGTAAACCTCCAGACCAATACCCCAGTATGTATCCCCTAGTTTGTGACATGATTGATGTCTCGAGTGTGTGGATCGTGGGACCCACAGAAAGTTGCATGTAATGCTAGATTAAATAACTAAGTTATTTAGGAAGTCGATACTTGTGAAGTATCATGTGTATTCTATGTGCATCGCATCATGGTGTGGTAGAGTGACGGGTGGTGATTACCATGACGCCTCACTGACCAATTAACTCCTGACTAGGGTTGTATAACCAAGCCGGTGAAGTTGGACGGACGAGATGATCTTTGAAACACTCATCTGCGACCGTTGATGGAATTAGGGTTTTGAAGAGGTGCGCAGGCATCACTCTTCAGCTTGGTCGAAACCAAGCATGGGAATTGTTTTGGAAAGGACCGACAGGGAATGCGTGTAGACAGCATGCCGGTGTACACGTCCGTACCTCACTGTCTCATGAACGTGCGATCTAGGCCACTCAATTCGACCGGTAAAGAGTAGTGGTTGAGATCGATTTTGCAACATAAATCTGGTGCCGCAAAAGCCGCGCATCATTCCCACTTCGGGCGCGCGTTCCAAGATGACCAATCTTGGTCGGTATTGGCCGATCAGTCTGGCGTGTAGGTGGTAGGCTGGTGTTCACGCATATACCTGACTGTCCCATGAAAACGTGATCTGAGCCACTCAAATCGTCCGACGAAGTTGAGCGGTCGAGATTAGTTTGCAATTGGGAAGTGTATCCACGCTAGTTTGGGTGGACGATTTGGGATAACCAGGCATGGTATGCCTTGGCCGACCAGGTGAGGAGATTGATGGGTCCACGGTGGTCATGTTGGTATGGCCGGACCTGCTTAATCTAATCTTGGGCCCTCTATTTGTGCCGGAGAAGATGGACGCTCGTGATGCTCAAAACCCTAAGTTTGGCTTTCACGGCCGTGTAACCATGCTTTATTCGGGCGTACGAATTGGGATGACCAACCATGGTTGGTCCTGACCGATTGGTCAGGTATGTAGGTGGGCCCACGGTGATTGTGTTGACATGCTCTGGGCCTTTTGAATCTACATCTACACCCTCCATCTATACCTGCGAAGATGGATGGTTGAGACTGTTTTGTGACACATGTAATGTGCCGCAAACCCTAATTTAGGGTTTTCCGGCCATACCGCTCTGGTTTGGACGTTTTGGCAAGCTATGCCAATCTGGAGACCGACCATGCGGGGTCCGTGTTGGTTCGGCAGCGAATATTCCATACCTGCTTGGGGGTTATGGAATCGATCTGGGCCATCCAATCATCTTTGGTGAAGTTGGATGATCGAGATCATATCCGGTCGATACGGACAGTCGGATGCTCAATCGGGCTAGTATAACACACCGAGAGTTGCGGCACTGACGGGTATTTCGTACATGCTTTCATTATAATGCTTGGAGGTTCGTGTTGCTCTGCCGAGAGCAACACTCGGTCGTCATGCCGCACTGATAATGAGTACAGGAAATACAAGGCTGCTCACGCATTAATTAATAATGCTATAAATTCACAAGGTATATGGGATTGTTGCTACATGCTCCAACCTGGATGAATTTCGTGTATTTAATTCACAGAATGGGATAGTTGTCACATGCTCCATTCTAGGTGAATTAGTAAAGTGAAGAAGTATTCAACACTTATTAATGGCTTTATCTTTTACAAGATGTTAGCGCATAATTTTCTGGTTTTTACAATTTTAACCTTAAATGAAAATCCACCATCAACATTAAGTCCCTTGCCTAGCACATAATGGTTACACTATTGTGGGATAGGCATGAGATGGTGACATATACAAACATAAGAAGACAAGATAAATGAAGTCTACCTGGAGGGATTCTGACCAGGGCAATTCTCCATACATGCGTGACCACAGGCCTTGATGGACCGGCTTCCTCCCTTAGGTGTTTGAGTTAGGGATAAGATTCTTCTTCTATTGGGATTCCGGGCATGGGTGCTTACACACTGCTGGTTGAATCGCTCGTGTATCCAGATGCTCTTCTGATTATTGATTAGGGCTCAAAAGAAAGCCTGACTTGGTCGGTGTCGAATCCCCATATATCGGGCACCGTAATCGTTTTAGGGTTTCCTCAGCATATATGCAGGTGTAGAGATTTTGAACCACTTTTACGATTTTTACAATACGACTTTCTCGCAGAAACTCCGTTTCCTCATCATGTCGAACACCAGTGGATCGTCTTCTTCATACCATCCAGGATCTTCCGTTAAACGTGCACGACCTGCGTCTGGGATTCATGATGAATCCCCTGCTCGTGTTCTCCGAGTCAAGAAGATCATACCGGTTCGTCTCTTTTTCCTTTTCTGAACAATTGCTTGTTCTTCATAATGATCGGTGAATAATCCTCTCATTCTTGCGAGAGATATCCTACTAGGAACATGTGTGACGGTTATCGATGATGACGACTTAAACAGTCCTCTTCCTTCAAAATCAAACACGCCTACCCCTGTGGACCTCGAAGATGCTAATATGGGTATCTCATCTTATGAATACCCCAATGCAGGTCTTTCATTCGATGTTCGCATGAAATGTTTATCCTCCATCTACCGAGATGTCGGTGGATTCTTAGTGCGAAAGGAGGTTGTGCCTTTGTACACAAAGTTATGGAGAAAGTATGGCCATATCGCAACCAGAATGTGCTCGGACTTTGTTCATCCGCTTTCGGTCACCGCGGTAAACCGCCTTCTTCCCATGATTGCTGAGATGGAGAATATTTCTATCCGCAACGTTGCCGAATCAAGCCTCGAAAAATAGGAGAATATGGTATCTACCTGCGAATCCATGGAGTTCAACGTGGGCTGGTTGCGGCAGCGTCTTGATATCATCAAGGTTTATCGAGCGGGCATCCTCGTGAATATTGTTCCTGCTGCGAAAGCTATCTTGGAAGAGGAGAAGGCTCTGGCTGCAGAATCAAAGGAGGTAGAGCGGGCTGTACATGACTTGAAGAAAAGAACAGAAAGATATCAAGCTAGACTGGAGATGATGCTCTCAAGGAACTATAATCTTCTAGATGGCCTCTTCTAAGTCGTATTCAGCTGTATTCCCTTATTGTTTATGTCAAAGTTTCTTGAACGTCTTTGCAGAATAAATTGCATTGGTTTTTGATTGGTGAAACGGGTTTTTTCATTGATGCATCTCTGAATATAATTGATGATTCAAACATGTAATGAAAATAAATGCCTGTATTGTTGACAGAACAGATAGTGGTCAGGCATGATATGCCTTGAGCCACTTTCCATTGATGACTGCTTCCAATTTGCCTCCGTCCACCTTAATGATCTTGTAGTAGCCAGTATTGTAGGCCTTGATGACTGTGTAAGGACCTTCCCATTTGGTGAGAATTTTGGTGCAGACATGTCTGGTTGGATGTGCTTGGACGTTTTCAAGACTAGATCCCCCACTTTGAAAATACGTGATTTCACAGTTTTATTATATGCCCTGGAAATTCGATTCCTGTATACCTGAGTGCGTTCGTTCTTTCGCTTTGTTTTCCGAAATCCAGTGTCTAACTCCGCTATTCTAGAGTTAGAGGCTTCACTTCGTTCAGTGGATTAGGTTGCATTTGCAATCTGGTTGATGGGATTTTGATCTCTGCTGGGAGAATTGCGTCCGCTCCGTAAACAAGTGAGTATGGGGAAACCCCAATGGAGCTTCTGGGTGATGTCCAGTATGCCCATAGTGCCATTGGTAACTGGTCGTGCCATTCCCTAGGATTATCGTGTCTTGTTCGATGATGATCCGGATCAATATCTTGTTGGTACTTTCAGCTTGTCCGTTCCCTTGAGGATAGTAGATGGTGGAGAAGACCTGTTTAATGCCATACTCTTCAAGTAACTCTCGTACCTGTTTATTGGCGAAGGGAGTGCCATTATCAGTGATGATATGCTTAGGCACACCAAAACGACAAATGATATGTTCTTTAATGAAAGCCATATGTTCTTTAATGAAAGCCGCAATTGTTGCTCCTGTAGTCCCTCGTAGGGGAATGGCTTCTACCCATTTGGTGAAGTATTCTGTCGCAGTTATGATGTATTCGTGCTGCTTTGATGATGGAGGGTTGATTTTCCCGATAATGTCCAGTCCCAAGCTGTAAAATGGCCATGGACTGCTTATCGAGTGCAGAGGGGTGGAAGGCGCATGAACAAGGTTCCCATGAATTTGGCATTTGTGACAGCTTTGAACAAAAGCGGCTGCGTCATCCTCCATGGTCGGCCAATAGTATTTCTCGTGTATCTGGAGAAACAGTTTCCTCTTCCCTTGATGTTCTCCTTCGTGTGTCTCCTTCAGCATGACTGGGGACTTCTTCCCCAGCCAGGCATCGTAGTAGATCACCTCCGAAGCTCTTGCGATACAGGATCCCTTCGTGCAATACGAACCGCTTGGCCTTTTGCTTTATCTTGATATCATCCTTTTGATTGGCAGGAGTTATTCCGTCACGGAGATAACTAATGTATGGCTCTCTCCAGTCCCCAGTGTGGTTCACATTAAAAATTTCCAATTGATGTGGCGGTGCTTGGCAATTTGAGTAGGACTTCTGAAGTAGTCTGGATTGAGTCTCCATCTCTGGCCAGTAATAGCCCAGGCGTTGAAGTCGTCGGTAAGGCGTTACCACCAGTGATTGTCCACAAATTTCGTTGTGAACATGATTCAGCTGTAGTTGTGCTTCGTCATCCCCAAGACATCTTGACAGGTAACCATCCGGGTTCCGATAATACAGCATACCATGAAGCATGAAGAAGTTCTGCAGGGTTTCAAGACTGACCGTTCCTTGGAAGAGTGAGCTGTTGAGCTCTTGAATGATCGGAGTTCGCCAATCGTCGGTCTTGGTATCTTTGTATTGTGATAACCATGTCGATTCTATGGTTCTCCTCTTTACTGTCAGGGTTTCTTCCAAACCTTCGAACTTCAATTTGGAAGCTAGTGTTGCTAGACAATCGGCGTGTTTGTTGTTGCCACGACCGACATGGGTTATGGTTGCATCAGCAAAATAGTTCAGTAACCTTTGTGCTTCTGATTGATATGGAGCTAGCGTTACTTCCTTCAGTGCGTATACCCTATTCATCTGATTCACCAGTAACTTGGAGTCACCTCTTATCTCCAGACGCGTGACTCCTGCTTGCTTGGCTATTGACAGCCCTATGAGGAAGGCTTCATACTCTGCTGAGTTGTTGGTGCATTCGAAGTCCAGTTTGAAGGAGTGTGAGAATACTTCCCCAGTTGGAGATACTAATACCACTCCCGCTCCTCCAGTATTACTGCTATGGGTAGCAGAGCCATCAAAATACAAGAGCCACACTTCTTCTTCCAAAACAGAGACGTCTGGAAATTCTCCAGGGAGATCTTCATGTAGCCCTGTAGTGCCTTCTCTAGGAAATGCTGCCAGTAAGTCTGCAACTGCTTGACCCTTGATAGCTCTAGGTGACGCACACGTTATGTCCAACTCTGACATTTGGAGAAGCCATTTGCCTTTCCTTCCGGTCAGGACCGGCTTTGAAAGTAAAAACTTTGCAGGATCAGATTTAGACACGACTATCACCCTATTAGATAGTAGGTAATGCCTAAACTTCCGAATGGAATGGATCAAGGCTAAACATGCTTTTTCCGCTCTGGGGTATCTGAGTTCAGCGTCTCTCAATATTCGGCTGAAGTAGTATATGGGACGTTCGATTCCCTCGTCGTCTTCCTGAGCGAGTAGAGCCCCTATGGCGGTGTCACTGAAGGCAGTGTACAGATATAGCGGCTTCCCTTGTGCAGGAGACTTCATGATGGCTGGAGATGACAGTATTCGTTGAATCTTTCGAAAAGATTCCTGCTGGGTTGCGGTCCAAACGAAGCTGGCTCCTTTCTTCAATAAGGGGGTGAATGAAGCGGTAAGTTGGGCTAGACCAGGTATAAAATGTCTAATGTAGTTTACCTTGCCCATGAAACTCTGGAGCTCCTTCATAGTTCGTGGGGGCGGCATTGTGAGGATAGCCTGAGTCTTGGATGGGTCTACCTTGATCACTTCTGCAGTTACTTGGAATCCCAGAAATTTACTTGAAGAGACGCCGAAATCGCACTTCAAAGGATTCATCTTCAATTTGTATTCTCGACACCTCTCAAACACTTGCCGTAAGATGCTGGTGTGATCTGCTCGAGCCCTTGACTTGACCACGATATCATCTACATAGTCTTCTACTTGTTTATGCATCATGTCGTGGAAGATTGCCGTCATAGCACGTTGGTACGTTGCGCCGGCGTTCTTTAAACCGAATGGCATAACAGTATAGTAAAAATTGCCAAGAGGGGTTCGGAAGGCTGTCTTACTTGCATCGTGCTCATACATCCTTATCTGATTGTAGACGCTGTAACCATCCATGAAGGAAAACATGTCATGTCCGCTAGTGGCGTCTACTAACATGTCGATGTTAGGCAGAGGAAAGTCGTCCTTGGGGCAGCACTTGTTCAAGTCTCTGAAATCCACGCAACACCGAATCTGTCCGTTTTTCTTCTTTACTGGGACCACATTAGCTAACCAGGTCGGATGATGAATAGGTCTGATGAAGCCAGCAGCTAGTAACTTCTGAATTTCGTTCTTGATTTGTTCTTCTACTTCATGTCTGAATTGCCTCGGAGATTTCTTGATTGGCTTGGATCCAGTTATGACATGTAGGTGATGGGTGACCAATTTTTCATCTAGACCAGGCATTTCCTCGTATGTCCAGGCGAACACATCTTGGTACTCCTTGAGTAGTTGAACAAGACTCGTGCGTTCATCTGTGGACAGAGTCGAACTGATAGAGACCGGCCTGGGAGATTCTTCATTCCCGGTGTTAACAGTCTCGAGCTCGTCAGTTGTGGAATTGGTTCCATCTTGTAGTTGTCGCGGGGCATCTAATACCTCCTCTTGTATTTCATCGTTCTCGCAAGCATTTAATTGGGCGGAGAGGCGGGTGCCGTCTCTCCGCTAATTGCTAACAAATGGCGCCGGTATATTGTCTTCCTCTTCTGGTCACGTTTCGCCTCAAAAGTGCGTTCCCTTTTGGTGTGAACGTGGGTTAAAGCTTCACTGGATAAAAATGGAGGCGTCGTCAGAGAAGGCGTGTCGTGGTGCTTGGCCCTCAGTGATGCAAGTCGGTTTTCTTCCTGGATTGAAGCCCACGTGGGTAGTGGGGTGCACAGGACTTTGTCTGATCTTCCCTGCGAAGTATCTTTTGGATCGAACAGCTTCACTCTGCATATTGGTGCGTACGGAGACAATGATGCAGGAATACGGATGACTTTCTCATTTAGCATGGTCTTCAGGCACTGGTGATACGTTGAAGGAATGACCTTGTTGTCATGAAGCCATGGTCTCCCCAGTATCATATGGTAGTCCGGCTCCTTTTCTATGACTTCAAACTTTGCTCTTGACTGAACGGGTCCTACTGATAAATTCAGATTAACATACCCGTATGTGTTGGTCTGATTTCCTTCAAAGTCCGTCATCGTGGTGGGCTGTCGTACAATCTTGCATGGGCTAACCTTGGCTGTCTTGAGAGTCTTGAGAGTAATCACATTCGAATATGCTCCTATGTCAACGAGGGCCCTCCTGAACTCTCAACCCTTGATGTGAGCGGTAACATGTAGGGCCCGGTTGTGACCTTCCTCCGCCATCATGTCGTCCTATGTGAATGTAACATTATTTATAGATGTTTCCGATGCAGTTAAGACTTCTGGACGAGAAGGAGTCAGGTGTACGTCCAGAGCTATTTTATTAACTGCAGCAAACGTCTCTGCCCGTTGATTCTTCGAGAGGTGCAAGAGTTCACACAAGCTTTCCACTAGAGATGTCACTTCCTGATCCACTGGACTCTGGTTCGTAGTAAAACTGTTGATCTGAGGGGAACTAGTCCCCGGTGTAAAGGTCTCTGAACGCTCATCTCTGATGTCATCTTGATGAGGAGATCAAGTATTCCGTTTACCGCTTCTTTGATTAGCTCTATGTTCTTCGTGTGAATCTCCTGTACCCGTGCTAGTTCGCTTAATGTTGGGAATCTCCTGATCATGCCATCAGATATGCCGTTAGGAGGAAGGGTATCTCCGTTGGAGGAACCATCAGGATTTGATACCGTCGAGGTGGTCCTAAGACCAACCATCTCAAAATTGAATGAATGGTATTGAAGAAATTTACTTTACAACCAGGAGATTAACCTCCCACCGTGGTCGCCAATTGTTTATGGGTGAAAACTATTTCTGCCGATTTTGGTAATTTGGGATGTGTAGATGAGAAATGAGTCTAAACCTTAAACAAATACACTGCGCGGTGAGTGCTTGTAGATTCGAGAGATCAATCTGTGCAAGTCCGGCCTAAACCAAGAAATGGCCGTTCCAGACTTGTTTCGGTCACAAAGTGAAGGAGATGGGGTTGATCTTAAGGAGGGAAGCGAAGAAGGTGTTGAGAATGTGAAGGTGTTGGCTATGAATGACTTGTATCAGAAAGCTGAACTGGCTTGCAGGGTGTAAGCTATCAGTTCCGGTGTTTGAATACGATTGTATCAACACTTGCCTCTGTTGTCTGGACTTGTCTTGTTTTTTGGAAATAGGGAGGAGAACCTATTTATACAAGTCATTCGAGCCTTATTCATGTCTCTCGTGGGAAGTGGAGGAAGCGGAGTGATGGAGTAGTGGAGTTGTGTGTTGGTGTTACACGACCAGTCTTGCCCACATCTCCTGTCATCTCTAACTGTCCATGACTTCCTGACACGTTCTTGTGATGGCGCGTTGCACGCGGTAAACCGCCAGACCAATACCCCAGTATGTATCCCTTATTTTGTGACATGATTGATGTCTCGAGTGTGTGGATCGTGGGACCCACAGAAAGTTGCATGTAATGCTAGATTAAATAACTAAGTTATTTAGGAAGTCGATACTTGTGAAGTATCATGTGTATTCTAAGTGTGCGCATCATGGTGTGGTAGAGTGACGGGTGGTGATTACCATGACGCCTCACCGACCAATTAACTCCGACCAGGGTTGTATAACCAAGGTGAAGTTGGACGGACGAGATGATCTTTGAAACACTCATCTGCGATTAAATAACTACCGTTGAGGGAATTAGGGTTTTGAAGAGGTGCGCATGCATCACTCTTCAGCTTGGTCGAAACCAAGCATGGGAAGTGTTTTGGAAAGGACCGACCGGGCATGCGTGTAGACAGCATGCCGGTGTACACGTTCGTACCTCACTGTCTCATGAAGGTGCGATCTAGGCCACTCAATTCGATCGGTAAAGAGGAGTGGTTGAGATCGATTTTGTAACATAAATCTGGTGCCGCAAAAGCAGCGCATCATGCCCACTTCGGGCGCGCGTTCCAAGATGACCAATCTTGGTCGGTCTTGGCCGATCAGTCTAGCGTGTAGGTGGTAGGCTGGTGTTCACGCCTATACCTGACTGTCCCATGAAAACGTGATCTGAGCCACTCAAATCGTCCGGCGAAGTTGAGCGGTCGAGATTAGTTTGCAATTGGGAAGTGTATCCTCACTAGTTTGGGCGGACGATTTGGGATAACCAGGCATGGTATGCCTTGGCCGACCAGGTGAGGAGATTGATGGGTCCACGGTGGTCATGTTGGTATGGCCGGACCTGCTTAATCTAATCTTGGGCCCTCTATTTGTGTCGGAGAAGATGGACGCTCGTGATGCTCAAAACCCTAAGTTTGGCTTTCACGGCCGTGTAACCATGCTTTATTCGGGCGTACGAATTGGGATGACCAACCATGGTTGGTCCTGACCGATTGGTTAGGTATGTAGGCGGGCCCACGGTGATTGTGTTGACATGCTCGGGGCCTTTTGAATCTACATCTACACCCTCCATCTATACCTGCGAAGATGGATGGTTGAGACTGTTTTGTGACACATGTAATGTGCCGCAAACCCTAATTTAGGGTTTTCCGCCCATACCGCTCTGGGTTTGGACGTTTTGGCAAGCTATGCCAACACTGGAGGCCGACCATGCGGGGTCCGCGTTGGTTCGGCAGCGAATATTCCATACCTGCTTGGGGGTTATGTTATCGATCCGGGCCATCCAATCATGCTGGTGAAGTTGGATGATCGAGATCATATCCATAGTGATACGGACAGTCCGGATGCTCAATCGGGCTAGTATAACACACCGAGAGTTGCTCAATCGGGCTAGTATAACACACCGAGAGTTGCAGCTGTCACGAGTATTTCGTACATGCTTTCATTATAATGCTTGGAGGTTCGTGTTGCCTTTCTTTGAGAGCAACACTCAGTCGTCATGCCGCACTGATAATGAGTACATGAAATACAAGGCTGCTCACGCATTAATTAATAATGCTATAAATTCACAGGGTATATGGGATTGTTGCTACATGCTCCAACCTGGATGAATTTCGTGTATTTAATTCACAGAATGGGATTGTTGTCACATGCTCCATTCTAGGTGAATTAGTAAAGTGAAGAAGTATTCAACACTTATTAATGGCTTTATCTTTTACAAGATGTTAGCGCATAATTTTCTGGTTTTTACAATTTTAACCTTAAATAAAAATCCACCATCAACAATAAGACATCGCCATAATCATTTGAATGCTATTGTGATTATGTATGGGTATGAGGTGAGGATTTCAGCCTAGGGAACAATGTTTTACAAGTGTTCTAAGGAAGTAAGTTCATAAGCTTGTTTGTGAATCGAAAAGGAAATCACCAGGCGTTATTGGGACTGTTATTCATTGCATATCTTGTGAACATCCAATATGTGTGATTTAGTATAATCGTTCATAACTTGTTGCGTTATTGGTAAAACTATTCACAAAGGCATGACTTATGTATTGGTATGACTTTTATTAGTGAAACCGATCTTAATTAATCACCTGAGATGGTATGATCAGTTTGTGATTTTATGTATGACCAAATATGGGAAAGGGGAACCGATCCTAGTAAGAGGTGCAGTACATCACAAAGGGGAACCTATCCTTGTTTGAGGTGCAGCAAGGTTTATACCAGAAAGGGGAACCGATCCTATGGACATGTGCAACACATATAAGTTAGATATCATATATATGTGGGGAACCGATCCTAGTACCTAGTCAACTGAATTTTGGAAAGCTAGTGTGACTATGCACAGTACTCACATGGAAGGTAGAACCGAAACTTGTTTTGGTAGAACCGTTAAACCCATGATTTGTGATTGAATGTTATTTGATCAATCGCATAGTTCTTGAAAGTCGGATGAACCAATTCTAAACTTGTTTGGAAGTGTGGCAAATCGGTTTCAAGGTTGTAAGTGTGAAAGAGAACTTACAAAGTTAAGATGTCGACATACTTTGAACACGTGCTTACGAATGTTTATTATTTAATTGTTCAAAGCTATTCCTTAATAGCTAAGGGAAGAGAATCCCAGGATCGAAACATAAATAAGTTAAGAATCTTTTAATTAAGGTAATTAACTTCATTTTTAGGAAAATAAGAATTAGTAATGTGCATTTACTAATTAGAGATTTTCTGAGAGATTTCGATCATTATTTTTGGACAGAGCATTTCCAAGAATTATGAAAACCGAATTTGTGGTTTAATGAATATCTTGAGAATATTTTCGGTTTTGGAAATTCCTTGGTGACCAAACTTCCTTGTCTATAAATACTTGAAGTTCGCCTTTCTAGCAAACTACTCCTTCATAACAACAAACTACCTCTTATTGTGTTGTTACTGGTGTAGTCGCCTATTCGGAGATGAGAGTAACCTAATTAGTTGAAATCTCTTACGGCCGCTCAGTTTAAAGTCTTCTTTGGGATTGAGAAGCTCTATTAGTACCGTTGGTGTGAAACTAGATAATTGCGGTTTATCTTTTGTTTTCATTGATTTGATTGACTAACGGTGGTTGAACTTTGATTGCACCTAGTTTGTTTATGCTTGAGAATCTTCTCTTCTGATATAAGATTCACTCAAACTAGTTCAGAGTTTCGACAAGGATCTTTATACTGTTGTTAGTTCTAAAGACGATCTTGTGATAATCCATTGTTATGCACTGCATTACGTGCATGATTGATCACAAGAGATTCAAGTGATTGTGTGCAGGTGTTTATTGAAGATCTAAGAAGATTTGAAGACAAAGAAGATATTGAAGATTTGTGATTTGTGGGTTCATAATCTTTGGTGTGCACAATACTTGTTTCGGTAAAATAGGATCCAATTAATAATCGGTTTATCTTTGTGATAGATTGAATTGATTAATTAAGTAGATCGGCATCAACACAATTCTTTGGATTAATAGTGTTGTTGGCTTAATCTTAAACAATTACTTCGGTAATTGAACATAAGATAGATCTAAGGACCTGACAAAGGAGTTTATGTTAAGATAAACAGAAGAGCCTTTGTCCGACTCATATCTCTTGGTTGAATAGAGTTGATACCAAACAGATTTGTTAATCCTTTACTGTTTGGAATATGAACCAAAGGAATTGTTCCAAGTACGTGACTCATTCATAGGTCGGAGGCGTGGGAATACAGATGAAACTAGGTGAACTATAGGTTTAGTTGCTCGGTCTTAACTATACGAAGTTAGGTGTAATTTAGTGTAGCGGCTTAATCCTGAGAGTATTCAATTTTGGACAAGGTCCCGGGGTTTTTCTGCATTTGCGGTGTCCTCGTTAACAAAATCTTGTTGTGTCATTTACTTTACTAGCTTATCACCCGTGCGATGCACGGGTCTGTTTCTTGCTTATGAGATATCAACAGCTTGTTATGAAAAATATTAAAAAATGATTAACGAACTTCTCTTATAAACAACAAATAAATAGCCAAATATCTAAGTTGGTGTGTATGAAAATCAAATGAACCAAAAAAGCTAAAACAAATTTAAGAGACAATGCAATGAAAATGAACTTCTTCTTAACATTTTTAGACATCCTCTTTTTCATCGCCAAATGTAATACATCTAGTCAAGGCAAAAATGATATCAAAATCGAGTAAACATTGCAAATGAATATTCTCCATCGTTGGATTTTATCCTAGCCACTGTTTGATAGGAGTTAATTTCTTGGAATTACTCATTATTTCCATGGAAATAACTTGTTTTTCCGTCGTTTGATCAAAAATTTATTGTAGAAAAAAGCGTGGTCTAAAATGTGTTTTAAACTTAATTTAATAGAGAGCTTTTCCTTGCCTCTCCCGGAAAACTTATTTCATGGTGTTTTCTTTCTCTATCATAAAACACAGCCTTACTATCAACAATCCTAAACACCGCCATATCGAACGAAACTTCTAAAGAATATTTCCAAAGTTTTCTTAATAACCTTGTGATTTTTTGAGCTGCAATATATAGGCAATATAGGTGTGGACACAATCCAAAATCACGTGAATGATATTAACCAATTGTGTGATCTTTATGGTGGCGATGTTCCTTTACATTGTTAGACCCATTTAATAAACATCCTAGAAAAGAAGAACTGTGTAAACTGCTAACATATATAGGATTACAATGAAAGTAATAGGGTTTGATTCGATATACATGTATTTGATAGTTAATGGTCATATTATAAACCTGGCATTTTAGGGGACCTAAATACATTTTGGGGACGATTTTCTTATACCCACCCTTTAAACAAATAGCTACTTAAAAATATAAATTGTATATATTGTCCCTTTTCTTTATACTAAATCTAAACTTATATCCTTTATTTTTAATTGGGGGCTTCTCTTCCGCTCTCCATGGTTATATTGCCTTCGTCCACCATAAGTTTCTTGCACATGATCTTTCAATCTTATTATTGGGCTGATAAGAGTGTTTTCTTTCTCTCATCATAAAACACAGCCTTACTATCAACAATCCTAAACACCGCCATTTTTATCGAATGTATAGCAAGTTAAACTTCTAAAGAATATTTCCAAAGTTTTCTTAATAACAACTCCGAATATCTTCAATACCACGGGTCGTGCCAAGAGTTGATTTTTTGAGCTGCAATATATAGGCATCATGATAGCAACATACACTCTATATAGGTGTGGACACAATCCAAAATCACGTGGGAGGAATGATATTAACCAATTGTGTGATCTTTAGATTTGTTCATTTGTGATTCTATCGGTCTTTTTAGCTCGCTTCTCCTTCTTCGCTCGTGATGTTCCTTTTACATTGTTAGACCCATTTAATAAACATCCGAGCTAAGAAAAGTCATCCTCGATCTCTGCTTTCTTCTCGCCTTTCTCCCGTGCAAGAATTGGTCATTCTGTTCTGGAGTTGCATGTTTCCTTGAATTCCGCTCATTTTGAAGCTTGCCGAGGAATATAACATATATCAGGATTACAATGATCTCACGCTACTTCTAGAAGTAATAGGGTTTGATTCGATATACATGTATTTGATAGTTAATGGTCATATTATTGGCATTTTAGGGGACCTAAATACACTCGAACTTGCTTAATTTTCGGGAGATGTAAGGACGATTGAATTTTCTTATACCCTTAAACCCTTTAAACAAATAGCTACTTAAAAATATAAATTGTATATATTGTCCCTTTTCTTTATACTAAATCTAAACTTATATCCTTTATTTTTCTAATCATAACATTCCTCTTCTCTTCTTTATTGTACCGACTGGAAAAGAAATTCATCGTTTTAATTTTGCTTAAAACCAAACAAATATTAGGATTAATTATTTAAAATTAACACCCAAAATTCATTAGAAAAGAAAACTCGAGTTAGACAAACAAAACGAATAAATCATAGTAGTTGTGATCCAAAATTAGGATTTGATTGTTTGAAATCAAAAAATTGATTGAAACCAAAATTGCAGAATATAATCGGTAGGTAAAATAGATTGTTATCCAACGATTATTTTTGCGTCAAAAAATCCAATTTTTTTGTAAATGCAAAGTCAAGTTTTTCGATCCTAAAAATTAAAATCATGCTATGTGTGTATAAATTTAAAAAAAAAAAAAAAAAAAAGAGATCTCTTTTTTATACACGCCGAAGGTCAAACAATCAATCACTATTAAACACAAGGCACAATCAAAATGCATTCTTAAAACAACATATGCCCAACCACAGGTATAGGAGATGTCATTTTCAATTACAAAATCCTAATAAAGACTTAAATGATTGATCTCAATGTTTGTATTTCTTTATTCAGTGAATAATAGTAAAAATAAAGGAAGAAGTTTAAATGAAAATGAAAAAAAAAAAAAAAAAAAAATGCTTCAAACCCAAGTCATCAGTGCGTCCAAACCGGACGTGCGTAGGACGCGCACATTGTTGAGTCACGCGTCGTATCAGTGTCCCACACGCGTCCCATGTCCGAGGCTAGTCGGACGTTGACACAACGCAGAAAATGCAGTGTTCGTGCAACCCAAACTAATACACCATAAAAAATCCAATTTTTTAATTAGTTTTTTGAACCACCTTTTTAATTAGTTGGTAGGATCTGCGTTATTTCTTCCAGAACGATTAGTAAATTCATATCCCATCATATAATGCCTTATTAGCGTGAGGGTCACATAGAGGAGAGAAGAAATCATTTCCAGTCCTCCAGCCAAGTAAAAATAGATGGTACTTTGAAATCTATCACAAGAAAATAAACCGATTACTTTATCTTACTTCATATTTATGCAGAAAAACAATAATCAACATAGTTAATATATCCCAACAATTCAGAAATTATACCTTTGTTGGCGCAATATATAATTTGGTCCAAACTTCAATTGAGCTTCCACATAAAAGCATTTCCATAATTTTTGATAACATATTGAAATTCTTACATTTTGATCATGCCATATCTTGGCTATTCATAGAGGAGTGGAAGGATACATAATCAACGACAAATGGCTCAAAGCGTATTGCAAAATGTCTCAAAGCGTATTATACTTGAATGATCAGTAAACAATTACTTTAATTTCAAAATTTAATTTCTATTCGTTGAAAGAGTATGCAATATGCTCATCCGTTCAGAATTCAAAAGTAATTTAAAATGCAAAGGAACTGAGGTGTAGTATGTAGTACTCCTAGTAAAAGAAACATCTTAGCTAGTTCTTGTAGATTAAAGATATCTAGTGCATTTGAAATTTGCGATTAAGAGATGTCATCTTTCTCATTATACTACTAAAGATCATAATAAGCAAAAGTGGTGCCAACTATTTGCGATCAAGGGATGTCATTTCTGTTGTAACTAAATATCAATTTAATCTGAGTATTAACTTCCACGCGTTACAAAAGAACAAAGACATTGAGGAAGCAAGCATTTTACATATTTCGTACTTAAATCAGACCCAGACTCGGGGATAATTTAATGTTGCACGTAATTGTGTTACAGTGAATGCGAGCCTCAATACATTCAGATATAATTCATTCGGCTCTATTAATCTAAAAAATGATACATAATTGTGTTTGAGGAAGTTTGTACATTTACATTTTTGTCTTTTTTCCAATGAGTTTCTTACAAAACCAATATGGACCACCATATTATTATATGTGCCATATCCAACAGCAACCACACCATGGTCCAGTTCGCTCCTTCGCATTTTCCAGCCACCACAAAGATCCTAAGACACTCGTACACACCTTTCAGTAGATGTTTTGGTTGAGGACATGACAGTTAGGTTGGATACTCCCACTTAGTGGAAAAATGAAGCATCCCACCTATAATATAATAGGATGTCAACAAATTAAAATAAGTACTACCATTTCAGTATTCACAAACTATAGAACTTAAGAACTGTACTGTATCAATAGATGCTTTGGTTAAGGACGATACTCCCCTTACTCGAAAAAATGAAGCATCCCACCTATAAAGTAATATAGCAACACAGTTGAACCAATCCACAGTTGTACTTTTTCAGGAAAATATGCACACCGACTTTCTCTTGAATATGTGTATACTCAATCTCCAAAATCCTGTTGTTGTATGTTGTTCTTCTTTGATGCCATTTCTGCATTTCATAACATTTCATCAGAAAGAATAATCTTAGGGTTTCACTACCACAAACCAGATTATCGAGGGCATACAATAAACCCTATACAAAGATTTAATGAGACAGATTAACCAAATGCTTCATTCTTTCCGAATATTTTTTTTCTTGAAGCAATCTATCAGGATCTCCACAAAAAAATACTACTAAGCATACCTGCTAAACAGATAACAAACGCAAAGCAGCCTGCAAATTTCTAAGCCACTGAATGCCTGAGAATGAGATGTGTCAAGGGACGTTTCAAATTATCTAGTGCCACATCGGCATATAGTTTGTGTATGCATCAGCTAGATATGCTGCAAGGACCAAGGTCTTGTGATACAAACTTACTAGGAGAACATTCATGGATTTAACATGTTGCTTCATTCTTTTTTTTTGTCTGTGTTAAGTAATGGTCATAGGGAAGCGCATTCTTGTGGTCTATAATAGGAATACTAAATTTCTTTTTTTGATTAAAGAGTGAATTAAATTAAGAAGAAAAATTTAGAGAAGTAAACTACCAGAGGTATTAACATTAATAGAAAGAAAATAAAGGAAACAAAAGAAGAAAATTACATAAGGACAGATTCCCAAATAAAGGAATACTAAATATTTACAGAGCTTCCCTAAAAAAAGAAAAAAAAGAAAAAAAGAAGAATCTGTCTCATTAAATAGGAATACTACTAAATATAATCGACATAGATCTAATACTTCAATTTCAAAGTGACATTCTCCACTCTATTTAAAATGTATAGTTTATTCAATAAATACTACACTAAGACCGAAAGAGATACAGAAGAGTACCGTATCTTTGATTTAAGACTTCAAGTTAGCACACATTACCTTAAAAATCCATCTCCATGTTCCTTAGTTTCTCAAAAATAATCAAACAACATACATACTTTAAGACTGCGGGTGAATATCTCCATTGAATCAGTAAATAAAGAAAAAGAAAAAAATTGTACATGAACAAAATGTGCATTTTTTCATAAAAAATAAACTGAAATTGATTCCACCTACACATTTTTCATAATGAATTGATGAGAACAAATTAATGGAAAGACTAAAAACTACAAAAGAACGACAGCAGGGTGGACAATGAACAGTTGTCCCGTCTTTTATATAGCATTTGAAACCATCTCAGAGATCCTCTCCTGGTTTTCGTAGGAAAAAAAAGGAAAAAGAGTAACCAAAAATATGTTTGGCTATCCATGAAAATATATAATAGGTTTAGCAAAGAACACTTCAATTACAAAAGAAAGTACACCACCCAACTTTTTCACGATCTTCATACAACTAAGAGACAAATTTTCATTAGCACCTCTAAAACCTAATAAAATTGATTACTCGACCAAAAAACGTACATAAACAAAAAAACAATTATTGAACATGATCAGAATTGAGATCGAACAAACCTTTATTTTATGATATAGCAATAGGAATGAAGCAGCGAGAATTTACATAAACGATAATGAGCCTTGTTTATGCATCATTTATACCTGCTAATCAAAAAAAGTTATGGTTTTCGATGTACAAAAATATTTAGTGAATTTATACCTTGAAATTGTTTGACTTATGCGCCGGTACACCATACAACTACAACAGGTGCGCGATCGAGGATACCTTCAAAACGAATAACGAAAGTAGATTAGATCAAAAAAACCCTATATCCGAATAATGGATTAGATCAAAAAATCCTAAATCCCAAGAAAAAGAACAAAAAGAATCATAAAAAGGAGAAGAATGTGTAAATTTCTGGATTTTTCTTCTCCGCAGGTGCTTTATATAGAGGTACCAAAGCGACAAAAATTCCATAAAAAGCAAATTTTTTTTTTTAGAAGAAGTATATATCAATCATCTTTAGAAATGGTATATCATATAATATTTCTATAGATACGTATTTCTGGATATGCAGATTTAATGGTTGCAAATTTTTTTGGGCATAAAAATATTAAATATCTTTTCACTCGTCTAATAAATTCTTTTTTCCTAAAGGATGAACAATATTTTTGGATAGTTATTTAATTGCCGAAATAAATATTGTATATGAAAATATCCTAGACATCTAGGAATAAGAATAATAAAATGCTATGCTTATCGGATTCTATCTTACTCAAAATATGCAACTTGCCGAAATTTCAAGAAAATGCTATACTTATCGGATTCTATCTTACTCAAAATATGCAACTTGCCGAAATTTCAATTTTTCCTGATAAGATTGACGAAACCTCTTTCATAATTTGTGGTTTGAGTATCTTTAGCCTAATTTGTATTCCACTATTTTTTTTCTTTTTTTTGGTTCTGTTTCGTATTCCATTCTTTTTTTTTTCCTGTCTGCAAATCTTTTACTCCTAGTGATGTTGTATTATTTTTATCTGTACATGATCAACAAACCCTTTTGTAAACCCTCGAAAGAAGATTTCTTGATTCATGTGTGACATCCACAAATCAGGTATTTTATTTTAATCGTCAATATAAATTTGTATTTTCTTTTAATACTAACTGAAAGTGTTATTTTAATTATTTTCTTTTACCCGTAGTTTGGATTTGTATTAGGCAAATTTTATCACAAAACCTGTAAACGGATATTGGACATTGGATTTTTTTTTTTAATTCATATGATTGATCCAATTTTATGATGATATTATGATGCAAATTGCATATTTAATTTTACTTAATCTTATCATGATGTAATTTTATTTTATTTTGTTAATGTTGAAGTTGTTTATATTTCTTTTGTTATGTTTTCTAAATTAATAAGATTTAGTAATTTTAGGTAATTATTTTCAAAAAATGTGATTGGCTAAATAATATTTCATGGGCCCAAACGATTCTCTTGAAATTCTATTGGCTGAAATTTAGAATGGTGGGGCCAGAATCAACCACAAGCTCCGATTAACCACATCGCTCGAAAAAACTCTGTTTTTATATAAAGAATTTATTAATATTAGCTATGCACGGGTCTGCTTCTCGTTCATGAGATACTGGATTCACGTTTTAAAATTAATTTTTATTAAAACAATCAATAAGCTCATGAACTTTAAAACTAATAAAACATTTAAGAAACTCATAAAAAGTCAATGCAACACAAAAGAAGAAAAAAAATAACAATGAAATTGACATGGACTTGAAGTTCGAAATCATCGTATACTATGACGTTTATCCGAACTTCATAAATTGGCTAAAAGTTACGCTCCTCTAATCTTTTTCCATGTTATGATATTCTTTAAAATTTTCAATATAGTTCATCAGATGAATCCTAATCGTGATATTCTTTAAAGTTCTGCTCCTCTAATCTTTAAAAAATTCTCGTTTAACCGCTTAGTTTTTCATAGATTCCTATGTCTTGATTATGTGATGAGACATTTGGTATATTTTATTAAAGTAACATGCACTTTGAACAATGTTTTGATTTCTTTGGTAACTTATCTACCCTTTTTGGGTTTTCTTTCTGTCTAATACACGGACCTACAAACGTTTTTACATGGAAATAATCATACATATAATAAATTAGAATTTTTTTTTTTAATCCGTAATTTTACATGTATATTGTGTACGTAATTTCCACATATTTCAAGTGTCTTTAAACTCGTGAATTATAATATCTTGCGTATTTTAAATTTGTGAATATATCGCATTCATTCAATTATTTGTACAATTATTGTTGTGTACTCGTAAATTCCTATTTATTAAAGATAGAGTGTGTTTCGTCTAAGAGCAACAAAATATTTAGAATCAATATGTACCAAAAGAATGTAATCAATAATCATTATAGGATGAACCCGTGTATTATAGAGTGAAATATATGGATGAGTGATTGTATACATGAATGAACCCGTAGACTATAAATATATTCAGTGACTCTACGTGATGCATGAGAAAACCTTACTAATCAGTCATAAGCCAAAGTTTACAGGAAATCACAATAGAACTGAACAGTCAAATGAAGTGAAAAAAAAAATCTCTCTAACTATCAACCTTATTGATTGCTGCAACCTTAGTGAAAAAGTACATATATATTTTTACCTTTTATTTTCTCCATTTTGAAGAAAATTTTAGATAAACCTTATCGCAGGATATTAATTTCTGGTTCAAGATAATTCTTATGTTTTATCTTTACAGAAGTATGGTATCTCTAGTTCTCTACCAAACCGCATTATTCTCGCTTATGGATTTAATTTTCAGCAAGTCTTAAAGGAAAAAAATCCTTCGATGATGAGTTATTTTGTTGGTGTTTATTTTAAATAATTTTCATATGAAATATTCTTCTAGCTGACGCAAACAACACTAAAAGGTTAAATATTTCTCTCACCTCGGAAACATCACTTGTGCTTGGGTCACTTGTCCGGTTCCATTTATGTCTCTGTAGATCAAAGTGGTATTTCTCTGTTTCGCCCGAATTTCGTACTCCTAATACAGATGGGACATAGTCATAAATAGTTGAACTAATACACTTAAGGTGCGAGAAAATTGCTACCTAGGTAATTACTACCTAGGTAATTGAGTACACTAAGTAATTGGGTTGCAGTGGGCCTGCAAATCGTTTTGGTGATATTCCAAACATAAATTAGTATAAAGAACGGAACTCTAAAATTCATTAACTACCCAAAATTCAAATTTTTTTTAATAAGAAATTAGTTTTTTTTGTTTGTAAATAAGATATTTCAAGATTCCGGAAGAGTCTCTGATACAAAAGGAGTAGAGCCATCTAATATGGGAGCAGTAGGTTTCCCAATATTAGTTTACTTGGAAGAGACACACCTCCACCACCAATAAAGCTTCCTGCACCACCCATTATTCTAAAACCACCATCATTGCCAACCCTACTTCAACCACCATGATGACGATTCAAAGAGGCAGACTATTCGACTTTGGCGGTTTCGACAACCATAATACATTTGGAACAAACTGAGTCATCAATATCTGAGTAAATATGATAGCATTTGGAACAAACTCAATTGCGTGTTTTCAGTGGACTTTTCCCCTTAATATTTGGTATTCAAACATCATCTATTATGGCTCTAGGAATATCCAAATAATTCCACCAAATTTAACTATCTATTGTAAAACAAAAATTCTGGGCGTACCGCCTTCCCAAACAAAATTAAAAAAACCGCTCACAAACTCCCTCCCAAACCTGCCCCCCGTAAAATCCTCGGGCCCACCCCCTTTTCTGTGAGCGACCGTTTTAGTTTTGTTTAAAAGGGCGGTATGCCTAGAACCATGATTGTATAATCTAATCATTTTACATGATAACGGAACATGTACTGTCAAAGAATATGATGGAGAGTAAATATCAAAGCGAAATATCTCAGTCTGACAACCTTGAATATGATGGGGTATACAAAGCATCCCAGTATAGCATATTCAATAATTTGCCCAGGCCTGAAACATCCAACTATTTACAACAAACAAACGAAAAAAACACTAGGATAAATCTTCCGGATCAGGTTCAGGTTAAAATTTTCCCGATACCCTTTGAAGTTTCTAGGCAGTGAATTCTTGTTATGGACACAACTGAAGCAACAGTTGGTGCTGGGTCAGGAAACTGCCACATAGCTCTTTTCTGTAGGTGCTTCATACACAGTGTTGGATATTTTGGCAGGAGACCAGTAACGAAGAATTGATCTGCCTAGTATGTTTTTGATCGGGAGTGACCCCTGTAAACAAATATGTTTGTCCGTCAGATATATGGTTCAGCAGAAAATGCACCACATGCATATTGGTAGAAGTGGGTTTCACTGCTACCTAATGCAGTATTCAAGTTACTCATGTTAATAAAGCATTTGAAATGAAAACTCATTGTTTCAAGGTTTAGATCTTTGTACCGATTATGGGAGTCATAGTTTGTTGTTGCAATTATCCCCTAACACAAACACATATCCACGAGGCACATCTTTGCACAAACAACGGAAATGTGTCAATGGTTAGTAAAGCAATGAACCTTACTACCTACACAAAAAGCACATGACAAAATGAAAGAAAACAGCAAGAACTTTAGAATCAAAAACAATTTGAAGGAACCCAACGGGAAGTGGAAAGCATCATACCACTAAATCCATTTCATAGGCAGTAGGCTCTAAAATGAAATGCTCATCTTGGATAACTAAATAGGATACATACGTCGACATGCTTCAAAACTACCTGTTAAATGGACTCCCATTTTGGCAGTAGAAGTTGGGAAATGGTTTTTCGATTCTATGAACCCAAAATGCCTACCGGTGTTTTTCCTTTTTTGGTTGAGATTGCAATCAGTTATTTGACAACATCCGCATAGCAATTGTAACATTATAAAGTAGATAATTAAGATGATAAAAGTTCTCTTTCTGAATTCTAGTACTTCAGGTTGAAAGTGATGTACATGTTGGTGATAAGGTTTTTGGTGCAAGAAATATGTGAAGCCGTTTCTGCTCTTCGGCGATCACAGAAATTGTTAGAAAAAGTTGGACTCAGAACTTCACATAGCGTCATAGAGAGAGTAATGACTGCACGTCTAGAAAGTAAGACAATAGGAACAAAAGTTACAAAAGAGAAAATCTATCTGCCAAGAACAAAACAGATCATTCCGCCAATCATTATTTTTTTACTTCAAATCAAAATGAAAACCAAAGCAATGATTAGAAGAGCAAACCCGAAATTAAACCTTTTCCAAATTTAAAATATATGATTCCACCTAAATCCAGTACCCAACTCTACCATTGACCCCTTACCAAATGTCTTTGAAACCTCAACTGCCACTACCTAAATTATTGAATACAATGATGGATTAGGATTATGAGCAACATGCAAGACAGTATCAACAAAAAAACTTCCGTATGCAAAAGAGGAAATTTGGAGATTAGTATAACAAATAATTATAGATAACTCAATATACACACTAACTAAAAATTTACCCCACGCGTGTCTGCACAATCAATTTGCATAATTTCGTTTTACCATTCGAAATTCCAGAACAGAAACTAAAGAGTCGCAGTTTTATCAGAAAAATTGAATATATCATGTAAGCTATATCAGCAACTTTTACTGGCCCTAGATTTGAGAGATATGTGGAAAAATTACCTTGTTTATCTGTGAGAAGGGTCGCTGCTGTGCGCGTTGAATTTTCTGCTGAAATGGAGAACCTTAAATAATTATAAAACTGAGATGATGAAAACCAAAATTTAAGAGGATGATTACCTTGGAGGTGGGAAGACAGTTTAAGCATGTGATAGGTGCACCTCAAAGGCCAGTTTCTATATACCATACTTTTTCCTCGCGCCATAATTATTAATTGAAGATACCAACAACAACTGCGACAAAAAAAAATCACCATTTTTGTACCTCACATCACATGAGTCTATTTTCATCGCCATGACGCTCCAAATAGGCTCACTATCGATCCTCATGACCTCCCGTTGCCGCAGCCATCAGCACTAACTATTAGACGCTCGAGGAATCTGAGAAAAAATATAAGTCAACAAAATCAATTGCTAACTATTCGAAGAATTCTTCAATATATAGCTTTCTTCGAGTACTCTACTTCAAACAAAACTTAAAAAAAACTTAGAGAAATTAAGTGGGAGCGGGAAAAACCCTAACCAAAAAAGAAAAAGAAAAAAAACAAAAGAGAGAGAAGACACATTCACATCAAATCAGAAAGTTAAAATGAGTTGAGAAAGAAGCATACCCAACAAATGCTTGAGTTTTTCCAGCCATTACGAAGCACCAACCTGAATGATCAAAAGCGAGATCAGAAAAAAGGGAGAAAAAAAAATGGTGACGGGATTTTGTCTGCTTAGACGTTTTATATATCATAAATATCACGGAGGTAGTGCAAGCAAAAAATCACGGAGTATCTACTTCCGAATAAATCATAAATATATTTATAATTTTATACCTAATTAACAAATCCTAATTTGGACGGTTTGTTTTAAAAATTAGTACAAAAATAATGTTTCATGTTTCTTAGTTTAGAATCAAAAATAAAATAAAATCTCTTGATTTCCTATTATAACTATTTTTTGTTTTATCCTACACGTTTGTTTTTAGAATTTTTTTTTTAATGGAATGAACTTAAGAAAAATAATATTCCATGAAAATCGGTTCACTCTTGTTTATCGCATCTTTTTTGTTTTCGTTCTGGTGAATTTGAAAGCCTGATTTTGTACTAACAATTTATTTTATTTTTGATTATTGAACAGGATTAGTAATATATTTGTTCGTAAAAGTGGAAGAATCGATGTTTCGTTATCCAGGTATTTTAAATTCCAATTATTAATCTTTCCGGATTTTTTTTTATTAATCTAGATTTTAATGAAGTTTTCTTACATTTTAACTAAATTGTTATTAACAGGGTTAGTTTATGATTATTAGAGTTCTTTAATTTCAATAGAGTGGGAATTGACAGGGTTAAATTAGTGGAGTGGATGTAATTAGAATCAGAAATAGAGTTAATTCAGCTGTAAAAATATGTAATCGGACATTGGACATTGGTTCTTTTCTTTATTATTTATCAATTTAATTTTATGATGAAATCATGATAAAAAACGAATATTTTGATGTGATTTTATTTTTGAATTTTAATATTAGATTATTCTAATGTAATTTTGTGTGTTAATTTGATATTAGATTTTAATTAAAAGTAAATATCTCAATTAGGATTTTTCATATATTTTTGGCAGTAACGTGAGATTTTATAAGATTTAAAATATATTGTGCTCATATTATTACCAAATTTAAATATGGTGGGTCCAGAATCAACCAGAAGCTCCGATTAACCACAACGCTCGAAAAAACTCTGTTTTTATATAAAGAATATTTCCGCATTATAATTTTTTTATTATAATTAAAGTAAATCACACAAACGTTAATTCCTATTTACTTGATAAGTGAATCCTATTATGTTTGGTTAAGTCCGAACCTTTTCATCAAGTAACATACTTCGTTGTTTTATTGTCTCGATCTCGTATCCATAGACGATCACACGAAGTGTGAATCGATTAGTTGTATTGTCTTGACTCAGTACATAGACAATCACTTTCGGAGAAAGGACTTATAGGTAGGAAAAGTTTTAGCTTGAGGTATATTTGGGTACCCTCGCCTTTTCAATTGGTATCAGGGCAGGCAAACACGAAAAGATCTAACAATCTGTGTTTGGTGCGATCCAACCTATAATAATGAATCCAAAGGATGATTCAGTTAATGTAAGTCAAGATAATGAGAATAAGATCTCAAGGAAAACCAATGGAAATTGGTCTCGGAAGTCTTTTCGTAAATCAAAGAAAAAAGTCTTTGGACCTAGGTTGACTTAATGTGTTTTCTCGGGTGTGGCACGTTTTTCGTTATATCGATCGTTTTGAAAAAGAGTGAGTTCTAAACTCAAGAAACATGTTTTGGATTCGACTCCAATTCTAATAGTGACCTATATCAAAATCGTCTAAAAAGAGATTTGATTCACTAGTGTTTTAAAATGCTTTTCACTATACAATTTCGAAAGATGTTGGAAAGATTTTTCAAACATATTGAAAAATATTGAGAGAAGGGAAAAAAGGTTATTGTAATTTTTGTGAAAAGGAAATATCTTACGGTATTTCACACATAAAAGCATTTCTAGATGATGTCAAGTATATCATAATGAGCCATGGAACCCTTGTGTGTGGTATAGATGAAGAAGAGTCGATTTTCATGCGAAGAAGAACAAGTGTCACACACAAAGAAAAAGTGCAGGTTTTAACTTATTGTTCAACTAAATGTAAGAATATGTGAAGGAAAGCAGATGAAACACTCAGACTTCAAAAAACTAAGAATAACTTCATTTTATTTTATATATATATATATATATATATATTGGGAATATATTAATCGATTATATGGAACAATCAAAAAGGCCTTGTGCAAGAGGCAAGCGGTTCATGATATTTTGAGAGCGCAAATTTGTCTTCTTGAAGTTATATCGAGCTCAACATGGTGATCCGGTAAGTTGGTGGTTATCTTATGGTCTTGAAGTATCCATCCCTCAAAAGGTAAAGATATTAAGTCAAACAAATACATCGTCTGGATGGAGAGGAATTGGAGTGTGTTTGAAAGAATCCCACCAAACTTCAAGTTTACTTTCATCGAGATTAAATGATCGGTGTATGTCCGGTACAATTTGAAGTTGGAGCAACAAAGAATTAAAAGGTAAAGCAAGGATACATAACATTGATGTTCACGGCGTTCATAGTCTACTAAGGGATGACAATATGCTTGACTAGATAGCGGGGAGATGTTTTACCAATCGCTGGAAAGGAGGCCGTTAATAATCCGAGCATGTCCCTCTAAAAAGCTGGCATGATCCGGAAGTTCAAATCTCATACGAAAGGTTATCGATGAGTGACTTTGTTTATGACTTTGGTAATCTTTCATTTGGGGATAATACACAATGTTATGAGAATGTGAATCCAACATATGATTCTCGTTACACTTCCGATCGCTCGACCATGGTGTTCAACATATGAGCGAAGGATATAATTCTAATATTGATAATAATAATGAAGTAGGTAACAATAATGACTTGAAGGAGGTTATGATAACGATAATGATGGTTATTATGATGATGATACTTATGCAAAGCGAACTGACAAGCGATGACTAGTGTGAAATTATTACTCATTCGTAAACGGACGTTTTAAAACCTTGGAAAAGAGTGAGTTCTAAACTCAAGAAACATGTTTTGGATTGACTCGGAACATATTGAAAAATATTCGAGGAGAAGGAAAGGTTATTGTGAGTCTAGATGATGTCACAGAACTTATTGTTCAACTAAATGTAAGAATATGTGAAGGAAAGCGAGAAACACTTTCTTCAAAACGGATTATATGGAACAAAAGCGGCCTTGTGCAAGGCGGTTCATCAACAGAGACTACGAGTGTGAAATTATTACTCATAAGGAATAAGGTCCTTATTGAAAAGCTTCTTCTTTGTAACATGTCAAGAGGTATATCTGAACAGATGTTTAGAAAAACATTTCCAACAAGGAATGAATACCTTAAGAGGACATATAGAACGTCTTGAACAAGAGACATTAGCAAACTGTCGACTGGCAGATCTAGACCACACGGGTTCAAGTTCAAAGAACATACCATCCTGGGCACAAGATGTAATCAAGGATATTGCATCTCGAAATTTCCCTAACAAAGAGGATGGGTTCAAAACCCAAGAAAATGAACATGTTAATGCTCCTAAGACAAAGGAGGAAGATTCTCCTTTAAAGGTATTTGATGAGGGAGTTCCTCATCCTAATGCTTAATCGCATTAGAATGTGCATCCTTACAATGCCTAATCTTTGGATATAAGGAAGCACATGTACCTAGGCAATCTGAATCCTACAAATTTCTCTTATTCAAGATAGAGAGATTACACAATCTACCGTACGAATACTTTAATCATTCTTATGAGTAGAAAGGTAGTCTTACATCAACTTGTGTAAAAAGTATTTGTGGAGCTGTTTGAAGTATCTCTTAAAACTATTTTTGGAGATAATATCTTTGGAGAAAGTTGTGTTTCCTGAACACATTAGATGCGAAAATTATTTTCAAATTTTGTCATTATTATTTATTTAAGGCTGATATCTATGTTTGGAATGTGTTAAAGGTATTTCAAGTATATGTACTCAACTTGTCTGAGAACTTATACAGAAGGATGTATTCTCAAACCAGATCTCAAGCACAACTTCTGAAAGCCTTGAATGAAATGACTTCTAAGGAAAGTGTTCATCTTGATAATACCTTCAAGAAATCTGGTTGTGAAAATACCGATATTGATAAAGAAGATGTGACTAATCTCCTTGTTCAAAATAGCTTGGATGCTAAGGTTGATATTATCAATCTACGTCAAGTCCTCCTCAGTACCATTGAACCTCATCATAGACAGGCAGCATTACTAAGAACTGTTATCCGTAACCAAAGAAAACTGATTAAACTTGGAATCGGTAATAGGGAGTATGCTCGAAATATTAATCGAAAGGTTAATGCTTTAGCCTGTGAACATAATCAAGGTACTGTGTGCAGAATCCGAGATATCAGTCGAGATGTTGTTGATGAAGATCCTGAAAAATTTGAGGATATTGAAGATGATCTTTGAAAATCACCTATCTAAAGGTTGTTAGAGATTATGTTATATGCTGTAATACTTAATGTAGAAAAATAGACATCAATTTTTGATTTCTTTCAATGATTGTATTGGTCTATTATGAATAAAATTATTTGATTATAATTTTTCTTGTGATAGTTTTCGGTTTACATAGCCTGTGCTTGAATGCTTTTATCTTATTGTTGTGTATGTTTATGGGATGTTTGATTTTGGTTTTACTACCTTAATATTCGATCTCATATATTGTGAACCCTTGTGGTTTGGGTGACTTTTTGATTTAGCAGATTAAGTTCTAGCCCATGTTGGTAGGCTTTATCAAAGAATCATGAGGGGTTCTGGTAGAAACAATATGTGAAAAAGTCACAATATGTTGAATCGGTTTTGGTTTAGCATAAAAGCATATGTGTTTCGACGGTTTTCAACTTTTGCTTGCAATTGTTAAAACCGATTTTCAACCTTTCTATGGTAAAGGTTGGTTGTTGTTATTCTTTTATTTTTGCATAAGGATGACAACATGATGAGATTTCAATATCAATTCTCCCTGGAAGAAGATGCAATCATATTGGAGAAATAGATGCGAAATTTGAGGTAATAATCTTGTTAGTTAATTATTTTCCTGTTTAAGAAAAGCCTGAGTTTATTTCATATATATTTATTGCTTTTGCTTAACAAAATTTTGGTACAATTGATATTTTATTCCATGATGTGTGTGTTGATGTGTGTGATTCAATTGGTTCTGGTTAAGAAAAACTATTGTTATCTTGTTTTATTGTGTGGTATCAATTTTTTAGGCTTACAAAATTTCGGTGCAATTGCGGTGCTTTAATGTCTATGTTGTTTCAATTGCTTCCGGTTGAGGTGAATAATTATGCAAGCTGATTTATTTGGTTTGTATGAATTACTTATGGCTTAACGAAATAAATGAGTTACGGGATGAGTTGTTTAGTCCAATTCGATTCCGGATAAGAGAAACTAAGTTAATTCTGATCTTACTTAGACTTATCGAAGTGAGGTTTCGGTTATTCAAGTCTAATCGAATGACTTAACAAGAAATGTTAGTTAACTAACCTAGCACTTGTCTTGTTTAAAATTGAAAGGTCTAAGTTTATGGATAATTAGAACCTGATGAGAAAAATAGAGTTATCTTTATTTTGGTCTTATCGAATTAAGCGATTGTTTTTGTACAATCGGTTTAGCAAAGGGACTAAGGTGCTTAGTTGATTTTTGGTTTGCTAAACTAAAATGGAAAAATTGTTTCGGACAATTGTTTCCTTGGTAACATATCAAAATAAAACTACTTGTAGTTTCGGTTTTGATATTGGTTATCAGAACATGGTGTGTGGAACCCTCGTGCCTAACTCTACAGGTTGCAAGTATATTTTGAGATTTGTAAGATTCTTTTAGTGTTTTCCTTTATTTTTTCGTTTCTTTGTCATTTTGTGACAAAAAGGGGGAGAACTATATGGAGTAAACAAGTGATACTGGCATTGATTTTATATTGATTGGTATCGTTAAGGAAAAGAACATTGGTGCTTAAACGTTTTATCTAAACGAAAGAGTGAAAGCACAGACTAAGGGGGGTAACATATCATATGAAGTGGTATAAAAAATACGCGCGGATTGAATATCTACCTATCTTCCTTAGGGGGAGTATTTTCTTTGTTATTATAATGTCAACAGCGGCATTTTCAAGGATTGAATGTAAGTAGTTTATTGTGCTGTTGAATTCGGGAATCAAGCGTATGTGTAATGAATTATTGTAATTTGTTTATCCATATGATGTAAGAATTTTGTCACTAAAATTGACAAAGGGGGAGATTGTTTGAGCATAGCTCGGTTAAACCCACCAAGCGTTGGTATGTCAAGTTTGGTTGTCATATTTTAGTGAATCAAAACTCATGTTAAGAGTCGCTTGATTATGTACTAGAGTCAACTTCGTATAGGTTAGCTTGAAAGTATTAGGATAATGAGACTTTACAAGTATTGCGAAGACTTGAAGATGTGAAGAAGCAAGGAGCTACAACGACAACAATCATCCTTCCACTTGAGGTTAGTGATATTTGACTTGAACTGTTTCATTCTCTAACGTATCTTTCAAATCGTCCATATTGAAAACAAAACTGCGAAGCATATTTGAACTCTAGATAGACATAGTATTAAGGAATACAATACGAGGTTTATTGCTTAACCATTAAACTTTGTAGATAAGACATCGCCATAATCATTTGAATGATATTATGATTATGTATGGGTATGAGGTGAGGATTTCATCCTAGGGAACAATGTTTTACATGTGTTCTAAGGAAGTAAGTTCATAAACTTGTTTGTGAATCGAAAAGGAAATCGCCAGGCTTTATTGGGATTGTTATTCATTGCATATCTTATGAACATCCAATATGTGTGATTTAGTATAAATGTTCATAACTTGTTGTGTTCTTGGTAAAACTATTCACAAAGGCCTGACTTATGTATTGGTATGACTTTTATTAGTGAAACCGATCTTAAGTAATCACCTGAGATGGTATGATCGGGTTTGTGATTTTATGTCTGACCAAAAATGGGAAAGGGGAACCAATCCTAGTAAGAGGTGCAGTACATCACAAATGGGAACCGATCCTTGTATGAGGTGCAGCAAGGTTTATAGCAGAAAGGGGAACCGATCCTATGGACATGTGCAACACGTTTTTAGGCAAAGGGGAACCGATCCTATGGACGTGTGCAACACATATAAGTTAGATACCATATATATGTGGGGAACCAATTCTAGTACCTAGTCAATCGAATTTTGGAAAGCTAGTGTGACTATGCACAGTACTCACATGGAAGGTAGAACCGATACTTGTTTTGGTAGAACCGTTAAACCCATGATTTGTGATTGAATGTTATTTGATCAATCACATAGTTCTTGAAAGTCAGATGAACCAATTCTAAACTTGTTTGGAAGTGTGGCAAATCAGTTTCAAGGTTGTAAGTGTGAATGAGAACTTACAAAGTTAAGAATCATATAGTTCTTCAAAGTTATTCCATAATAGCTAAGGGAAGAGAATCCTAGGATCAAAACATAAATAAGTTAAGAATCTTTTAATTAAGGTAATTAACTTCATTTTTAGGAAAATAAGAATTAGTAATGTGCATTTACTAATTAGAGATTTTCTGAGAGATTTCAATCATTATTTTTGGACAGAGCATTTCCAGGAATTCCGAATTTGTTCTTTAATGAATATCTTGAGAATATTTTCGGTTTTGGAAATTCCTTGGTGTCCAAACTTCCTTGTCTATAAAGACTTGAAGTTTTACTTTCTAGCAAATTAATCCTTCGTAACAATAAACTACCTCTTGTTGTGTTGTTACTGGTGTAGCCGCCTATTCGGAGAGGAGAGTAACCTAATTAGGCGAAATCTCTTACGACCGCTCAGTTTAAAGTCTTCTTTGGGATTGAGAAGCTCTATTAGTACCGTTGGTGGGAAACTAGATGATTGCGGTTTATCTTTTGTTTTCATTGATTTGATTGACTAACGGTGGTTGAACTTTGATTGCACCTAGTTTGTTTATGCTTGAGAATCTTCTCTTCTGATATAAGATTCACTCAAGCTAGTTCAGAGTTTCGACAGGGATCTTTAAACTGTTGTTAGTTCTAAAGACGATCTTGTGATAATCCATTGTTAACAAACTCTGTTCTGTGCGTGGTTGATCACAAGAGATTCAAGTGATTGTGTGCAGGTGTTTATTGAAGATCTAAGGAGATTTGAAGAAAAAGAAGATATTGAAGATTTCTGATTTGTGGGTTCATAATCTTTGGTGTACACAATACTTGTTTCGGTAAAAGAGGATCCAATTAATAATCGGTTTATCTTTGTGATAGATTGGATTGATTAATTGAGTAGATCAGCATCAACACAATTCTTTGGATTAATAGTGTTGTTGGATTAATCTTAAACGATTACTTCGGTAATTGAACATAAGATAGATCTAAGGACCTGGCGAAGGAGTTTATGTTAAGATAAACAGAAGAGCCTTTGTTCGACTTATATAACTTGGTTGAATAGAGTCGATACCAAACATATTTATTATTCCTTTACTGTTTGGAATACGAACCAAAGGAATTGTTCCAAGTACGTGACTTATTTATAGGTCGGAGGCGTGGGAATACAGACGGAACTATGTGAACTATAGGTTTAGTTTCTTGGTCTCAACTATACGAAGTTAGGTGTAATTTTGTATAGCGGCTTAATCCTGAGAGTATTCAATTCTGGACAAGGTCTTGGGGTTTTTCTGTATTTGCGGTTTCCTCGTTAACTAAATCTTGTTGTGTCATTTACTTTATATTTCCGCATTATAATTGTTTTATTATAATTAAAGTAAATCACACAAACTTTAATTCCTATTTACTTGATAGGTGAATCCTATTGTGTTTGGTTAAGTCCGAACCTTTTCATCAAGTAACATACTTCGTTGTTGTATTGTCTCGATCTCGTATCAATAGACGATCACACGAAGTGTGAACCGATTAGTTGTATTGTCTCGACTCAGTCCATAGACAATCACTTTCGGAGAAAGGACTTATAGGTAGGAAAAGTTTTAGCTTGAGGTATATTTTGGTACCCTCGCCTTTTTACTTAGGTTTCTACCGAGACCCTGTAGGTTAACGACTTGAAGACTTCATTGGGATTGTGAAGCCAGACCGATACTACTTTCTTGTAGTTGTCTGATCTGATCTTGTTGTTTCTATCATGTTGAGTACAATCGTAACGATTGGCTTGAGATTGATATCTCCGATAGGCAAGATATAAAAGTAGTCACAAACATCTTCGTCTCATCGTTTGTGATTCCACAATATCTTCTTTCGCCGCGTAGATTAAGATTATTGTGAGGTGATTGATAATACTAGGCTGTTCTTCGGGAATATAAGTCCGGGTTATCAATTGGTTCCTGTTCACCTTGATTTATCAAAAGACGGAACAAAACTCGTAGGTATTTCTTTGGGAGACAGATTTATCTATTACCATAGACTTTTCTGTGTGATACAGATTTGTTTATTAAAGTCTTTGACTTTGAGTCGTAGCAACTCTTAGTTGTGGGTGAGATCAGCTAAGGGAATCAAGTGCGTATTAGGCTAGTGTTTGTAGCGGCTTAATACAGTGTGTGTTCAATCTGGATTAGGTCCCGGGGTTTTGTATTTGCGGTTTCCTCGTTAACAAAACTTCTGGTGTCTGTGTTATTTCTTTTCTGCATTGTATTTTGTTATATAATTGAAATATCACAGGTTGTGCGTTTGAATCGATCAATTGGGAAATCCAACCTTTGGTTGTTGATTGAAATTAATTGATCTTTGAACATTGGTCTTTGGTACCGTTCAAGTGTTTTCTCTTGTATTCAATTAGACTCGCAGATTTCTATTTGCTTGAGTAAGTATTGAATTGATTAAGAGAGATATAACTCTTTGATATACTTTTAGGATGAAGAAACTCTTAGGATGTAAATGACGTCAGCTAAGGGAATCAATTGCGTAGAGTCTTGCGAGGTTCAAGAGATGTAAGGAGGGAGGAGACTGCAATTGAATCTCTTGGAGGGTGGATTCAGGCTAAGTTACATTTCGATCCAAAGTATGAGAGTAGGCTAGTGTCTGTAGCGGCTTAATACAATTTGGTGTTCAAATATGGACGAGGTCCTGAGGTTTTTCTGCAGGTGCAATTTTCAGTTAACAAAATTTCTTTGTGTCTTACTTTACTTGTTACTTCCGCATTATATTTGTGTTGACATAATTAAAGTTAAAGCAAGTGATCAATAATCAACCTAGACAATTTTTTAACTAAATTAAGTTGTATATGACCTAGAAGATTTGTTCTTGAGAATTCATATCTTGAAATATAGATTATAAAACTTGTTCTTGTTGGAATTCGGTTTGTGTACTGTTTTGGTACATACTAGGTTGTTCTTGGATATTACTTTTTGAGATCATCCAAGAATTCTTGTACACAGTTAAGTTCATGGATCTTTGATCTAAACTACTGATTGTACAAGAAAGATAAACCGCATATACATATTGTCCGAGGATCATTAGGTTGGACTACATGAAATTGTATTATGTTTTGTATTATAGGTCCAAACAAAAAGTTGGTGGTGTACTTGGTCCCCTATTCTTTTCTATTGGTATTAGAGCAGGCAACACTGTAAATACCAAATAAGTCTGTGCTTGTAGAGATCTGATCTATAGAAATATTATCGAATATGGAATACACATAAGATGATTTTGTTCAAAGTTTGGAATCAACACCTGACGAGACTCTCTCTCATGATATGAAAAATCTTTGTGAAATCACCTCGAGTGAATCTACAAGACAAGCTCATCTTGTAACGATTAGAAACTGTTGATAACTGGGAAACATTCTTAGAAAAACAGTTGATGAACTTTCCCGTAAAAGTGACTCAGATATTGATAGAGATATCGATGAGGAAATCCCAGGGTATTTCGAGATCTTGAAACCTTTGGCAAAGAAAAAGTTTACAACTTATTGTATCACATCTTTTCTAACTCCTCCCTGTCAAGAAAATAAGAAATTCAGAAGAATTTATGAAGGTCAAAGATCGTGAAAATGGGTTACGTAAAAAATCATTTGAATACGAAAATCTTCGTCGAGATTTTTATAAGTTGGAAGAGAAACTTGCAGCAACTGAAGCAAGGATTAGCTCCCATCAATTGAGTTTTGAAGACAGAAAAAGTGTTTGTCACTCTCGAGAAAAATACCTTGAAGCTGATCTAGCTGTTGCTCTTGATAAAATCGAGATGTTGGAAGAGGACTTGAGAAATCTCAATACTAGCTTGAAAAAATTAACCTCAATGCGCTAGGAGAAAGTAAAAAAAATTCTTGATACACGAGAATTTGTCTATAAGGGAGGGAATAAATGCTAGCAAAGAGGTAAAATTTGTCAAGGCTAGTGATTCTTCTCAACCAAAGGCTCCACTGAAGTCAAAAGTCAAACATCTTCACTAGCAATTAATGTTCGAAAGAGCAAAGCATATCAACCTCCTAAGCCATCACACATGCATCCAGGTAAGAATATTCTTTATGTTTGCTATTGAATACAGTTTACCTGCAAAGAGGATGTCGTTTTCGCATAAGGAATGAGAAACTTCACGATATTCTTGTTTGGGAATCACAATAAGTGATCAAACCTATATCATATATTAAGGCTAATCACCTTGATATTATGGGTTGTAAACGTCCAACCTTTAGGCAAAGAAATTAACTTTGCCTATAATGTCATATGAAGCCTTTTCATAATCGTCATGATTATAAAAAGGATAACTTTGTTAACACGAAGACAAGATCCAATGCTCCCAATTGGAAAAAAGACTAACTTGCAAAAAAAATCTCCTCCAAGAAATCATAAAAAGAATAATAATGGGAAGAAGGTTCCAGTTGTTCCTAAACGTACTCAGATTGGGTACCAAAGAACTTTAATGGTGCATTGAGTGTCAGGAGGAATGATAAAATTCCATGATAATGGAAAAGGCATAATCCATTATTTTGGATGTTATAAAGATGGATAATAATTTTAAGGGATGTAAAACTGATCCCTTTAATGATAATCCAAAGGTGAAACACAAGAATATCTGGAAGAAGAAACAAACTAAGCCAAAAACTATAGATAGTGAAATCCATAGATGCGGAAAAGTTTTTTTCAATTTCCTGTAATGAAAAAATCAATGTTCACCCCAACGCAACTTGATTGTGTTGGAAGTGTGCACTCTCACCAAGAAATGCCCTAGTACGAAACATGATAAGGGAAGCACAAGAAATAGGACGCACATATTATGTTGGGTAAGATGTTGAATATTTGGTGAAATCGTAGGATTCATGATTGAATTATTCTAAACATGTAAGTATAAAAACTTGAGCAAGCTTTATGATTTTATTATTATGTGCTTGATGTGTTGATTATTTACTAATACCAAAAACACTCTTGTTATTTAGCTCTTATGTTTTGGTAAGTGATTTGATGGAAATCCATTTATCATCAATTGTTTAAATACTTACTTGAAGTTTGAAAAGACGAGGGTACCCAAATACACCACAATCTTTAAATTATCCACCTATAAGTCCTCTTACCGAAAGTGATTGTCTATGGAAAAAGTCGAGGCAATACGCCAAATCGGTATTCACACTTTGTGTGATCGTCTAAGGATACGAGATCGAGACAATAAAACAATCAAAGTGTGATTACTTGATAATAGGTTTGGACTTAACCAGACTCTGTAGGTTCACCATCATGTAATACGGAGTTAACGTTTGTGTATTTTACTTTTAATTATAATAAACAATTATAATTATTAGAGCACTGCTCGGTCGAACTCGCAAGCGTTACTATCTCAATCTTGTTGTCAAGTTTAGTTGCCAAAACTATAAGTCTTGATTTCTGGTCTACTTATAGCTAAGTCTCGGATTAGGATAGAAAGTGTAGTTGAGCATTAGACTTCACGACGTTCATCGATTGAAGACGAAGAACTACTAAGGGGAGCTTGTGGAACTTCATCAACAAAAGGTATGTGGAGACTTGAACTGATCTATCACTCAAAAGTCTATCTACTATATCTCTTATTTGAGACAAAAGTCTTATAGGTATATAGACTTCAATTATACACATTTGATATTTCGAGCTGAGTTTAACTCGCTTACATATTTCTCGAAATATGTGTTGGTAAGATTTTGATTTAACCGAGTTCATCTTATATTCTTGACGAAACTCAAAAGATGATCATATGAAAATCGCCTGGTAACATCTTACATGATTTGTGTGAGACAGTCATTTGATGTAGACTCGGAATGTTTCGTATTGATCATTTGATCACTTGAAAATTGCTTTGAAGCTAATAGTTTGTGTGAGACAGCTATTCCCGCCTTCCGAGAATGTTTCAATGGTTGAAATGAGAGTTTAGAACAATTGGATATAAGCATAGTATGCGTACTTGCATATGTGTAATCCAAGTCCGGGAACCATGGTATACATACCCGATGCAAACTGTTTGGTTTAATCAAGGTCCAGGAACTCAGTACGCATACCGGTATGCGTACTGGCATGAGGATCAAGTTCTGGGACTTTACTGATTTTGTGGTATGCGTACAAGTTCGCGTACTGGCGAATCCGAACTCAGTATGGCCACTAATTTATGCGTACCTGTTTGCATACTTGAGTGGGTTATGTTCTAAAATCGGTTTTTTCATGAAATAATACATTTATATATTAAGGAATGCAATCTTTTGCAAACCGTGGCTATAATGTTCATGACTTGATTCGAGTGAACCAAAATCGATTTTTCTTCAATTGTGTCCTGTATACTTCTATGAGAATATAAACAAGTGAACAACTCTAGAACTAGTTTCATTTGAGTCATTTGAACTAGTTATGGTTAAGATGAATATGGTTGATATGAAAGTGTTCATATGGCTAACTTCGGTTAATTATTGTTGAGCCAACAAAGGTGCACACGTTTAGGTACGGTTACTCATATCTAAATGAAGTCACTTTTCATTTGTGTGTAACAAGATAAGTTCGATCTAATGGTTGAAAGATATTAGCTTGAGTCTAATCAGGTTTTCATCTGACGGTGAATATTGAATGCTTTGTTACCAAGGTAACATTGATTGCAAACCCTGATTTGAAGACTATATAAAGGAGAACTCTAGAAACTAGGAAATCTAATCCCCACACCTCCTGTGTGATACTAGTTGCGACTAGAGTCGATTCTCCTTTAACCTTAGGTTTTTTCCAAAACCATGTAGGTTAACGACTTGAAGACTTCATTGGGATTGTGAAGCCAGACCCAACTATTTTATCTGTAGTTGCGTTTTCTCATCTTGCTGTTTTCTATCGTGATTGAGTACAATCATCTCTAAGATTGGCTCGAGATCTAATCTCCGATAGGAAAGATAAAAAGTAGTCACAAACATCTTCTTCTCATCGTTTGTGATTCTACAATATCTTATTTCGCTACCATACGGATATTTCTAGGTTGTTCTTCGGGAATATAAGTCCGGTATATCAATTGGTTCTTGTTCACCTTGATTTATCAAAAGACGGAACAAAAACTCGTAGGTTTATCTGTGGGAGACAGATTTATCTATTCAATAGACTCTTCAGTGTGAGACAGATTGGTTTATCAAGTCTTCGACTTTGGGTCGTAGCAAATCTTAGTTGTGGGTGAGATCATCTAAGGGAATCAAGTGTGTAGAGTCTTGCTGGGATTCAGAGACATAAGGAGCGCAACTGTACCTTGATCAATGTGATATTGGTTAGGGCTCAACTACATTCCAGTCGGAAGTTAACTTGGAGTAGGCTAGTGTCTGTTGGTCGGTTGTCAATCCGTCAAATATAATTTCACTTTCTCAATCAACTAGATATAAATATAGTATGCGATAAGAAAGAGTTCGTATCCACAGAGAGGCTTTCGTTGTTATAAAATTCTAGTTTCTAAGTAACCCAGGGTATGTTTGTTGTATTTAAGCAAATAAAAGTAATTAAAAGCAAAGTAAGTAATTCGAGAAATCAATAAGGAGAAGATATTGGTCACGGGATAGTATCATTCACAAACATGTAATTTCATCAATGATTAGAATTGGTATTTTAATCTCGTATTTATTAAAAGTCCTAGGATATCTTAATCGCAAGTATAACCCGTTAATTCCCTGTTTTCATCACAACCACATTAAAAGATGCATATGTGAATTCTTCGTAGAAACAACCTAAAGTGTAAAAGCACAATTAAGTTTAACTCCCTAAAAGCATTAAGTTTTATGGAATAAGACTCATCAATGCAAACGAATGTGTAAAAGCACTAAACGTTTTAACAAAAGTTATGATTCACTTGTGACTAGTAGGATATATCACTACAAGCACTAACCACAATTATGCTACTTAGAATCAGGGATAAACAACATTTTCGTATTGAAAACCCTAATATAGCTCTACAGATGAACACAAATCGGATTGATTCCGGACTCAACCTAACAAGTTTTCAAATCTTATAACACTATTAATTGTGAATCACAAACAATAATTACTGAGACAAAACTAATTCATTGAATCAAAAGCATGTTGAGAAATCAACTTTTATCCCATAACCAATAAGATGTTTAGCTACTCATAGCTTTTGAATTCATCATAATCAATATTCAATAAAATAATAAGAAGAACAAAAGCAAACCCTAGAAGCGTAAACAAAACGGCTCTCCCAAAAATTCCAAGAAAAAGATATATCATAAGTTGTAGAAGACCTTCCCTTTATAGCTTTTCTCCAACTTCTAAAATTAGGTCTAGTCTTCAAAGTCCATACGATGAAAATCCACCAAGCCCATAAGTAGGAGAAACCCATGTAGAAAATATGACCCAAAAACGGTCGCCGGAAGTCTGGTATTGTGGCCGGAAAACGGCCGTAAAAGTCGCCGGAAAACGCTTCAGGTGACCGGCAAAGTCCGCCAGGTCACCGGTCAACGGGTCGGATCGGTCAACTAGTCAGCTCGGCGGGTCAACTCGGTCAAGCACCGAGTTAGACCGAGTTAGGGAGAGTCAGGTCATGACTCAGATGTGAGTCAGCTGTTCTCTGGCTGATTGGGCTGAATTGCCAGGCCTTGAGCCATTGCACAGGCCAAAACTGAGTGATGCACCATCCTTGTGCATATCCAGTAACTCTGCCAGCCATGATGGCCCTGCAATCATTCATTCTATGAGCCCTGTAACCTTCAGCTCAATTGCTTCAGTCCTTCTATTCTTGCCATCTGAGCAGCATCAGTTTATCCCAGTCCAGATTCTGCAACTTAGTACCATACGCGGCATCAGCTCAAGCTAGCCCACCTGCCATTGCTTCTCATGCTAACCTGTAGCTTCATTATTCATCTGTATTTCATGTTCAGCTCCAATTCCATTTATTGTACCACCACTGAGCCATCACAGCCTTCAATCCTGACCTGCAACTCCCAACAGCTCAATAATTCCACTTCCATTCTCTGCCTGCACCTGCAAATCCAGCAACACAACATCACCAGTAGCAGCTTCCAACATTCCTCACCAGCTCCATCTGTTTCATTAGCTCACAATCCACCACCAGAACCCAGACCTGCAACCTCATTGCCTCCACCTTGCCTGACCTTCACAGCCACTAACCTCACCAAGCTCACAGCACCAACTTCACTGCTCCAGCTCAGTCCACCTGCAACAGCTCACTCCCTCTCTAGTATGTACCTTTCTGGCACTTATTGTCACTTCCTCCAACCCATCCTGCAGCTGCATTGCCATCAGCACAGAGCACCAACAAGACCCATTATACTTCAACTCAGCTGCAATGCCATACATTCACCACTGCAAATTCAACGACATCATCACTAGCACAACTAATCACAGGCTGCAACATAAGAATCGTCTCCAACACTCCTCCAATATCAGTGCCACAACCCTCAAGAACTCCACAACACAGACTCAAGACCACCCAGCCATTTCCCCTGAGTTTTCCCCTGTCACACAACCTAGACATACATCTATTTGCTCTCGAACCACATCAACTTCTTGCACTGCATTGCAGTTTGCGGCTCCAACTCCAGCTGCTACTCCAGCTCCACAGGCAATCACAATTCATCAACTTAGTTCTAGCCTGCAATCCATGGCTTCATTATAAACAAAAATGGCACCAGCTCCACAACCTGCAATGTCTCAAATCCCAGAAACTTCTAGCCTGCACTGCAGCTCCATCAAAACCACCCAGGCTAAGCCAACAGCGCAATCTCCCACTGATTCACCACTACAAACCCTAGACCTCCATTTCTATCTTCATTCGACTTCATTGCAGCACATCATTGTCAAATCCATTTCTCAATTCTTAACAGCAGCCTCGATTTACTCTCTTGGTTCTATCTTAACCAAATTCAATCCAATTCGAAACCAACAGGAACCCATCTTCAATTGTGGAAAATCGCCATCTGATTCATCACCAACACAGAAACCCATCACAACAATTATACCACCGATCCCTTCTTCTTTACTCCTCGTCACAGCCACAGTGAACAATTCCGTCTGCTTCTGATTTCAAAATGAAACCCTCGGATCCCCTTTTTCCATAAGCAAATCAATCAAACCCTGATTTAATCTCCCTGATTTCCTCAATATCAGTGGCTCAGTCCTTGATTTCTCCTGTTGAATCAAACCCTCACCATCTTCCATCTCGATCTTATCACTCCTCTCGATCTCTCTTCAGCAACTTCCCTCTCTGAGACGCCATACCTGGTTTCGGGTGGAGAACTAATAATTGAGAAATGAATTTTTCTCAATTTTTAGGCAGTGTAAGAAGGGCCATTAGCTTTAAGCGCCCAGAAATGGATAAGGGCCACCTCCTCTTTTGTGTAAGAGTAAATATTGTTAAAGACACCCCATTGGTGGAAGATAAGGGGTAACCAAAAATGACTATAAGCACCCACTCATTATTAAGGGCCACCAAGGTTCTTTGCTCCATGCTTCTCTAGACTAAGCTGCGGTGTTCGTCTCCTATTGCTGGCTAGGCTCGGCTCTCAATAACAATGCACGTGAACCGGCCTTTGTGCTCCTTTTTTTCTCCAAATGGCTAATTTCTTCTTCTTTTGCTCTGTGCGACTCCAGAGTACCTAATAACTCAAAAACACACGTAAAGTACATAATTCACAAGAAAAATAGCAAAGAAAGCATAAACTCTAGATAGTAAATACGGTGTATTCTACACCTATCAGATTCCCCACACTTAGACTTTGCTAGTCCTCGAGCAAATCAAACAAAACAATAAATAAATACAACAACTCCGTGTCGTCGAGGCTACGGTCACTTTTAGCATAAATAACAAGCCTTTAAACCCCTAGGTGTCCCTAGTGGACGAGTTATAGTCTCGTGAGGGTTTACTAGAGATATACCCACAAAACCTATTTTTCCAACTTACTAGTTCTCCGTAATGATAGTATCCAACGCGCTAAGAAGACATAGAGATTCTGCACACTAGTCATAAGAAGTTAGACACATAAATGAACACAATCTCATTCTTAAAAGTTGAGAGAGAGATAACCATCCCTTCTCGACTAAAATTCGGGTTCGGAGTGATCAAAAGTCTCGACTCTGCCTCACAAGAAAGGGTTTTATGAAATTGCTCTCAATAATAAACAACTCTTTATGGGTCACACATGTGTCCAGGTTGGAATGAAGAGAGAATCCTGAGACACGTTGAATGGTAGGAAGGCATAACCCTCCGAAATATTTTAAAAACCCACATCTTTTATATATTTTTGAAAACCCATTTTTCTGACGATCTCTTCGAAAGGAAATCAACCATTTAACGAAGGTGGGAATATGCTTACTTACCGTGAATCCGTTCGGCGCGCAGCTAGCACCACTCTCACAGCATCCATAGAAACGTCTTCGGTCTTCTATCGGTGTCTTCATATTCGTCTTCGGTCTTCAACTCTTGATGATAACTCTTGAACTCCGTAGAATCTTGACAATATGATTCTTTCCCTTAAATTCCTTGTCGCTTGAAACTTCATTATAGATATTCCTTCTTTCCATAGGCTTTATTGAAAGAATACAAAAATAAAAACAAACTATACAAACCCAAAAAAAAAAATTCCCTTTTTTTTCTTTTTTTTTTTTTTTTTTTTTTTTTTTTTTTAAAAAAAAAAACAAATACAAAATAAAAAAAAAAAAAAAAAACAAAAAAAAAAAAAAAAAAACTATTAACAAACCTAAAACTTTTCTCTTGTTTTTTTTTTTTTTTTTTTTTTTTTTTTGAGACAAGAGAAAGTAAAATACAAATAAAATAAAAAATAAAAAATGTAAATACAATGCCATGGTGTAAGTACTTTACCGCTTGATTCTTCACAACTTATATGTCTTGATATCTTAGACTTCTCGAATTCTCATCCTTAATAATTTCCACTCTTGTATAATAGTCTTCAACTTATAAAAATTCTGCCCCTGTTTTGTTGCTTGTAAACCTCGAACGTGTTCAACTTTCCTTCGAATTTGTGATGCTCCTCTTGTTGATGATGATGGTGTTTCTATGGACCTGTTGGTGTAGAGAGATAAGGTGGATGGTGCTAACTGCGAACAAGATCACAAGTGGTATGTAAGTTAGCAATTCGATGTCACCAACATGGTTGATAAAAATAGCACTCAAGAGATCAAAATAGTGCTTCTATGGTGGGAAATTGGACAGCTCACCATTCTGCCCGGAATTTACGTACGGTGACACACACTCTAAAAGCACAATTTAGACGGGTACAAAGAATTGAAGGTTGGTGCCTCACATTATGTAACATGGGTAGTCTCCACTATAGGGGATCACTATTCTAATACCGAATTCGGGTCTGCACCTTATTTGCCATGGCATGGTTAAATCCAACTTTAACTCTCATACAATTAAGAAACCCGATCATGTTCTCTGTCATCTCTAAGTTCAGTCACTATTGTGAGATTCTCGATGTAATCTTAGCGACATGTATACTATGTGACTCTAAATAACTACAAGTTGGAGTTTTCTTATTCACTAGTTCACAAAAAAGTTGAAAAATTGCAAAAATTTACAACATAAACCACTCCCTCCCACTTAAACTTTACATTGTCCTCAATGTAAATTGAATCGTCCAAAGTAAGTCAAGGTGGGAAATCCTAATAAGAAATCAGCAAAAACAAAGTAAAAACAAAACAAGAAAAACTAAAAACAAGAAAAGAAATAAATACAAGACAAGAAATACTCATCCTTTGGGTTGCCTCCCAATTAGCGCTTGGTTTAAAGTCGTCAGCCCGACTATCTCCTTGCTTTCTATGACTCCGCCAGAGGGAGTACATCCACAAAGTTAACTCCTTCCACCACTTCGGAAGTGAAATTCTCATAATATGGTTTCAACCGGTGCCCATTAACTTTAAGTTCTTTCCCCGTAGCTATGCTACGAATTTCCACTGCACCATGAGAAAACACATTAGTAACAATAAAAGGTCCGATCCATCGTGACCTTAGTTTACCCGGAAATAATTGCAAGCGAGAATTAAACAAAAGCACTTTCTGCCCAATGCAAAATTGTTTCCTAGAAATCATGTTATCATGGAATGCTTTCGTCTTTTCTTTGTAAATCCGTGAGCTTTCAAATGCATCATTGCGGAGCTCCTCTAGCTCTTGGAGTTGTAACTTCCTTTGCTTTCCAGCCCCATCCATCTCCATGTTGCATTGCTTAATAGCCCAAAACGCCTTATGCTCAATTTCCACGGGTAAGTGACAAGGTTTACCATACACAAGATGAAAAGGAGACATTCCAATAGGTGTTTTATATGCGGTTCTATACGCCCACAAAGCATCATTAAGTCGCATGCTCCAATCCTTCCTTGTTGGGTTCACCGTCTTTTCTAGAATGGATTTCACCTCCCGGTTAGACACCTCGGCTTGTCCATTGGTTTGTGGATGATAAGGTGTTGCAATCTTATGCGACACATTGTACTTCGTCAACAAGCTTTGTAAAATCCTGTTTTTGAAGTGAGAACCCCCATCGCTAATTATGGCTCTTGGAATTCCAAACCTTGCAAAAATGTGAGCTTGCACAAAATCTGAAACCACTTTAGAATCATTAGTTGGGGTGGCTTTAGCTTCCACCCATTTCGAGACATAATCAACCGCAAGTAAGATATAAAAATTCCCATGGGAGTTGACAAAAGGCCCCATAAAATCAATACCCCATACATCAAAAACTTCAATAAATTGAATAAAAGTTTGTGGCATTTGATTTCGGGCACCTAGATTGCCGGTTCTTTGGCACCTATCACAAGTTGTACAAAATATATGTGCATCCTTAAACAAAGTTGGCCAATAAAAACCACTTTCAAGTACCTTGTGCGCGGTTCTCTTACTCCCAAAATGTCCTCCGCAAGCATAAGAGTGACAAAAAGACAAGATATATTTAAATTCGGATTCGGGCACGCACCTTCGTATTACTTGGTCACTACCATGTTTCCATAAGTATGGATCATCCCATATGTATTGGTTCCCTAACCTCTTAAGTTTGTCCCTCTCATCACGAGACAAGTTCTTTGGGATTTGTTTAGAAACTAAGTAATTGACAATATCGGCATACCATGGTTCTCCAAAGGCAATTGAGAAAAGTTGCTCGTCCGGGAAACTTTCACGCAACGGGATAGTCTCCTTGTCCACAGCAAGTCGGCTCAAATGATCCGCAACGGTGTTCTCAATTCCTTTCTTGTCTTTGATTTCAATATCAAACTCTTGCAAGAGTAAAATCCACCGTATGAGCCTCGGTTTCGTCTCTTTCTTTGTAAGCAAGTATCTAAGTGCTGCATGATCAGAAAAGACAACAACTTTTGTACCAATTAGATAAGAGCGAAACTTTTCTAAAGCAAAAACAATGGCTAATAACTCTTTTTCAGTGGTTGTGTAGTTTTGTTGAGCCTCATTTAACGTTCTAGAAGCATAATAGATAGCATAAGGAAGCTTCCCCACACGTTTCCCAAGCACCGCACCAACCGCATAATCACTAGCATCACACATGAGTTCAAACGGCTTACTCCAATCCGGTGGTTTAATGATAGGGGCTGAAATCAAAAGTTCTTTCAAATGATTGAATGCCGCCATACATTTTTCATCAAAGTTAAAAACCACGTCTTTTTGCAATAAGTTACAAAGTGGTGATGCTATCTTGGAAAAGTCCTTGATGAATCTACGATAGAAACCTGCATGACCAAGAAAAGAACGTATCTCCGTCACCGTAGTGGGAGGGGTTAGAGCACGAATAAGGTCTATCTTAGATTTATCAACTTCCAAGCCTTTAGAAGATATTATATGGCCTAAAACTATGCCATGAGTTACCATGAAATGGCACTTCTCCCAATTTAGCACAAGATTTGTTTCAACACATCGTTCAAGGATTAGAGACAAATTGTTCAAGCAAAGGTCAAAAGAATCACCAAAGACACTAAAGTCATCCATGAACACTTCGATTATGTTTTCAACATATTCCGAAAAGATACTTACCATACACCTTTGAAAAGTAGCCGGAGCATTGCATAAGCCAAAAGGCATCCTTCTATAAGCAAAAGTACCGAAAGGACAAGTGAAAGTGGTTTTCTCTTGGTCCTCCGGTGCTATCACAATCTGATTATAAACTGAATAGCCATCAAGGAAGCAATAATAAGAGTGTCCAGCTAAACGTTCAAGCATTTGATCAATAAAAGGTAAAGGAAAGTGATCTTTTCTAGTGGTGGCATTCAATTTCCTGTAATCAATACAAACCCTCCAACCGGTTTGCACACGAGTTGGGACAAGTTCATTCTTATCATTCTCCACCACTGTCACACCCGATTTCTTTGGTACTACTTGTACCGGGCTTACCCACTTGCTATCGGATATGGGGTAGATAACACCCACTTCCAAAAGCTTGAGTATCTCATTTTTCACAACTTCCATCATGGGAGGATTCAACCGACGTTGCGCGTCCCTTTTAGGCTTTGCATCATCTTCCAAACGAATTTTGTGCATACAAACGGCAGGGCTAATACCCTTGATATCGGCAATTATCCATCCTATGGCCGTCTTGTACTTCCTTAGCACCCTTAGAAGTTTTTGCTCCTGTAAATCACTAAGCTTGTTAGAAACAATCACCGGTAACTCTTCATTATCACCCAAGTACAAGTACTTAAGGTGGTCGGGAAGAGGTTTCAATTCTAAAATCGGAGATTTAACAATTGAAGGTACAAGCTTTTCATCACTGCATGGTAAAGAAATAAAAGAGATATTATGAGTTTTCGGGCATCCTTGGAGTGAATTAAGATCACCAAGGGCTTCCTTGACTTCATTACCACACTCTACACCATTATCCATGGATGTAGTTAACACGGTTTCCAAAGCATCATCACCGTTTAATTCAAACATTTGTTGTGCCAATGTATCCATAACATCAATGGAGAAACAAGAGTGGACATCGCTAGGATATCTCATCGTCTCGAAAATGTTGAAACGTATTGTTTCTCCATCAAACTCCATGGTTAGCGTTCCCTTATCCACATCAATTATGGTTTTCGCCGTTTTCATGAAAGGACGCCCAAGAAGCAATGGAAGAGACGAGTCCGGAGAACCTTTATCCATCTCTAACACACAAAAGTCTGCTGGAAATACAAGTTGATTAACCTACACAAGAACATCCTCAACAATACCCATTGGGTAGACATTAGAGCGATTGGCTAATTGCAATACAATTTCAGCCTTTTTAAGAGGACCAAGATCAAGTGAATTATACATTGACGCAGGCATAACATTAACGGATGCGCCTAAATCCAACATAGCTTTGTTAAAAGTTGTGTTACCAATTGTGACGGGAATGTCAAAACTACCCGGATCCTTGCACTTAAGTGGGAGTTTGTGTTGTAAGATTGCCGAAGCATTCTCCCCCACACTAAGCACTTCATTACCTTTGAGCCTTTGTTTGTTGGTACACAAGTCCTTCAACACCTTTGCATACTTTGGAACTTGCTTGATAGCATCAATGAGTGGTATGTTCACATGGATCTTTTTAAGAACGTCTAAAATCTCCTTTTCTAGTTCCGCCTTCTTAGAACTTGCAAATCTGCGAGGAAAAGGTAGAGGAGGAACATAAGTAGAAACCGGAGTTTTAGAGTTAGGAATAGGTACCTCAGAAGTTCGGGGAGTATCCTCATTATTCTCCTCCAAAACAGGTTCCTTTGGTGTGTCCACCTTGCCCGAATCAGTAACTTCGGGTTGCACAAGTTGTGTACCACTTCTCAACGTAATAGCATTGACACCCTCTTTTGGTTAATAGGTTGAGAAGGGAGTTTCCCACTATTTTGCGCCTTCAATTGGTTTAACTCAATAGCCATGGAGCCCATTTGTGTTTGCAACTCCTTGATAGCACTCTTAGTTTCTTGTTGACTCTCTTTGAACATGGTAGAAATTCCTTGCATCATGGTTTGAAGCTTTGAATCAATATCGGAACCTTGATTTTGCATTGATTGTTGTGCTTGAGGTTCTTTGAAATTGTTGTCTCTATTGGAATTGTTGTTGTTGAGGTTGAAATCCACTTGAAGAGTTGAAGGTAGGTTGTTGAACCGCTCCTTGCTTGTTGGCATAGCTAAAATTGGGGTGATCTCTCCATCCCGGATTGTAAGTGTTGGAGTAGGGATCATACCGTCTTGGTTGATTTGGAAAGATCGCATTAGCTTGCTCGTCTTCATAAGATTGAGGAGAACTTGGTATAACCGCGGATGCAACTTGTTGCAACATTGCTGTCATGTTACCCATTTGTTGACGAAGTTCCTCCACCTCGCTCACTTCACTCACGCTTCTTAGAATCACATCCGAACCACGACTTAAGAATTGTTGTGAGTTCGCCGCCATGTTTTCAATTAACTCTCTAGCTTGTGCCACCGTCTTGCTAACTAGTGCACCACCACCCGCAGCGTCAATAAGATTCCTATCACTTGATTGGAGTCCTTCATAGAAGTATTGGATGATCATAGCGTCACTAAATTGGTGGTGAGGGCAGCTTGCAACCAATCTCTTGTACCGTTCCCAACATTCATATAAGGATTCTCCCACGTTTTGCTTCATCCCACAAATTTCTTTGCGAATTTGAGTAGCCTTGGATGCAGGAAAATATCTCTCCAAAAAGAGTTTCTTCAACCCATTCCATGTTGTGACACTTAGGGAGGTAAATAGTACAACCAATCCTTAGCACTATCCATTAAAGAGAAACGGAAAACTTTCAACATTGCACCATCCGCCTCAACATTTCTTTGGAAGCATAGCCGTGACAATGGTGTGGAAGTCCAAAAGATGTTTGTTAGGATATTCATTCACCATGCCATGGAATTTTGGTAATTCTCTAAGCAACCCCGGCTTTATCTCAAAAGTAGAGTTCGTTTGAATACACCCCTGTTGTGTATCAAGCCTATGAGAAGCTAAGTCCTTGAGTGAACGATTTGCATCACCCATTGCTTCTTCTTCTTCCACGTGTGGTTCCTCTACGAATGGAACCTCTTTTCCTTCTTCTTGTTGTCGGAAAATCTCTTCTCCTACTTCCAACTCGTGCTCGTCCGTTGTGTCTTGACTTGGTTGGAGTATTGTGCCGCGTCGAGTAGCTATCCCGCACCTTGGATAATTCCTTAGAAGCCAGAGATTAGGTACCTGCAAACAATTCTCCAAAACAAGTGAGAAACAAGACAAGAACCGAAAAGCAAAGATAAAAGCAGAAATTGTAAAAAGAAACTAAAAACTTAATAACAAGCCGTATGCCTCCCCGGCAACGGCGCCAAAATTTGGTCGGTTGTCAATCCGTCAAATATAATTTCACTTTCTCAATCAACTAGATATAAATATAGTATGCTATAAGAAAGAGTTCGTATCCACAGAGAGGCTTTCGTTGTTATAAAATTCTAGTTTCTAAGTAACCCAGGGTATGTTTGTTGTATTTAAGCAAATAAAAGTAATTAAAAGCAAAGTAAGTAATTCGAGAAATCAATAAGGAGAAGATATTGGTCACGGGATAGTATCATTCACAAACATGTAATTTCATCAATGATTAGAATTGGTATTTTAATCTCGTATTTATTAAAAGTCCTAGGATATCTTAATCGCAAGTATAACCCGTTAATTCCCTGTTTTCATCACAACTACATTAAAAGATGCATATGTGAATTCTTCGTAGAAAGCAACCTAAAGTGTAAAAGCACAATTAAGTTTAACTCCCTAAAAGCATTAAGTTTTATGGAATAAGACTCATCAATGCAAACGAATGTGTAAAAGCACTAAACGTTTTAACAAAAGTTATGATTCACTTGTGACTAGTAGGATATATCACTACAAGCACTAACCACAATTATGCTACTTAGAATCAGGGATAAACAACGTTTTCGTATTGAAAACCCTAATATAGCTCTAGAGATGAACACAAATCGGATTGATTCCGGACTCAACCTAACAAGTTTTCAAATCTTATAACACTATTAATTGTGAATCACAAACAATAATTACTGAGACAAAACTAATTCATTGAATCAAAAGCATGTTGAGAAATCAACTTTTATCCCATAACCAATAAGATGTTTAGCTACTCATAGCTTTTGAATTCAACATAATCAATATTCAATAAAATAATAAGAAGAACAAAAGCAAACCCTAGAAGCGTAAACAAAACGGCTCTCCCAAAAATTCCAAGAAAAAGATATATCATAAGTTGTAGAAGACCTTCCCTTTATAGCTTTTCTCCAACTTCTAAAATTAGGTCTAGTCTTCAAAGTCCATTAGATGAAAATCCACCAAGCCCATAAGTAGGAGAAACCCATGTAGAAAATATGACCCAAAAACGGTCGCCGAAAGTCTGGTATTGTGGCCGGAAAACGGCCGGAAAAGTCGCCGGAAATCGGTTCAGGTGACCGGCAAAGTCCGCCCGGTCACCGGTCAACGGGTCGGATCGGTCAACTAGTCAGCTCGGCGGGTCAACTCGGTCAAGCACCGAGTTAGACCGAGTTAGGGAGAGTCAGGTCATGACTCAGATGTGAGTCAGCTGTTCTCTGGCTGATTGGGCTGAATTGCCAGGCCTTGAGCCATTGCACAGGCCAAAACTGCGTGATGCACCATCCTTGTGCATATCCAGTAACTCTGCCAGCCATGATGGCCCTGCAATCATTCATTCTATGAGCCCTGTAACCTTCAGCTCAATTGCTTCAGTCCTTCTATTCTTGCCATCTGAGCAGCATCAGTTCATCCCAGTCCAGATTCTGCAACTTAGTACCATACGCGGCATCAGCTCAAGCTAGCCCACCTGCCATTGCTTCTCATGCTAAACTGTAGCTTCATTATTCATCTGTATTTCATGTTCAGCTCCAATTCCATTTATTGTACCACCACTGAGCCATCACAGCCTTCAATCCTGACCTGCAACTCCCAACAGCTCAATAATTCCACTTCCATTCTCTGCCTGCACCTGCAAATCCAGCAACACAACATCACCAGTAGCAGCTTCCAACATTCCTCACCAGCTCCATCTGTTTCATTAGCTCACAATCCACCACCAGAACCCAGACCTGCAACCTCATTGCCTCCACCTTGCCTGACCTTCACAGCCACTAACCTCACCAAGCTCACAGCACCAACTTCACTGCTCCAGCTCAGTCCACCTGCAACAGCTCACTCCCTCTCTAGTATGTACCTTTATGGCACTTATTGTCACTGCCTCCAACCCATCCTGCAGCTGCATTGCCATCAGCACAGAGCACCAACAAGACCCATTATACTTCAACTCAGCTGCAATGCCATACATTCACCACTGCAAATTCAACGACATCATCACTAGCACAACTAATCACAGGCTGCAACATAAGAATCGCCTCCGGCACTCCTCCAATATCAGTGCCACAACCCTCAAGAACTCCACAGCACAGACTCAAGACCACCCAGCCATTTCCCCTGAGTTTTCCCCTGTCACACAACCTAGACATACATCTATTTTCTCTCGAACCACATCAACTTCTTGCACTGCATTGCAGTTTGCGGCTCCAACTCCAGCTGCTACTCCAGCTCCACAGGCAATCACAATTCATCAACTCAGTTCTAGCCTGCAATCCATGGCTTCATTATAAACAAAAATGGCACCAGCTCCACAACCTGCAATGTCTCAAATCCCAGAAACTTCTAGCCTGCACTGCAGCTCCATCAAAACCACCCAGGCTAAGCCAACAGCGCAATCTCCCACTGATTCACCACTACAAACCCTAGACCTCCATTTCTATCTTCATTCGACTTCATTGCAGCACATCATTGTCAAATCCATTTCTCAATTCTTAACAGTAGCCTCGATTTACTCTCTTGGTTCTATCTTAACCAAATTCAATCCAATTCGAAACCAACAGGAACCCATCTTCAATTGTGGAAAATCGCCATCTGATTCATCACCAACACAGAAACCCATCACAACAATTATACCACCGATCCCTTCTTCTTTACTCCTCGTCACAGCCACAGTGAACAATTCCGTCTGCTTCTGATTTCAAAATGAAACCCTCAGATCCCCTTTTTCCATAAGCAAATCAATCAAACCCTGATTTAATCTCCCTGATTTCCTCAATATCAGTGGCTCAGTCCTTGATTTCTCCTGTTGAATCAAACCCTCACCATCTTCCATCTCGATCTTATCACTCCTCTCGATCACTCTTCAGCAACTTCCCTCTCTGAGACGCCATACCTGGTTTCGGGTGGAGAACTAATAATTGAGAAATGAATTTTTCTCAATTTTTAGGCAGTGTAAGAAGGGCCATTAGCTTTAAGCGCCCAGAAATGGATAAGGGCCACCTCCTCTTTTGTGTAAGAGTGAATATTGTTAAAGACACCCCATTGCTGGCAGATAAGGGGTAACCAAAAATGACTATAAGCACCCACTCATTATTAAGGGCCACCAAGGTTCTTTGCTCCATGCTTCTCTAGACTAAGCTGCGGTGTTCGTCTCCTATTGCTGGCTAGGCTCGGCTCTCAATAACAATGCACGTGAACCGGCCTTTGTGCTCCTTTTTTCTCCAAATGGCTAATTTCTTCTTCTTTTGCTCCGTGCGACTCCAGAGTACCTAATAACTCAAAAACACACGTAAAGTACATAATTCACAAGAAAAATAGCAAAGAAAGCATAAACTCTAGATAGTAAATACGGTGTATTCTACACCTATCATCTGTATCGGATTAATACAGTATGGTGTTCAAATATGGACTTCGTCCTGTCTGTGTTATTTCTTTTCCGCATTATATTTGTTTATATAATTGAAATATCACAGGTTGTGCGTAAGTTTAATCAATTGTGAATCCAACCTTTGGTTGTTGATTATATTGATTGACACTTGAATATTAGTCTTTGGTAACCTTCAAGTTGTTTCACATAATTATCAGGGTCGCGGATTTCTATCTGTTTGATTTGTTGATTACATTGAGAAATAGAGATATAACTCTTTGATAAACTTTTCTTATGATTGAGTCTGAATGTCTATTTGATTCTCTTAAAAGTATATTGGAGTTAGTCCATTCAGATTGCTAAGAGAAATATTGGGTGTGGTTGTTAGACCCCCGCTTTTTCAATAATTGTAGAAATAGAAAAGTAAAAGACACAACAAGCTTTTGTCAACAAAGGTGCACACGTTTAGGTACGGTTACTCATATCTAAATGAAGTCACTTTTCATTTGTGTGTAACAAGCTAAGTTCGATCTAACAGTTGAAAGATATTAGCTTGAGTTTAATCAGGTTTTCATCTAACGATGAATATTGAATTCTTTGTTACCAAGGTAACATATGTCTCACGAACGTGGAGTCTGCATAGCAGACGTGTATTTGATTAGTCAGTCGTTGACTTGATTAGACGATGGGTCTAAATATTGTTCAGTCGAGCATGATTGATGAATGCTCTAGGATTCATGAATTGAACATGTCTGCTGGGACGTATAGTTCTTGAATGAATGATGTTGATATTGCTCGTCTGAGCAAATATTGTAAATTACTGAATATTGATGATTGGATCAATATTTGAGCATTTGAGGAAGCATCCGATAAATTACTGAATATTGATTGTTGGATCAATATTCGAGCAACTGAGCAAGTATTGCTCATTTAATAAATTACTGAATATTGATAGTTGAATCAATATTCGAGCAATTGAGCAAGTATTGCTCTCTTAATAAATTATTGGTAACGTGACCAAATAATTAAAATATTGGTAAGGACCGAATATTATTGTATAATTAATCCAGATGTTGATTGCTGGATAGAATTATTAGTATTTGAACTTGCTCGGAGCGTTTGTTCGAAACCCTAATTTTGATCAATTGCTGGTCAATTGATGATTTACTCAAAATGGGGTCATTGAGTGAAGGAGGGACCGAACACATGGGATGATGGTCGACCATGTAGCGCCCAAGTGCTCGAGTGAGCGTGCACCAAAGTCCTTTGTTGACCAGTTGGTGAAAAAACGATCAAACGCTGGTTTAATCATTTATTAGAATAGTGCTCGTGTGAGCGTTAGGTAATAAATCCTAGTTATGGAAAGATGAGGGACCGACCAAGAGGTCATAGGACCGGCCCTTGGTGGTTGTGGGACCAGCTGACGGTCGAGTGAGCGAGCCCCAGTCGATTGTGAGAGTTTTGACCCAATATGAGCAATTGATAGCAAATTAGGTCAAAATTATAAAGATTTGTGGGACCGGCTCATTGCAAGCCTTAGGGCCGGCCTTGGTCGGTCAAAGGAGTATGCTCGTGTCACCACAGTGTCCGTGTCTCAGTCCTGAGAGTTTTGGTATTTTCTGGTGAGCGTTTGAGCAATATTTTGGATTTTTAAAAGAGTTTGATCTTGACTGAAACTCTCAATTTTGCTCGAATGAGAGAGCAGAACTTCGCTCGTGCGACCGATATTTTGAGAATATTAAAATAATATTTTTTTAATATTTCACATGAGTAGCCTAGTCGGTCAAGTGACCATTTGACTTTTTGGATTTTCCATGGTTTGAGCAATATTTGAGAAAATATTGAAAAACTAGGGTTTTTCGTTCAAATGATGGAGTTCCATGAGATGATGGAAATAATAATATGAGAAAATAAGGGATTGTAAGGTGTGGGACCGGCCACGGCTAGGGCATGGCCGGCCGGCTAGGTATCCCGGTCCCGTGACACCTTTCCCTATTTTGTTCGATGAAAGTATGGAAAACTAAGAGTTTCGCTCAAACGAGGGAGTTTCGATCAAATGTGGGAGTTTTCTCAAATGAAGGAGTCTCTGTGAGATGAGGGAAATAAATTAAATTAAAAAAAAATAATGGAGAGGGGGACCGGCCTCGGCGGCATGGCCGGCCGGCCGGCCGGTGGGCTCGGTCCCACGCCTCTTGCTTATTTTATTTAATATTATTTTCCTCCATAAGTTGCTCGTTTGTCCATATTTTCGAACAATCGTTCGTGCGTTCGGATGCTCATTCGTGCATTATTGTCAAGCACACTCGCACCATTTTCTCAGGACTTACTCGACGGTGGTTCAGACGCCCGGACAGTGAATATTTATTACCAATTCATGGAATTCAGTCGGGAATAATCCATGAAACAGAGTAATAAAATAGATTGATTATCCATTACTAATTCATGGAATTCAGTCGGGAATAAACCATGAAAAGGAGTAATGAGATAGATTGATTATTTATTACTAATCCATGGAATCAGGCAGGGATCAGCCATGGAACGGAGTAATGAGATAAAATAGATTACTTTCTAGGAATTCAGTCGGTGAATGTCGCGCTAGAATTAATCTATTGCAGAATAGAGATATGAGATAACTGAAGCATCATACTCGTTTTGAGAGTGTATAGTCAGGGAACAACGTGCAACGTTGACGTCCTGAAGGCGTTCATTCCCCTAACAAACAATTATGTCTAGAGAGTCGCCTGAATCTATACACGGTCTCTCTACATAGTCAGGGAAAAACGAGCGACGTGACGTCCTGAAGGCGTTAAGCTCTCTAACAAACAATTATGTCTAGAGAACCACCAAATCATTATTCTATGTAGAGGTGGTTCTCTCTATGTAGTCAGGGAACAACGAGCAACGTGACGTCCTGAAGGAATTAAGCTCTCTAACAAACAATTATGTCTAGAGAACCGCCCAATCATTTGATTCTACATAGAAGTCATGATGAAATGTGCAGCATCGAACGCTCAGCCGGGGAGGCCTTTCAAGAAACATATTCATCATGGCTCTGAGAGGAATGTTCGCTCGGTCAGAGATCGTGAAGCGGTTCACGGATCATAAAACATGAATCGTCACATGCGTTCCTGAAGCCGGGTCAGAAACATGCAGTATCATGATTTTACGATTTTAGCCGTTGTTGAAAATCCACCATCAACATTAAGTCCACTGCTTAGTGGTGGACAATCATGTTCCACAGTAAGCATTAGATGGTGATTTTCCAGTAGACGAGATAAGGAATTGGACTTAGTCATACAAAGGCATTTTCAGAATCCCTGATTTACTCCAATGATGTCATGTACGAGCAAATGCCCAGGTAAGGACCTGATAGTATGATAGAGTGTCATCCCGTGAGTACGGAGAGATGAGGGGCACTGCTGAATTGGACGATAGATGCCCAGTTTTGGTCGGTTTAGCGTTTGTGGGGCCGGGTCAAAAAAAGGAAATCCTTCTTTTATTAGATTTTTGGAAATAAAATTGATATAAAAGGGAAGAGACCCCTAAAAAATTTATTTATTATTTTTGTGTGACCGACCTGGCCTCTCTCCTCTGTCTCACGATCGTGAGATTATTTTTTTTTTTTTGAAGTTGCCGGCACTGACCAACACCAACTACCGTCGGCGGAATTCTGGCCGGCACCGACCAAGGTAAGCCGAAACCCTCTTTTTTTTTTGTTTGAAGTTTGTGAGTTGTTTATGTTTGATCATGCTAGAAAATTTGTGCACATGCATATGTAGACGTGAGTTTTTATATGAAACCCTTGTTTTAGGAAACGGACGAACGTTCGTTTGTCTTGAAACAATTAATAATCCCTAATTTAGGAGAGAGATTTTTTTTTTTAAAAAAAACCTATGTCCAGTGATAAAATCTTGTTTATGAACTTCCAAGAAAATCAAAATTTTATTTTCAAAGTGTGAGCTTTCACACAAATAAGTATGTTCATTCGTAGTTAAAGTGATAAACAATAATCCCTAGTACTAGAGAGATTTTGAAATAAACTTGCGTCTCATGATAAAAATTTATTTGTAAACTTTCAAAATTTATTTGGAATATGTGGACCTTTACAAAAATAGAAAAGACCCTCGTCTCATAGACGAACGCTCGTTTGAGCAAAAGAGAAGTCCTCTTTTTTTTTTTTTTACAACTCACGTAATTTTTTTTTCCGAAAGTTACGTGAGTTATCAACTCACGTCAAAAATTTTTTTATAAAAAAATGTGCGTGAGTTTAAATTTGTGTTAAAAATCAAATTTTGATTTTTGAGCAATTGTTGGGAACAAACAATTATTTGTGATGAAATAATGTCTGTATGGATTTTGTGATTTTATAGTGTGTGTACACACGGTAAAAAATTAGTGAATGTTCACATGAAGAGGTTATGTGAATTATTTACAATTTCGTGAAAAGTCATGTGTCGACCTTAAATAATGAATTTTGCTCGTCTTCGCAGGTTTGAAGGAGCGAGCAAGTCTTGAAGTTTTACGTTATTATCACTACAACTAGTGAAACCGTAAATAGGTAAGAGTTGAGAATTACCATTTTTGTAGATACTGATGTGAGCATCCTAATTATTCCATTGTGCTTTGTGTTGATGAAATTTGTATATGGATGTCACAGCAACTTTGCAAGGATGACTGATTCTCATGATGGCGCCTCCAGAGATGATTATGCTTCCAGAGATGATGATGCATTGTTCAGAGAAAATTGGTGTCTCCTCGAGCGACTATTCGATTTTTCTTACAAGGGAAACATTATGCTGGTTCACACATAGACTTCAAGCTTTCTCGAAAGACTTTAGGAGATTTCTCCGGGTGGGCGAGACATATGTTGGGATATAACCATGTGAGAACCATGTTGGATCGTGCACAGGTGACACGAGCCATTCAAGCAGCTGGAGATTTGTCAATTTACCATGATATGAAAGGTATATTGACTTTGCTTGCTCGTTGGTGCGTTTCTACTCATACTTTCATATGTAGGTGGGGAGAATTTACCATTACTTTAGAGGATGTGGTTGCTTTATTGCATCTTCCAGTCACGGGTAATTTCCCTGTAGCACTTTCGGCAGATGAGAATATCATATCTGATACCTTGACAGCTACAATTCATGAGATTAAAAAATTATCCAGCAAATCTTGTTATATTCAATGGTTGAAGCACTGGTGGCCGAGAGATGGAACTCTTGAAAGACCTGTGGATGGTATATTGAACATTGCTGCTTTCTTCTGCCTGTGGTTATCCAGAGATGTATTTGAAGTTAGTGGAAACTTGTTGAAGCCACTCGTAATTCCTTTCGCCATTAAGATAGCGCAAGGTGAGAAACTTCCCATTGGTAGTCTGTTCCTGGGTTCACTGTTTTCCAATTTGGATTCATTGGTCGTGGATTCCAGTGTTTCCAATAGTTTTCTGAAGGTTGAAACGTATGTTAACACAATGATTATCCAAGCCTTATTGTGGGAGTGCTTCAGGAATTATGCACCAATTCCTCGTAGCATCTTGCAAGGACCGAATGTTGATGCTCGTTATGTTCTTTCTGAGAAGGATAATGCTAGGATTATGCGTTGGTCCACAAAGAAGCCTCAATGCAAGACATGCCTCACCAGTGTCTTAGACAATGAGTCTGAGTTCAATTTTCTTCGTTGGGTGTCGATTCCTCCTTTTATCTCACAGTTGATCACTTTCAATGGCGATGAAGAGAACGTTACTTTGAAATCTGGTGCAAACTTGAGTGACGGTGAGAGATCATTCATACTGAGTTGTACTCCTGGATATTTAGTATCAGTAATACATGGGAAATTTCTGGTGGAGGAGTATAATATCGATAGAGTAGCTCGACAAATGGGTTTGACCAACGTGTTCCGGATGTTCGGAAAGAAAAATCGTCGGTCGATCAACTTAAGGCTTCTTTAGATTGTACACATTTGAATGGTCATGAATATATGTTCCCTTGCTATGACCGAGTCGCCTATGCAACTCCAGGTTACGTAACTTTCTGGCGTCAGCAACTTGATCGTTTATATGATTTTATAATGGTTTTTTTATCTCCGGTACAAGAATCTCTTTCTGTTGAGATGGTTGCTGAGCGACCAAGGTTGAAGCATCCTTCTACTGGTGATAAACGAAAAGTACTCCCAGGATGTTCACAAGTAAGTATTCCTCATATGAATTTTATAAAGACATAATAATCGCCTCTTAATTACTTCGTTAATTTTACCACATGATGGTCATGCAGTGATACCTCGGATTGATATAGACTTCACGGAAATTAAATAAAGTCCTAGAGGCGGAGAACCCAAAAGTAAGAATTACATAATGTTACAGAATAGTGTGCAGTCCCCAGCCGCTTCTTTGGTGAGTTGTTAGCACTCCCCTTATCATCACAGTTTTCTTATCCGTGTAATTAGGATCCCAAAAGAAATATTGTTAATTTATTTCAGAATTTTGCTCCATCGGTCATTGACCGTCTTCATCTTGCTTCCACACGAACAATTCAGGAATCCAGGACCGATGAAGAGGTCGATGTAAGTATCTCTTTTGTGCAAGCGATTATGACATTTCCTTGAATGAAATAATGATAATTGTGTTGGATATCTTCTCCCTTTTTATGCTGCTGACGATGATCCAAAATACGACAACCAGAGATTAAGAAAAGAAACCCACAGAATTAGAAGACTATGAATTATGCATAGACCGAGTCGAGTATTGGATACTCTGTCCTTAAGACGAAATTCGCCCCACTCCGGTGCTAATGGGTTCTTACTTGCGAAACGTCTCCCAGGATACAACGATCTTTCTTCCTCGAGTAGGAGCACTCCAAACTCAAGGAAACGGCGAACCAAAAATAGTGTTTATCTCTCAATACTATGACAACAATGAATGCAAGTGAAATCAGATTTATGTGTGTGCTTTTCTTGTATCTAGAATGAAACATGAGTGGGGTTTATATACTTGATTGGTGTCTCTTAGGAAAGGACATAGTGTCTCTTCGTCAAGAGTCACATCTCTTTGTAAGAGTCCTTTCATGGAGAGTCACAACTCTTGGAAAGAGTCTATTCATAGAGGGTCACATCTCTTGGAAACAACCCTTCATTTATAACTAACATAATTTCTATTCAAAATTTCCAACAATCCCCCACATTTGAATAGAACTTCTAAGAATGCAAATGTTATGCAGACACTAAAGAGAGATAAAGTGAAAAGTCATTGCATGGGGATAGGTAGCTTTTGGCTTTGATCCTTCCTTAGTGAATAACTATCGGATTTACTCACTAACCAGTGAACGCGATGTCTTGAACTGTTCAGTTTTTAATGTAAACCAAGACAATAGTTATCACACAATACCTTTTCTCACTAATTTGGTTCTACGGTTGTGTTCATTTCGGCCCTGAACAAATCCCGGATTCATGAGTGCTCTAGGAAATTAAAGCCTTATAAAATTTCCATAGAATCGGCCACAATTCTACACTCACATAGGTGATGTCCCATTAAGAATACCCTGTAGTATCCCACTTGTAAATACAAGATATAGGCATCATTAAAAGCATAGCTTATCCTAAAAACACATTTCAGGAAAACACTGTCTCATCATAGGAATAGGATGGAGTTTTATCTCCACAGTATTCACTCCGAGTTATACATAACTTAGTTGTCCATTTTGAACCTAGATCTTGGGATCTCCAGTCAACTAGGTTGGGTTACCATTATCTTCACTCATAATTAGTAGGCTTTAAATTAATCTATTCCCCTCGATGAACACATTATCTCTAGTTATCAAAAATATTTTCAGGCGCGGTCCTCTAAGACTATTTACTAGAGACTTGTCCCCATTTTGTAGCACTATTACAAATTTTTGTAATTCATCTTCCAATTTTACTTGCTACAAATTATTTCCAAAATCATGTCCTTACTGTGCATGCACTAACCAACGTGATTTTGTAACTCTTCCAATTCTGGATAGGTCGGCCGCCCTTTCATCCAATTTGTTACAAACTAATCACATGTGTTCAATCACCATTTACATCTAAATTTGGCGATTGACATGAATTATTTGGATTTTAAAAACACCCCTGTTTTTCTTAGACAATATATAGCATATGGTTTACCCCCACATTTCAAGGCTATACTCAATTGTCCCATAACATAAAAACAATGCTAAATTCAAGGATTAGCATGGTAGCAATTTTCATCGAACTTCATTTGATTAGTGACCTTTTGAATTCCATGAATTAAACCACAGATGTTGTCAATCTACCGGTTTAACGTCCATCAAGACCATCGTCATGGATATATAATTTAAGACCATACCACTATGATCATCCGTGAATCACTATTAATGATCATCCCATTCAATGATCGTTATTCCCCTTGGCTAAACTTTGTCCAAGACCAGCAAATGGGCTCAAATTTTGAAACATTTAAATAAATTTTCAATATTCCTCATCACCACAACACGTGACGTTCACGGAAGCTAACATTCACATTCCAAAAAAATGAATCATGAAAGGTCGCGTTCAGAAACATTTTCTGCTTGTAGCCTTGCACATTTTTCCGATTCATTTAATTTGAATAATTCAAAGAGGTGCCTAAACAACTAGTTTGTTTATCGACTAACTCTTAATTACTCATCAAGCAATTAATACTCCCGCTTATATATGTTGTGTATGAACTGGTGTGATTCCAGTCCCTCCATTGTGACCATTCATTCGTTCCAGTGAGATCATAGATCATCGATGGACTCAAATGATTTAATGCGATATTAGTATCGTTCCAAATAATAACCGTAACCGAATGGATGCTTCGGTCATCTTCCGTAGTCAACCTTTTCGACACAAGATACCATGGGAATGATTATAATCCTGAGACCACTATCCAAGTGAAAAGTACGCGTCTCAGATTGAGTAATGATTCCTCGGATTTATTGGATCATTTCTGTTGATTTTGTACCCGTCTCCTACAAATCAAATTAAGAGGTTGCCCAATCCAAACTGGATTAATGTTCCAATAACTCTTAGCCAGTAACCAATCAAGCCGCCAAATTACCCATGAGGAGTAATTCCATTTTTGTTTTCCATACTTCCACAAGAAGCGAAAATGTTCTTATCGGCACAAATATGACTAGTAACTTCGCTATGATCCACTATTCACGAGAATCTTAACTTCTGATAAGACTGCCGTCATTTTCTCCATCGTTGCTTTTTTTTGATAATGGGAGAATACACTCTTATCAGAATAAACATGGCATGTTGCACCGGTGTCGACAGCTGATCATGTTTACTTCAAAAACAAGATTGCACCGAGAAATTGTTTTAAATGTCGTACCAACGTCTGCGGAAATATGGATTCTCTTTTCCATAAGTGCTATTCTGTGAGACAAAAAATGCAGAGTTTAGTAATTTATAAACTGCTTATACTCTCCAACTTGGAGTATAAAATAATAAATTAAACAAATTAAAAAACTAAACAAAAAACGAATAAGACGTTTCTGCTGGAAACATGTCTAGTTTAAATTAAACTAAACCACCAATATCCTGACTTTCCGATATCGCCAATCGGAGTGAGTTCCGAATTTTCTAATTAACAGAATGTGAAGGATTAAATATTGATATTTAATCACACATGAACAGAATTTTAATTTGAAACGGGACTTGGTGCTGTAGTCCTTCTTGTAAAGAACTTGTGATCAATTGAAACTTCCCGTAACTTAACCAACCGTCGCCTAATAAACCAAGAGTACAACGTATAGAAGAAAAGAAGAAGATAAAGAAGGAAATTTCATCTTAAGATTGTTGGATATCTTCTCCCTTTTTATGCTGCTGACGATGATCCAAAATACGACAACCAGAGATTAAGAAAAGAAACCCACAGAATTAGAAGACTATGAATTATGCATAGACCGAGTCGAGTATTGGATACTCTGTCCTTAAGACGAAATTCGCCCCACTCCGGTGCTAATGGGCTCTTACTTGCGAAACGTCTCCCAGGATACAACGATCTTTCTTCCTCGAGTAGAAGCACTCCAAACTCAAGGAAATGGCGAACCAAAAATAGTGTTTATCTCTCAATACTATGACAACAATGAATGCAAGTGAAATCATATTTTTGTGTGTGCTTTTCTTGTATCTAGAATGAAACATGAGTGGGGTTTATATACTTGATTGGTGTCTCTTAGGAAAGGACATAGTGTCTCTTCGTCAAGAGTCACATCTCTTTGTAAGAGTCCTTTCATGGAGAGTCACAACTCTTGGAAAGAGTCCATTCATAGAGGGTCACATCTCTTGGAAACAACCCTTCATTTATAACTAACATAATTTCTATTCAAAATATCCAACAAATTGGTGTTGATGTATCCAGGAGGACATTGTCGTGGATAAACAAACTACTGATGAAGTACATTCCTTTTCGGGAAATAAAGAGACGGAGAATCTTCAAGACCCGGAACCGAATGGAAGTAATAACGCCACTAACGTTGGTTTCAACAACATCAATCCTTCGAACGTTTTAGAGACCCCTCAAGTAAGTGTTCCTCCTGTACTATCTTCATAGAAGTATAAAATTGCTGATTTTTGAATGAATGAGTGAGCTCCCATGTGATATCACGAAATATTTTGCCGAAATACGTCACCAGAAAATCCAGAATTCATCATTTTAGTAAAAATGTTGTAAAATCTTCGTCCGATGTCGGATTTTTATGGTCTAGCCCATTTTTCTCGTTCCCAGGAAATTCCAAGCTTTAACAAAGAAGATTTTTGAGTTTTGAGCGTGATTAGGGTCCGAAATCGGCGAAACAGTAAACTTCCAGGAGACCTCTAGAAAATTTTCAGCTGGCATGTAGTCCAATGTTTTGGCCACATCTCTTTGCTCTTTTATCCAATTGATATGAAATTTTTACATGTTGTAGAGAACATCCATACAAAGAGAATGGCATATGATTAAACCTTAGATTCGTTACCAATTTCTCCCAGCTCGTCGTATTATACAGGGCAGTGTAAAATCTCTTCAGACGAGTTCGTTGAAAAACGTGTTTCCATGATTTTCACACTATTTGCTCATGTCTTGAATGTATAGTAAGGAATTTAGATAGTGTTAATTCACTTACATGCTGAATTTTATGATTACCTTTGGCTTCCATGCTTGGATCGCTCTAATCTCATGTAATCTTCGTATTAGGTGCCAAATGCCGAAGTTGAGAATAATGGAACCAATGATGATGGTTTGAACAATATAGCGAATCAAAATGGTGGCGTTACTAGCTCTGCACCTCAAGGTCATGAGAATGTTGCTTCTGAAGTTGTTGAAGAGAATAATGCTCAAGTTGTTATTGCTCCAGAGGCGGAGGGAACCAGTCCAGAGACAGAAGAAGCTATGATGAAAGGAACTGCTCTTCCTCCATCGATGGAAGAGATTACTCCAGAAATAGGAAAACTGTTGAGAATCACATAGTGGTGCATAAATACTCTACTGCAGGGATTGCCTTTGTTCCTCCATTTGGTGAGTCACTCCCATACCATGAACGAGTTGGTGGATTTAGCGTTCCTATTGCATATGCCGGCATTTATGAAGAAATATGGAAGATATATGGTCATATCATCGTCATCACAGACCCAAAAATAAGTTATTTCTCGACCAATCAAGTAGGAGCTCTCTTACGGGTTATAGACGACATACGAACCAAGGCTACAGGTACTGTTACTCGATATGTACTCTTTGATTGGGAGTATAATTTGGAACATTATGAGAGACTGGGTTTTAATGTGGGATGGCTTCATGAGATATTTGATGCCATTAAAGAAGAAGTCGAGAAGAATGTACCTCTGACAAGTGATGCTGTGATGAAGAAGGAGTCTAAGATCGCCCGACTGATTGAAGAACTGGAGTTGGAGATAGCTGCCTTGCGACACTTGAAGATTGCAGAGGAGCAAAAATCATTCTTTGCTGATTTCCCTTAGTTTCTTTTCCATAATCTCTTGAATCTTGAACTTCTGAGAGATGTGAGGTTTTATTTTGGTTTTGATTTCTTGATTGGTTTTGAATACGTGAATGATTGAGGATTTTCTTTTTGGAATTGATAGAGATTTTTTTAAATAAAGAACTTTGATAAATTGCTGAATTCAAATACTGAATGCAAGTATTGCAAACGTTTTGGAGGAATTGAAAATACATGTGAAAGAAAATCCTAAAAAAAAATAGGTGTCTCGAGCGTTCGTTCGTCCGTGCCTTGAATAAATAATACTTCAGAACGTTAAACACCTCAGGCGTCAAAAGTTTTGATCCAATTCTTGTGAATCACTGGTACACTTGTCTTGCCCTTCATATCAGCCAATTTGTAGTATCCTCCAACTGCCGACTTAGCAATCATAAAAGGCCCTTGCGGAATGGAGATTACGTTTAGTTGCCTTGAGAACTAAATCCCCTTCATGAAATTGGTTAGGTTTGGTTGCTCGTGCCCTGAATATCTTCTGCTGGTTTGGAATTCCTCGTACAAAAAGATTCCATGTCTGTGCAGTTTTCCAATCTTGTGGCACATGTGGACACTCACACAAGGGGGAAAATCTAGGATATTGGTTGTCGTGCTCAGCCATTATTCTAGCAATGACTGTGTTTATAAGACGCTGGATTCGGAGAGGCTCTGCGTCCAACCACTTGGTGAAATATTGTTGAGGCGAGACTAACCACTTATAGCGTTTGTTTACAGCTAGTTTATGAGTAGAATTGAGTCCCCGTACCAGGGTAGCATGTTTGAAAGTTGATAATATGGACGCATGAGGGGGAATAAGACTTGCCTGAGTACGGAACCTTTTGACGAACTCGTGCGCGCTCTCTTCAGGTTTTTGTGTAAGTTCCATCAAGGCTTCAACTTTCCCCAGATGTTCGAATGATGAATCGTCCTCTATTTCTTCCGAATCAGAGCTTTCTTCCACAAAGAAATGTGCAACTGAAAGTGTTGTAGTTACCTTTCCAGCATGAATCCACTTCCGCCCGAGGATCATGTCATATCCTGGATCTTCTTTGATTATATGAAATTTGGTCTCCGCCCAGGTTGAACCAACTTTCATCTTGAGAAAAATGTAACCATACACATCTCTGGATATTCCTTCGTGATCTCTGACCGAGATAAGAGCATGAGTGACTTCTTGTCGAGTGATGCCTGCAGCTCTGAGAGTCTTCAAAGGAACAATGTTGATAGTTGTGCCAACATCAATTAGCACTCTTTTGAATTCATTTCCTTTGAGGTGCACTGTGGTGAGCAGTCCCCAGTCGTACATCTCTTTGTCAGTGGCCGGAGGTTCAGGGAGCGTTTCTGGAATGGATAGTCGTTTCCTAGACATTATATGGTTCAAAGCCGTGAACATGTCTCCCCTTTGATCCTTTGACAGATAAAGCAATTCGCAGACATGCTCGGTCAATGATTGAACCGCTTCTTTAACTGGTTGTTCAGAGAGCGTAAAGGTTCTTATTGGGAGAGGATTCTTGAGTACCCCTTCAATCCCCAGTTCTCCTGAATCGAATTTTTCCTTGAATATGCGCTTCAAAGTTCTACAATCACTTCTCGAATTACTGACATACCTATGAAAGCGGCAGTAGTGTGGATTCTCCACTTCCTCTTCTGTTGGCTCTCTCCTAACATGAGGTAGTTTGATCGCACCATCTTGGATCTAGACTTCCAATTACTCAATCACCTCTTCAATGGGGAAAGGAAAGTCTGGTTCTTCCTGGTCATTCTGCTGTCGCTGAGCTGGTGCTTCTGGGTTTCGAGTTTGGTTGTCCCTCCTTGGTGCTTTCGTAGGATGGGACGTTGGAGGAGCATTCTTATGTTGTTGCACTTCGTTTTGCTTCCTTCAACAACATTCATGGAAGGCTGAAGATTGTATTACTTGTTGATCAAGCGCTTAGCACTGCCTCGAGTTTCTCGCGGTTCCTCGACTTTCGTAGCTTTTGTTCTTTCTAGTAAAGCCGGAGCAGTAGTTGCTGATCGTTTGGCCGCTTCGTGAAGTTCTGAGAAAGTTTGGAGCCGGAGATTTTCCAACAAGGCTTTGTAGACCGGGATCATTCCGTTCATGCACAAGTCCACCAATTGCTGCTCGATGACAATTGGATCGTCACAATACAAAGCCGGGATTCTGAACTTCTTCACATAGTCGTTCAGATATTCAATATTCTTCTGAGACATTCTTCCTAAATCAGAGAGAGTAATCTGCTCCGAGACGAAGAAATATTTTATGTAGAAAGCATTAACCATTTCTCTCCAGCTAGTGATACTCCCTGGCCCTATGTTGTTGAAAAGGCGAGGGTACCCAAATATACCTCAAGCTAAAACTTTTCCTACCTATAAATCCTTTCTCCGAAAGTGATTGTCTATGGACTGAATCGAGACAATACAACTAATCGGTTCACACTTTGTGTGATCGTCTATGGATACGAGATCGAGACAATACAACAACGAAGTTTGTTTACTTGATACAAAGGTTCGGACTTAACCAAACACAATAGGATTGCTTATCAAGTAAATAGGAATTAACGTTTGTGTAATTTACTTTAATTATAATAAAACAATTATAATGCGGAAATATAAAGTATATAACACAGCAAGATTTTGTTAACGAGGAAACCGCAAATGCAGAAAAACCCTGGGACCTTGTCCAGAATTGAATACTCTCAGGATTAAGCCGCTACACAAAATTACACCTAACTTCATATAGTTGAGACCAAGCAACTAAACCTATAGTTCACCTAGTTCCGTCTGTATTCCCACGCCTCAAACTTATAAATAAGTCACGTACTTGGAACAATTCCTTTGGTTCGTATTCCAAACAGTAAAGGAACAACAAATCTGTTTGGTATCAACTCTCTTCAACCAAGTGATATGAGTCAAACAAAGGCTCTTCTGTTTATCTTAACATAAACTCCTTCGTCAGGTCCTTAAATATATCTTATGTTCAATTACCGAAGTAATCGTTTAAGATTAAGCCAACAACACTCTTAATCCAAAGAATTGTGTTGATGCCGATCTACTCAATTAATCAATCCAATCTACCATAAGGATAAACCAATTATTAATTGGATCCTCTTTTACCAAAACAAGTATTGTGCACACCAAAGATTATAAAACCCAAGTCATATCTTCAATATCTTCTTTTTCTTCAAATCTTCTTGAATCTTCAATAAAAACCTGCACACAATCACTTGAATCTCTTGTGATCAATCACGCAAAGAACGGAGTCTGTTAACAATGGATTATCACAAGATCGTCTTTAGAACTAACAACAGTCTAAATATCCCTGTCGAAACTCTGAACTAGTTTGAGTGAATCTTATATCAGAAGAGAAGATTCTCAAGCATAAACAAACTAGGTGCAATCATATTTCAACCACCGTTAGTCAATCAAATCAATCGAAAACAAAAGATAAACCGCAATTATCTAGTTTCCCACCAACGGTACATGCTAGAGCTTCTCAATCCCAAAGAAGACTTTAAACTTAGCGGTCGTAAGAGATTTCGCCTAATTAGGTTACTCTCCTCTTCGAATAGGCGGCTACACCAGTAACAACAACAAAAGAGGGAGTCTGTTGTTATGAAGGATTAGTTTGCTAGAAAGGCAAACTTCAAGTATTTATAGACAAGGAAGTTTGGACACCAAGGAATTTCCAAAACCGAAAATATTCTCAAGATATTCATTAAAGCACAAATTCGGTTTCCATAATTCCTGGAAATGCTCTGTCCAAAAATAATGATCAAAATCTCTCGAAAAATATAATTAGTAAATGCACATTACTAATTCTTATATTTCCCTACAAAATGAAATTAATAACCTTAATTAAAAGATTCTTAACTTACTTATGTTTCGATCCTGGGATTCTCTTCCCTTAGCTATTAAGGAATATCTTTGAACAATTAAAGAAATAAACATTCACAACACGTGTTCAAAGTATGTTGACATCCTTACTTTGTAAGTTCTCTTTCACACTTACAACCTTGAAACCGATTTTCCACACTTCCAAACAAGTTTAGTTCATCTGAATTTCAAGAACTATGTGATTGATCAAAAAAACATTCAATCACAATCATGGGTTTAACGGTTCTACCAAAACAAGTTTCGGTTCTACCTTCCATGTGAGTACTGTGCATAGTCACACTAGCTTTCCAAAATTCGGTTGACTAGGTACTAGGATCGGTTCCCCACATATATATGGTATCTAACTTATATGTGTTGCACATATCCATAGGATCGGTTCCCCTTTGCCTAAAAACGTGTTGCACATGTCCATAGGATCGGTTCCCCTTTCTGCTATAAACCTTGTTGCACCCCATACAAGGATTGGTTCCCCTTTATGATGTACTTCACCTCTTACTAGGATCGGTTCCCCTTTCCCATATTTGGTCAGACAAAAAATCACAAACCTGATCATACCATCTCAGGTGATTACTTAAGATCAGTTTCACTAATAAAAGTCATACCAATACATAAGTCAGGCCTTTGTGAATAGTTCTACCAAGAACACAAGAAGTCGTGAACGGTTATACTCAATTACACATATTGGTTGTTCATAAGATATGCAATGAATAACAAAACCAATAACACCTGGAAATTTCCTTTTCGGTTCAGAAACAAGTTTGTGAACTTACTTCCTTATAACACACGTAAAACATTGTTCCCTAGGATGAAATCCTCACCTCATACCCATACATAATCACAATAGCATTCAAATGATTATGGCGATGTCTTATCTACAAAGTTTAATGGTTAAGCTATAAACCTCGTATTATATTCCTTAATACTATGTCTATCTAGAGTTCAAATATGCTTCGTAGTTTTTTTTTTTCAATATAGCACGACTTGAAAGATATGTTAGGGAATGAAACAGTTCAAGTCAAATATCACTAACCTCAAGTGGAAGGATGATTGTTGTCGTTGTAGCTCCTTGCTTCTTCACATCTTCAAGACTTCGCAATACTTGTAATGTCTCATATCCTAATACTTTCAAGCTAACCTATACGAAGTTGACTCTAGTACATAATCAAGCGAATCTTAACATGAGTTTTGATTCACTAAAATATGACAACCAAACATGACATACCAACGCTTGGTGGGTTCAACCGAGCCATGCTCTAACAATCTCCCCCTTTGTAAATTTAGTGACAAAACTCTTACATCATATGGATAAACAAATTACAAGAATTCATTACACATATGCTTGATTCCTGAATTCAACATCATTGTAAACTTCTTACATTTAATCCTTGAAAATGCCGTTGTTGACATTATAATAACACAGCTAATACTCCCCCTAAGGAAGATAGGTAGATTTTCAATCCGCACGTCTTTGTTATACCAATTCATATGACATGTTACTCCCCCTTAGTCTGTGCTTTCACTCTTTCACCACTATTGTTTTCCTTAGCGATACCAATCAATATAAAATCAATTCCAGTATCACTTGTTTACTCCATATATTTCTCCCCCTTTTTGTCACAGAAATGACAAAGAAACGAAAAAATAAAGGACAACACGAAAAGAATCTTATAAATCTCAAAATAGACTCGCAACCTGTTGAGTTTGGCACGAGGGTTCCACACATCATGTTCTGATAACCAATATCAAAACCGAAACTACAAGTAGTTTATTTTGATATCTTACCAAGGAAACAATTGTCTGAAACAATTTTTCCAATTTAGTTTAGCAAACCAAAAATCAACTAAGCACTTTAGTTCCTTTGCTAAACCGATTGTACAAAAACAATCGCTTAATTCGATAAGACCAAAATAAAGATAACTCTATTTTTCTCATAAGGTTCTAATTATCCATAAACTTAGACCTTTCAATTTTAAACAAGACAAGTACTAGGTTAGTTAACTAGCATTTCTTGTTAAGGCATTCGATTAGACTTGAATAACCGAAACCTCACTTCGATAAGTCTAAGTAAGATCAGAATTAACTTAGTTTCTCTTATCGGAATCGCATTGGACTAAACAAATCATCCCGTACACCTTTTATTTCGTTAAGCCATAAATAATTCATACAAACCAACATAAATCAACTTGCATAATTATTCACCTCAACCGGAAGCAATTGAAACAACATAGACATTAAAAGCACCGCAATTGCACCGAAATTTTGTAAGCCTAAACAATTGATACCACATATAAAACAAGATAACAATAGTTTTTCTTAACTGGAACCAATTGAATCACACACATCCACACACATCAAGGAATAAACATCAATTGAACCGAAATTTTGTTAAGCAAAAGCAATAAATATATAATATAAACTCAGGCTTTTCTTAAACAGGAAAACAATTAACTAACAAGATTGTTACCTCAAATTTTGCATCCACTTCTCCAATTATGATTACATCTTCTTCCAGGGAGAATTAATATCGAAATATCATCATGTTGTCATCCTTATGCCAGAACAAAAGAATAACAACAACCCTCAACCTTTACCAGAGAAAGGTTGAAAAATGGTTTTAACAATTGCAAGCAAGAGTTGAAAACCATCGAAACACATATGCTTTTATGCTAAACCAAAACCGATTCAACATATTGTGACTTTTTCACATATTGTTTCTACCAGAACCCCTCATGATCCTTTGACAAAGCCTACCAATATGGGCTAGAACTTAATCCTGCTAAATCAAAAGTCACCCAAACCACAAGGGTTCACAATATATGAGATCGAATATTAAGGTAGTAAAACCGAAATCAAACATCCCATAAACATACATAGCAATAAGATAAAAGCATTCAAGCACAAGCTATGCAAACCGAAAACTATCACAAGAAAAATTACCAATCAAATAATTTTATTCATAATAGTTTTATTCATAATAGACTTTACATAAAGTAGCCTAGTTTCAAATAAGGATTTAATCTTATCTTTGCCTTGCATGCCTTACTGGAGAAATCCTTTAGAAGAAACCTGAAGCTTAGTTTCTTCCTCTTTAAAATCTTCCAAATTTCTTCTAAGTTCTCCAAGGTCTTCAGGCCATCTATATTTTGCAATAGATTCTTTGTATCCAGCTATACTCGTCTTGGCATAAATAAGATCATCCTTGAGAAGATCTCTTCTTCCAATGAGTTCCATTGTTCCCTCAAACAAATTTTGAGCAAGAATTGTTGAGAGAGTTGTCTTGATAGAGAAGGAGCAATAATCGGATAGAATATTCTAAATTTCTTCTAAGTTCTCCAAGGTCTTCAGGCCATCTATATTTTGCAATAGATTCTTTGTATTCATCTATACTCGTCTTGGCATAAATAAGATCATCCTTGAGAAGATCTCTTCTTCCAATGAGTTCTATTGTTCCCTCAAACAAATTTTGAGAAAGAATTGTTGAGAGAGTTGTCTTGATAGAGAAGGAGCAATAATCGGAACAAATTCCATATATTATTTGCTCATAATATGTGCAACTAGACACAAGAGTCCGTTCAATCTTTTCAACACAATAATCACAGACAACATCATATCGTTCTTTTCCTTCCACTATGAAAGGAATCACGTAAAGAATTTTTGAACGGGGCAAAGTAGTGCATGAGAAAATTATTTCCGAAATTTCTCTTGTCAAGTCTTCCTCAATTTCTACATACGGTGAAAGCATTGTAGCATGATATTACAAGAGGATCACAATCGGACATATTTATAATCCCTATTTTTAAAACTCAAAAAGGAAAGAATTCCTAACCAGAACCGAAAAATGGTTCTTTCCTTACAGAAGTGAGGAAACCGTTACAATGGTTTGAGAGGTTCCAGAACCCTGTTCGACCCCTTTCTTGTTTTTCTACTTTGTAGTAAATCATCAAAAGATGTTTTCACATTGACATCACTGGATATTTCAAGATCCTGTTTGAGTCTAATAACTAGACTTTCATAGTCATCTTTGTCTAAAATTAAAACAGGGTTGGTTTTCTTAGACAAAGTTCTAGATGAATTTTTCGATACCTTCTCAGATTTTAGTATCAATTTGTAGGTAGCTTTTGAATGAATATTCTTCAATTCAAGAGACATTGCATCATTCCACCTTGAAACATCAGATCTCATATCCTTTTTGAAAAAGGTATTACCCTTTACATTACTTCTCCTTTTAGGATTGTTTCTTTTTGGATATGATTTTGAATTCATGTAAAAGTTTGTCTAACTGGACAATAGTGATCTACGAGGTTTTTGGAAGTGAAGTAATCCAATTTTTTTGAGACAACAGATAACGCATTCTGCATCTTTCGAATCGTACACTCCCTTTGCATATGACCTTTTTCTTTATAATAAAAACAATGTTTATTGAAAGGTGTATAGTTTTTCGACATACCTTTATGAGACTTTCAGTCATGATACTGCTTATTAGTTGGACTCTTCCTCAGTTTGTATTCGGAGACCTTTTCTGGTGGATTCTCACTTGAGAACTTGGGTGAATCATGCAAGCATACTTGTACCGGTGGATCTTCAGGAGTAGGAAGACAGACGACCTTTACGAATTTTACTTCTTTGTTGATCGATGAAGTATCAATCTCATCATATCATATTCCTCGTTTTTCGCCATGACATCTTCCTGCATCTAACATGGAAGATAAGTTAATTGTGATATCATTAAGTTTTTCAGCCTTACAACCTCTTATTCTAGCACCTTGATTTTTTCAAGAGCAATGTTTAGTTGATCCTCAAGAGGATTCTTCTTCAAGAAGTCAGACTCAAGCTGTCTGTTGCTCGTTGAAAGTTGAGAATTAACCAAGGCTTCCGTCTCAAGAAGTTTTTTATTCAACAAGTAATGTTTCATGTTGAGATTATCAAAATCAAGGGTTTTTGAGTGAAGACTTTCTTTGTAGTCTTTAAGAAGATATATGGAACTCTGATATCCATATAAGAAGGCAGAAACGATTTTTCTCAGTTTTCTGTTTTCCCTGCTGAGAGGAGGAACAAGTCTAATCACACCTGAAGACGATAGTCTCTTTGTGGAGACAACTCCTAGTAATGAGGAGTATTCAGATAGATCATCTTCAACATCTTGATCAATTTCTGAGTCACCATCTTCCGATATCACATCAAGTTGTTTTTGAAGGCAAGTTTGCCAATCACCAGAGTCTACATTGTAGAGATCGGCCTGATCAGTAGACTCACAGAAGGTGTTATCTTCAAGACCAGATTTATCATCTTGACTTACGTTAATTGAAGCATCCTTTGGATTCATTCTTATAGGTTGGATCGCACCAAACACAGATTGCTAGATCTTTTCGTGTTTGCTTGCTCTGATACCAATTGAAAAGGCGGGTACCCAAATATACCTCAAGCTAAAACTTTTCCTACCTATAAGTTCTTTCTCTAAAAGTGATTGTCTATGGACTGAGTCGAGATAATACAACTAATCGGTTCACACTTCGTGTGATTGTCTATGGATACGAGATCGAGACAATACAACAACGAAGTATGTTTACTTGATACAAAGGTTCAGACTTAACCAAACACAATAGGATTGCTTATCAAGTAAATAGGAATTAACGTTTGTGTAATTTACCTTAATTATAATAAAAAAATTATAATGCGGAAATATAAAGTAAATGACACAGCAAGATTTTGTTAACGAGAAAACCGCAACTGTAGAAAAACCCCAGGACCTTGTCCAGAATTGAATACTCTCAGGATTAATCCGCTACACAAAATTACACCTAACTTCGTATAGTTGAGACCAAGCAACTAAACCTATAGTTCACCTAGTTCCGTCTGTATTCCCACGCCTCAAACTTATAAATAAGTTGCGTACTTGAATAATTCCTTTGGTTCGTATTACAAACAGTAAAGGAACAACAAATTTGTTTGGTATCAACTCTCTTCAACCAAGTGATATGAGTCAAACAAAGGCTCTGCCATTTATGTTAACATAAGATCCTTCGTCAGGTCCTTAGATCTATCTTATGTTCAATTACCGAAGTAATCTTTTAAGATTAAGCCAACAACACTCTTAATCCAAAGAATTGTGTTGATGCCGATCTACTCAATTAATCAATATAATCTACCACGAGGATAAACCAATTATTAATTGGATTCTCTTTTACCAAAACAAGTATTGTGCACACCAAAGATTATAAAACCCAAGTCAGATCTTCAATATCTTCTTTGTCTTCAAATCTTCTTAAATCTTCAATAAAAACCTGCACACAATCACTTGAATCTCTTGTGATCAATCACGCACAGAACGAAGTATGTTAACAATGGATTATCACAAGATCGTCTTTAGAACTAACAACAGTCTAAAGATCCCTGTCGAAACTCTAAACTAGTTTGAGTGAATCTTATATTAGAAGAGAAGATTCTCAAGCATAAACAAACTAGGTGCAATCAGATTTCAACCACCGTTAGTCAATCAAATCAATCGAAAACAAAAGATAAACCGCAATTATCTAGTTTCCCACTGTTGATGGTGGATTTTCATTTAAGGTTAAAATTGTAAAAACCAGAAAATTATGCGCTAACATCTTATAAAAGATAAATCCATTAATAAGTGTTGAATACTTCTTCACTTTACTAATTCACCTAGAATGGAGCATGTGGCAACAATCCCATTCTGTGAATTAAATACACGAAATTCATCCAGGTTGGAGCATGTAGCAATAATCCCATATACCACGTGAATTTATAGCATTATTAATTAATGCGTAAGCGACCTTGTATTTCTGTACTCATTATCGGTGCGGCATGACGATCGAGTGTTGCTCTTAGCGAGCAACACGAACCTCCAAGCATTACAATGAAAGCATGTACGAAATATCCGCATCAGCCGCAACTCTCGGTGTGTTATACTAGCCCGATTGAGCAACTCTCTCGTGTGTTATACTAGCCCGATTGAGCATCCGGACTGTCCGTATCAGTCTGGATATGATCTCGTTCATCCAACTTCACCAGCATGATTGGATGGCCCAGATCAATTCCATAACCCCCAAGCAGGTATGGAATATTCATTGCCGAACCAATGCGGACCCCGCATGGCCGGCCTCCAGAATTGGCATAGCTTGCCAAAACGTCCAAACCAGAGCGGCATGGGTGGAAAACCCTAAATTAGGGTTTGCGGCACATTACATGTGTCACAAAACAGTAGTCTCAACCATCCATTTTCGCAGGTATAGATGGAGGGTGTAGATGTAGATTCAAAAGGCCCAGAGCATGTCAACACAATCACCGTGGGCCCGCCTACATACCTGACCAATCGGTCAGGACCAACCATGGTTGGTCATCCCAATTCGTACGCCCGAATAAAGCATGGTTACACGGCCGTGAAAGCCAAAACTAGGGTTTTGAGCATCACGAGCGTCCATCTTCTCCGGCACGAATGGAGGGCCCAAGATTAGATTAAGCAGGTTCGGTCATACCAACATGACCACCGTGGACCCATCAATCTCCTCACCTGGTCGGCCAAGGCATACCATGCCTGGTTATCCCAAATCGTCCGCCCAAACTAGCGTGGATACACTTCCCAATTGCAAACTAATCTCGACCGCTCAACTTTGCCGGACGATTTGAGTGGATTAGATCACGTTTTCATGGGACAGTCAGGTATAGGCGTGAACACCATCCTACCACCTACACGCCAGACCGATCGGCCAAGACCGACCAAGATTGGTCATCTTGGAACGCGCGCCCAAAGTTGGCACGATGCGCGGCTTTGTTTGCACTCGTTTTTACGCCAACCGATCTCGACCACTCGACTTTGCCGGACGAATTGAGTGGTCCAGATCACACTTTCATGAGATAATGGGGTATTGGCGCCTACACCGTCATGCCGTCTACACGCATGTACGATCGGCCTGGACAAAATCTTCTCCCAAGCTTGGATTCGACCAAGCTGAAGAGTGATGCCTGCGCACCTCTTCAAAACCCTAATTCCATCAACGGTCGCAGATGAGTGTCTCAAAGATCATCTCGTCCGTCCAACTTCACCGGCTTGGTTATACAACCCTGGTTAGGAGTTAATTGGTCAGTGAGGCGTCATGGTAATCACCACCCATCACTCTACCACACCATGATGCAGTACCTCCATAGAATACACATGATACTTCACAAGTATCGACTTCCTAAATAACTTAGTTATTTAATCTAGCATTACATTCAATTTCTGTGGGTCCCACGATCCACACACTCGAGACATCGATCATGTCACAAACTGGGGGATACATACTGAGGTATTGGTATGGCGGTTTACAGCGTGCAGCGTGCAACGTGCAACACACCATCACAAGAACGTGTCAGGAAGTCATGGACGGTTAGAGATGACAAGAGAAGTTGGCAAGACTGGTCGTGTAACACCAACACACAACTCCACTACTCCATCACTCCACTTCCCACGAGAGACGTGAATAAGGCTCAAATGACTTGTATAAATAATTTCTCCTCCCTATTTTCCAAGCAGGAGAAACAAGACAAGTCAATCGTATTCAAACACCGGAACTGATAGCTTACACCCTGCAAGCCAGTTCAGCTTTCTGATACAAGTCATTCATAGCCAACATCTTCACATTCTCAACACCTTCTTCGCTTCCCTCCCTAAGATCAACCCCATCTCCTTCACTTTGTGACCGAAACAAGTCTGGAACGGCCATTTCTTGGTTTAGGCCGGACTTGCACTGCATTGATTCTCGAATCTACAAGCACTCACCGCGCAGTGCATTTGTTTAAGGTTTAGACTCATTTCTCATCCACACACCCCAAATTACCAAAACTGGCAAAAATAGTTTTCACCCATAAACAATTGGCGACCACAGTGGGAGGTTGATCTCTCGGTTGCAAAAAATTGAATTCTCAATTTTTTGGTTTTCATCTCGCGATGTATCCTCACCAGGAAACCACAGGTGCACTACGGGAAAATTAGTAATCTACAACTGTAGATTGACAACTCGTAAATTAAAAGTTGTAAAATGTAGGATGTTTTACAACTTTTTCCAACAAAAGCGTTGTCAAAATAAAATATGTCTTACTCTTAGGACCAACGAGTTCCTAAGAGTAGTGACGAGAATCAGAACCACAACTTGTTGTGTGAAAAGGGTTGCAGAGAGAAGTGACCACCTTTAGAATTTACGACTCATATCCTAAAGGTAGTGAATGATTTTAAAACAACACTAATAAGAGTCGTTGAAGATAAGAAAAAAAAATTTGAAAAATGTTCTTGTAGAGAATCGAACCCAAGCTTACTAGGTGTTAGTACAAGACGTCAACCATCCTGCCGGATTCACAATACTGGTAGATTTGTGCTTTTTCTTTTAATCAACATTCACAACCTTTACAAGAGTTGTAAAATGATAAATTGACTTTGAAAAAAAAATGAGGCTAAGCTGAATCGAACCTGAACCTCCTCTGTCTAAGACTTGTATTTCAACCACCCTTCCACATTTACATGCATGTCTGCTTATATTTTACATTTACTTTTATAAAAAAGTGATAAGGAAAAAACATGTTAAGGAAAAGAAATAAATGGACGGTTATGATGTAAATGGATGATTATGATGGGAGATGGAAAAGATAAGAAGAAAAAGGATAAATAGACCTTCTACAACCCCCTTAAGAGTCGTCGTAAAGGTATAAACACTTCTGCTAAATTTTTCTCACTTCTACAAAAAAAATTCCCACTTTCGCTAAATTTTATTCACTTCTGCAAAAAACTTCTCACTTCTGCTAAATTTTTCTCACTTCTGCTAAATTTTCTTTTCATCGCTATTGACAACCTTTATAAGAGTTGTCGTTGAGGTATAAACACTTATGCTAAATTTTTCTCACTTCTACTAAATTTTATTCAATTCTGCTAAGAATATTCCCATGGAATCTTGCCCGTAAATGGGTGGATTCATCGTCTTTCCGAACTTTCAGACTTATAGTAGTCCGCTCATGGCCAAGTTTTGATCCCGGTGCAAGTTTCTTTCTCGAAAGTTGACGAATTTGTATGTGTTTAAGGTTTATGAGAATATTCCCATGCAATCTTACCCGTAAATGGTTGGATTCATCGTCTTTGCAAACTTTCAGACTTATAGTAGTCCGCTCATGGCCACGTTTCGATCCCGGAGCCAGTTTCTTTCTCAAAGTTGACGAATTTGTGTGTGTTTAAGGTTTCTGAGAATATTCCCATGGAATCTTACCCGTAAATGGCTGGATTCATCGTCTTTGCGAACTTTCAGACTTATATTAGTCCGCTCATGGCCGGGTTTCGATCTCGAAGCCAGTTTCTTTCTCGAAGTTGATGAATTCGTGTGTGTTGAAGGTTTCTGAGAATATTCCTATGGAATCTTACCCGTAAATGGTTGTATTAATCGTTCTTACGAACTCTCAGACTTATACTAGTCTGTTCCTGACCAGGTTTCGATCCCGGAGCTAGGGTTTGCATACAATATGCCAGAATAGGGTTTGTTTAATGTTTCGGGGAATATTCCAGATGAAACTTACCTGTAAATGGATGGATTCATCGTTCTTACGAAATTTTTGACTTATAGTAGTTCACTGACGGCTAGGTTTCGATCTCGGAGCCATGGTTTTCATACAATATGCCAGAATAGGGTTGGTTTAATGTTTCAGAGAATATTCCAAAGGAATCTTACCTGTAAATGGATGGATTCATCGTTCTTATGAAATTTCGGACTTATAGTAGTCCACTGACAGACATGTTTTCATCTCGGAGCTAGGGTTTGCATACAATATGCTAGAATATGGTTTGTTTAATGTTTCGGGGAATATTCCAAAGGATTCTTACCTGTAATGGATGGATTCATCGTTCTTACGAAATTTTCGACTTATTAGTCCACTCACGGCCAGGTTTCGATCTCGGAGCCAGGGTTTGCATATAATATGTTAGAATAGGGTTTGCTTAATGTTTCGGGGAATATTACAAAAGAATATTACTTGTAAATGGATGGATTCATCGTTCTTACGAAATTTCCGACTTATAGTAGTCCACTGTCGGCCAGGTTTCGATCTCGGAGCCAGGGTTTGCATACAATATGCCATAATAGGGTTGGTTTAATGTTTTGTGGAATATTCCAAAGGAATCTTATCGGTAAATGGATGGATTCATCATTCTTATGAAATTTCGGACTTATAGTAGTCCACTCACGGCCAGGTTTCGATCTCGGAGCCAGGGTTTGCATACAATTTGCTAGAATAGGGTTTGCTTAATTTTTCGGGGTATATTACAAAAGAATATTACTTGTAAATGGATGGATTCATCGTTCTTACGAAATTTACGACTTATAGTAGTCCACTGTCGGCCAGGTTTCGATCTCGGAGCCAGGGTTTGCATACAATATGCCAGAATAGGGTTGGTTTAATATTTTGTGGAATATTCCAAAGGAATCTTACCGGTAAATGGATGGATTCTTCGTTCTTATGAAATTTCGGACTTATAGTAGTCCACTGACGGACATGTTTTCATCTCGGAGCTAGGGTTTGCATACAATATGCCAGAATAGGTTTGGTTTAATGTTTCGGGGAATATTCCAAATGAATCTTACATGTAAATGGATGGATTCATCGTTCTTATGAAATTTCGGACTTATAGTAGTCCACTCATGGCCAGGTTTCGATCTCGGAGCCAGGGTTTGCATACAATATGCTAGAATAGGGTTTGCTTAATGTTTCGGGGTATATTACAAAAGAATATTACTTGTAAATGGATGGATTCATCGTTCTTACGAAATTTACGACTTATAGTAGTCCACTGTCGTCCAGGTTTCGATCTCGGAGCCAGGGTTTGCATACAATATGCCAGAATAGGGTTGGTTTAATATTTTGTGGAATATTCCAAAGGAATCTTATCGGTAAATGGATGGATTCTTTGTTCTTATGAAATTTCGGACTTATAGTAGTCCACTGACTGACATGTTTTCATCTCGGAGCTAGGGTTTGCATACAATATTCCAGAATAGGGTTGGTTTAATGTTTCGGGGAATATTCCAAATGAATCTTACCTGTAAATGGATGGATTCATCGTTCTTATGAAATTTCGGACTTATAGTAGTCCACTGACGGCCATGTTTCGATCTCGGAGCCAGGGTTTGCATATAATATGCTAGAATAGGATTTGTTTAATATTTGGGGGAATATTCCAATGGAATCTTACCTGGAAAAGGATGGATGGATTCATCGTTCTTACGAAATTTCCGACTTATAGTAGTTCACTGACGGCCAGGTTTCGATCTCGGAGACAGGGTTTGCATACAATATGCTAATAGGGTTTGTTTAATGTTTCGGGGAATATTCCAAAGGAATCTTACCTGTAATGGATGGATTCATCGTTCTTACGAAATTTCCGACTTATAGTAGTCTACTCACGGCCAGGTTTCGATCTCGGAGCCAAGGTTTGCATACAATATACTAGAATAGGGTTTGCTTAATGTTTCGGGGAATATTCCAAAAGAATCTTACCTGTAAATGGATGGATTCATCGTTCTTATGAAGTTTTCGACTTATAGTAGTCAACTGGCGGCCAGGTTTCAAGCTAAGAGCCACTTTCTCTCTTGAATCGACACTTAGCTTAATATTTATCGATTTCGATGATGTATCTTGCTAAGTTTGAAGTGAGAACCTTCCCGGAGCTTCGTGGCTCATATTTTGTTTGTCGTTATACCACATTTGAAGTTTGAGTCGACACTGAGCTTCATATTTATCGATTTCGATGATGTATCCTGCTAAGTTTGAAGTTTGAACCCTCCCGAAGCTTCTTGGTTCATAGTTTATTTGTCGTTATACCACATTTGAAGTTGGAATCAACACTGAGCTTCATATTTATCGATTTAGATGATATATCCTGCTAAGTTTAAAGTTTGAACCCTCACGGAGCTTCTTGGTTCATAGTTTGTTTGTCGTTATACCACATTTGAAGTTCGAATCGACACTGAGCTTCATATTTATCGATTGTAGCTCATATTTATCGATTTCGATGATGTATCATGCTAAGTTTGAAGTCAGAACTCTTCCGGAGCTTCTTGGTTCACAGTTTGTATGCCGTTATACCACATTTGAAGTTCAAATCGACACTGAGCTTCATATTTATCGATTTTGATGATGTATCCAGCTAAGTTTGAAGTCAGAACCATCCTGAATTTTGTGGTCCATCTCTAGTAATTTTATAACCTGAGTTTACCAGTGTGAACTAAAGCTACTTCATGACCTGTATGACTTGTCAAAATTACTTCATGACATATGCAACTAGTCGAAATTCAAACCGGAAGCACAAAGAGAAAGCACAAAAACACAAAGAGAAAGCACAAAGAAGCACACCAATTATCGAATTCATTTTTCATTTTCCCGATTCATTCTTATACATTTTTTGGATTTTTTATATCAGAATGTCGATAACAATGTCCTAAATTTATTAATATTTTTTTTAGATTTTTTTTCATGTCAAAGGTTGATAATTAAACCGAAAACATGAGTTCGTATTAACACAAAGAGAAACACACATGCTTCTCAATCCGTATGACCATCCCAAATACAATCTCAACCGTCAAGATCTTCCTTAATCTGTATGAGTGGATTAAACAAAACGTGGTCCGTCGATCATTTACACTCGGATTCACTTTTTTTTTTTGAAGCATTTGGTTGTATCACCGAACCATTCTCATCCATTCGGTCAATTCTTATCCGTTTATCCCTTTCTTCCTCATCCCTCTTCGAACTTAATCAGCAAACCCAGAAAACCCAGAAAACAAAATCAATTAGTAGAAAATCGACAACATACAAAAACAATATCAATGGAGATAGAATCCTTTACCCCTTTCTTTCAATAGCTTTTCAAAATAAGGTAAATATTGTCTAAATCTGGATGAAGAAGATGAATAAGAGGTTTCTGCCATTAATGGTTTGTGTTCTTGAGCTCACTTGAAATTGAGAGTTAAAAACATTAGTTGTTGTTATTATTGCCGAGACAGGAAATCAAAGAACATAAAGAAGATCGAGCAGCGGCTGCTGCCATTGAATCTGGATCGAGGATATGGCAAGCTTGAGGTTGGATCTGTGATGATTTAAAGGGTTTGATGAATTCCGATGAACAAGAATTGGGTTCTTCTACGGAAGTATATGAATTAGATCGAGAAGTGGTTAGGGTTTCATTGTGAAGATCTCAGAGAAGATGATGGTGTTGCAGTATGTCGAACTAGGGTTGGATTGACGGTTAGATCGAGAATTGGAGATGAATTTGCTGCAGTGAAGATAGTCGATTGAATTGAAATGGGACTGATTGTATCATGGCTGTGAACGAGTAGGTTTTGCAGCAGATATAGGGATTGATTTCGAAATTGAATGGAACATTTTCCGAAACCTTCCATCCGATTCGAATTCGAGAGAAGGAGATTTGGTGTTCTTTGCATTTTCTTTCACCCAAGCTTGTTTCAGTACTGATAATGGTGGTGCTTCTTCTCTCCAAATAAATGCCTAATGTTGAACGAATCATTTATTCAAAGGTAGAGGAAGCTGTGATGAATGATCCAGGAATGGCTGCATCGCTTCTTAATCTCCATTTCCATGATTGTTTTGTTAATGTAAGTAAAATTAATTCACATTTCTAACAGTATCTTGCGTATTTGCTTTATTTGAATATGTAGTCTCACTGTTTTTAAATTGGCTGTAGAGTTTCCATGCTTCTGTGTTGTTAGGAGATGAGCTTGAAGTTAGGGTTCCAGTGAAGAACATCTCTAAGGAGGAACTAAAGATGTTGGTGGTGCATCTTTGGGTTAGTTGAGGCAATTGTATGTTGTTGATTGCAAGGATGAGTTGAATTTGGTTTTGATGAATGTGTAGGCAATTGTATCTTTGTTATGAATGGTCGAAAGAAGTTACTAGTGGTGCTGATGTTGATGGTCTTGGAGGTTAGCATATTATAGTCAAGGGTGAGATGGTGAAGCAGCAATATGGAATAATAAGGTGATGGTGGAGGGCGCAGCTATAGCTACAGAGATGAGTGATTGCAAGTAGTGTTGTTGGCTTGACAGAGAAACCAAGTATAGTGATGGCTGAGAAGATAAATTGCAGGTAATTGAAGAACTAAAATCTTTTGATTTTGAGTGATATTTGTCTTTGATACTTATATGAGTGATGTTTGAGTGATGTTTGTCTTTGATACTTATTTTGAGTGATATTCATGAAATTGCAGTTAGCTGAGCTTGAGTTGACATGAAATTGAAATTGTATGAATGAATGGATTGTAATGGAGATGCAGAGATGAAGTTGTAGAGAAATTGCAGATGTCGGTGGTCACAATGGCCGTGTCAATGTGTTTGAGGTAAAGCTGAATATGCTCTCATAACACTTCACAGATACACACAATACCCCCTCTCATGAGTATGAATTATTTTTGCAGGACTTGATTGATTTCTGTAAAGACACTGGACTGCAGTCAAGTACCTCTGCCACAAGAAATTCAATTATTAAGCTGATTGGTTCATTTTATAACTTTGTTGCCCAAGGTGATCACTTTTTTTTCCTGTTGTTGCTTGTTATGATGTACAATTTGTGATTATTAATATTTGTGGCGTTTTATCTTTTATTTGTTTTTGTGGCGGATATCAAAGGGTTTATGACTTGTGTGAATCCCGAAGGGTTTATGACTTGTGTGAATCCCGCACTTCTTATCACACTCGAGGAAGAGTATGAAAACAATCCATTCGAGGTATATAAGCTCATTGCTTAACTGTGTTTTTTTCCACTTCGTTCCCCAACATGTTACCTCTTGCGCTTATTTTTTCCTTTTGCAACAGGGTGCTGCGGCTGCTCCTAAAATAACAGTGAAGGCAGTAGACTTGGCGTCATCTGCAACTACTGGTGGTTTGGATGGTCTACCTCGTAAGGATATTATCGCAAAAATAACTCCTACTCTAATAATGAACATGCGCAGCTTTGACTGGAAGGTAAATTATGTGTTCGTAGTCATTTCACGCTATATGGAGAGATTTGAGACCCCATAAAGAGATATTTTCCTTGTTAAACTAATTCGAAACATGATTATTTATTTCCTATTGTTAAACATGATATCGGAAGGCTACCAATAGGGTGAATTCCAAGTAAACAAATTGTTAGTGGTTGGAAGTAGTGGCAAACAATCAAAAGTCATTTCGATGAGTGACTACACCAAAGCTCCTAAATTACTTCTTCTCTGTGATATGGGCCTTTGAGAGAGGGACACACATTAAGAGATTGTCCATGAGTTCTAAAATGCATTTTACACTAAAGTATCTTCTAGTAGCAAGTCACACTCACTTCCAACCAACAAAAAAATGATGTTTTTTTGGGTGCATGCTGCTGTCCAAAGGGGGCCTGTGTGTTATCATGTCTTACCTACTTTGTGGTGGGTATGAGAATCTAATTATATATTGTTCAAGAGTATCTGAATCTTGATGAGTACAGTGCTATATTAATTTGCCCAACAACTTTTTCTTTGAATTTTTGATACTGTTTTTTGAAATTTTTGATATTGATGCCACATTTTGTACTATGTATGTATTTCAGGTGTTCGGATCAAGTACGACCAAGAGTTCAACCATACAAGAAGAAGAAGAAGATAAGAGATCATTATCCTGTTGATTACTATGGAGGACCTCCAACTAATGGTATAATTTTTCTTTTGAATCTACCAAAAAAAAATGAAATTTTTTAGGTTGTTAAAATCTGGGTATTGAAGTTTTAGCTAGGAATTAGGTTAAATTGGATAGATTTTCATGTCCCCGGAGCTACATTTTTGGGAGAAACATTGAATTTGACATGGGTTTTACGTAATGGTGAATTATAACATGGTTCCAAATCAGTTCTCTAGGTATACATGTCTAGTATACATGATTCTGCCGCCACTCTTTAGTATTCATTATGTAACTCTTTACTATTCATATTTAAGTTTTCACTTTTGGTTTACATAGATTCTGTCATTGGAGCTGAAGCTTGCAGTCACAATCTCACCCACAGTAGGATTCCAAGGGTTAAGAGATGATTTTTGAAGCCGAGAAAGAATAGCTAGAAGGGTTTTACTAAACCAGAAGTGTTATTAGATTATTTTTTTCAGTGTTGAAGTTCTGTAAAATTGATCTTCTGTAGTAACAAACAATAGTGATTATAATTGGAAATCTGATCTTCTTTCATGGTTATTAAAGTATTACAGATTTAATTTTGTATTTAATTTCTCAAAATTTTTTTTTTTTTTTCAAATCGAATATGTACCACAACTCATAATTAGAGTTGGAAAAGAAATGACATGCAACTCTTCCCATAGTTGTCAAATAAGGGACATACAATTCAAACCAAAGTTGTCAAAGAAGTGACATACAACTAAAGCATTAGTTGTCAATGAGATGACATACAACTCTAACCATTGTTGTCAAATAAGTAACATACAACTCAAACAATTGTTGTCAAAGAATTCACATACAACTCTAACCATAGTTGTCAAAGAAATTTCTACAATCCCAACAAGTGTTGCGTAGGAGATATTTTCACAACCCAGGTATGAGTTGTGTTAGGCTTTAAGAGGAAATTTCGAACGACATTCACAACTAAAAAAAGCGTGGTATACAATGGAACGAAAACCGTTTTTACGACTAGTATTGACGAGTTGCAAACAATTGAAGACTTTCTACAACCCCCTTGTGCAACCTATCGATAAACGTCGTCTTATGTGGTACCACAACTGATTTCCGGGGTAGTTAATCGTTGTTTTTCCCGTAGTGGTGGTTCAGATACCATGGTAAGTATAGCTAGAATGCTGGAAGATATCCTGGCAAATCAAGCTGGTATCGCTAGAAGACAGAGCGAAACATTTCGCCTTTTGAATGATATAACATCACAATTACAAGGAGGGTCGACAGACATCTACTCCGACATTGCGAGAAACGCTGGATCCTTAACCAGGGGTCACACCTTTACCGGTGGAGAAGCAAAAAGAGCGCGTAATCGCAGGAGACTCAGGAAAGATGAACAACATGGTCCAGCCAGCAATGAAGACTCGAGGCTCCACAGAGGAAAAGACTTGTCCGGAGTACTACAACGTCGCGGATAAAGAAAGGGAGCTTACGACCTACGGAGCCTCGCTAGAAGATTTATATCTCAAGACTCTTGTTGAAGCCCTAAGACCTGTCCAATCCGCATCGACTGTCAACCAAGCGAAAAAATGCTTGAGGAAGGAGAGATCAATCAAGGAATACGTGAATACGAGAGGATGGGAGCGTTCAATTCGATCACTCAGCGGTGATATTACGACACCTTCCACATCCCTTTACCTGTGCAAGCGATCCGCGAGATATGATGGCACTCACAAGTCTTCCAACTTCATCTCCGAAACGTGCTCCACATCAAAACCATGTAGAGACACCACAACGCCCACGAACGCAGGAAGAGCTAGACTCATGTACCTACACTTTCCGTTCCCAATGGAAAAGATTTTGGAGTTCTTTGGAGGCGTGGGTACGAAACAGAGAGGTGGAGCTACCTCCTGTATGGCGTTCACCAACTGATAAAGAATTAATGGACCCGAGGTATTGTCATTTCCACCGGTTCCTTCACCACCCTACCAGTGAATGCAACGCTTTGAAACGCATTGTTCAGAAGAGGCTTAATTCAGAGGAATAGCTTTCCCTATCTGGGAGATTAATGCGGACGATTTCCTTAGAGAGGCTACTTCGGTTTGATACAAGTAAGGCTTCAAAAGCAAGTAAGTTCTGCTCAACAATTTTACAAGAAATATAGTTTTAGAATTCACTGGGGACTTGGCATCCCGCACATAGAGAAAGAGGCTCAATGATCAAATGCCATGTTTGCTTCCATTCATACTTCCCTTTTGTGCGACATTTGCAATTTCATATGACATGTGCAATCATTCATGACCAAGATGCAAATTCCATTTAAAATAACCTCTTTCAGAAAAGATATTCACAAAACTATCTCAAAATAAACCAATTTAATTACCTATTAATTCAAAACCGGAAGTCAAATTATGAAAGGAAATCCTCACTATCACTCAAAAGAAAAACATCTAAAAGAAGAGACAAGTATATGACACGAATCCTTCAAGGAAAGTCCTTCAGCGGCAACTCATCCTTCTTGGCAAGAGCGACTTTCATCCTTTGAAGTACAGCCTGCTTCAACTTCAACTCCTCAGATAACTTTTCAACCTTTTCTTCCTGGCGAGTAACACATTCTGCAGAAGGGGCTTCATCTTGTAATTTCTGGAGCTCCTGAATCTCGGAGAACCCTTTGAGGAACCAAGGAGCTTTGAAGTCGTCCGCACAAACACATCTCGATAGCACTTCAGGTCTTCAATCATCTCCTCGAAATTGTTCGACCGGTTGTGACGCTCATCCCATGGATAGAAAATAAAGCCTACTGAACGCGGTTGACCAATGCAAGACGACTTTTGAGCTTCGTAGTGGTAGCAATGTGGTCGTGTTTCTCCCATATCGCCGTGTACAACTCTTCGAACCGAGCTGGCACACTGAATCCTCCAACCAACACATGACCTGGATAAGGGACAATGAAAGTAGGATCGAACAAAGCTCCAGGATGCATTACCGATACTTCACCAATCACAGGAGCCTTGTCAGTTGCAGGAGATCTTTCGGAAGAAGTCACCACGATAGCTTTATTGATTGGAACATGCTCAGAACATTCTTCAAGGGGAGCCACCTCAACAATAGCGGATGCTGCCTCTCTTACATTCCTCCCGATATCTACTTTGCTCTGGGTGCTAATTTCCATCACGGCCCCATCAACAAGATCACTTAGGGAAGCACCTTGTCCAACCGAGCTTGCATCATCTCTGTCATGGTCTAAAAAAGAAGCGGTTTCACCAGACTTCTCAGCATGAAGATTAATACCGCCAGACTTCTCAACATGAAGGCCAACATTAACAGCCTTCTCATTCTAAATGCGCGCCAACCTTGTGAAGACATTCTCTTTCGGAATTCCCTGATTTCAAGCAAGGATCACTCTTAGAAGAATTTACTCTGGAGAAATGAAGGAATCAACAGAAAGAGATTTAAATACCTTCATATTGGAGGAATTGAGGATCACCGAACCACAGGCCTGCCTCTTAGATCTCTCTCCTTCTTGGGGACTGCAATCCTCAGCTCTGGTTCGTTTGGATGGAAGTGGATTCAACCAGAAATGCTTCTTCAGGACGTCAGAAGATGACTCACCACGGGAATCTGTCACAACATCCTCCGAGAATTCTTGGAAAGCCAACAGTTGCTTCCTCCAAAATTCCTTATACTTGTCGGTTACCACTGAGTTTCTCCCAATAGGCCAGAAGGGAAGACTCTGCGATGCCAAGAATATGTCAGCATCAAAGATAACCGGGAGAAGTTCTTTCGAAACCTCCGAATGACGAATAAAGGGAACACCCTGGTCAAATCCCATTTGACGAGCAGCCCTGTCGATGTTGTACGGAGTCACAGTAAGAGCTTCGTTGAATAGAGACGGGATATATCCCGGAATACAGCTGTGCAGATAAAAGTTCTCCAAATTTCATAGTCTCGGCATCGGTACGCAACACAGCATCAGGACCGTCAGAAGCAATAGCAAAAGTCTTTGGCTGAACAATGGAAGGGTGGGTCGGCCCCCATGGATGGAAATTTACAGAAGACACATTATCAAAGATATCCACGAGTTTCGCACCGGTCCTGGGATGCCTCCTCTGCCAACGAAGTATTCTCGAGCCACCATACAAATTGCTGAGCGAAGGTGCAGGAACAGGGAGCATAACTTTTGAAATGTTCCCACAAGAATGCCGAAGAAAAGCGAAGTGGACATACGACTCTACCTTCTTGTACCCGTTGGAAACATGCATATCCATTGCTAAGGCGTCCAGATGAGAATACATCGATCCAAGGAACAAGGCACCTAAGGGAAGAACTTCGCCTTTTGCTAGCTTTATAGCAATCTTAACCAGAACACCCCTTATGGTTTTCTTTCCAGAACCGTCATCATATACATCTCTGGATAGCCACAAAGACAGGAATGCAATCACGCCGAGCTCGTTTTCCAACTCTTGATCCGGCTCGGGTCTACGGGGAGACCATTTTGATACCCACCGGGTGTAAAAGCATCTTGTATCTTTTTTCTCCTCCTTGTCCAGATCGTCGAATTCTGCCACCTTTCGGAGTATAGTGTCATAATCACGTTGTTATGTGTCTGAAAGCTCATAATAAAGATTCCCAGCAACAGGCAGGTTCATCAATGCAGCTACGCTTTCCAGAGTAATAGTCATCTCTCCCCATCTAGATATAGTTGTATGAGTAGAAGGGCGCCACCGAGAAATGAAAGTAATCAAGCTGCAAACATATTTCTTAATTTCAAGAGTAGCAGATGCCATGACTGCATTGAGGATTTGCACTTTGGTCAAATTGGCTTTAATGTCCTTATTATTCAACATGCGCCTCATCCATCCTTCATAAGAAGCCAGTGGAGTATGAAAAGTCTTGAAGTTGATAGGAGATGTCGGATATTCATTTCTTTGAAGACAGAACCTCATCACAAGTGCCGAAGAAGAAGATTGATCATCTTCTATATTTTCTAAATCGGAAAGCAGGACTATCCTGTGAGAGGTATGTTTCCTAATGTTTGGAAAAGACAAGGTGAACAACTCATCAGAAATGTTCGGCATATCTTTGAAGCTGTCAACACTTCCCGACTTGGCACCAGCATTATATCCAGAAGACATATCAACAGGAGTTCTTTTCTTCATTCCACAATAAATACAGGAGTCATTTGATACATTCTCCGCTCCGCCTTGTATAAAAACACACGATACATGCGCTAGTGAACTGCATTCACGTTGGAATGTACAAGGCTGGGATTGGGTCCAAACACCGGCTCAAGTTTCAAGTACCGGTATTAGTTTCAAGTCCGGTATTGGTTTCAAGTCCGGTATTGCTCAAGTTTCAAGTACCGGTATTGGTTTCAAGTCCGGTATTGGTTTCAAGTCTGGTATTGCTCAAGTTTCAAGTCAGGTATTGGTTTCAAGTCTGGTATCACTCAAGCTTCAAGTCCGGTATTGGTTTCAAGTCCGGTGTTGATCAAGTTTCAAGTCTGGTATTGATCAAGTGACAAGTCCAATATTGATCAAGTTTCAAGTCCGGTATTGCTCAAGTTTCAAGTCCGATATTGATCAAGTTTCAAGTCCGGGCTCAAGTTTCAAGTCCGGTGTTGATCAAGTCACAAGTCCGGTATTGCTCAAGTTTCAAGTTCGGTGTTGATCAAGTTTCAAGTCTGGTATTGATCAAGTGACAAATCCGGTATTGATCAAGTTTCAAGTACGGTATTGCTCAAGTTTCAAGTGCGGTGTTGATCAAGTCACAAGTCCGGTATTGCTCAAGTTTCAAGTCCGGTGTTGATCAAGTCACAAGTCCGGTATTGATCAAGTCACAAGTCCGGTATTGCTCAAGTTTCAAGTCCGGTGTTGATCAAGTCACAAGTCCGGTATTGATCAAGTCACAAGTCCGGTATTGCTCAAGTTTCAAGTCTAGTATTGATCAAAGTCACAAGGCTAGTATAAGGTCGACTTCCAGTCAAGCATATGTGGGTGGCACCCACGTTCGGATCAAAAGCACATGGTGGGACCGCGTTCATGTGCACATATTATAACACGGTTTTTCTTATGTTCATGGGAATTGTGTTTACGAAATTTAAGCCAAAGTCTCTTTCCAAGCTATAACCTAAGAAGCTAGTATTGCATGCAACAACAGAAGAAGAAGCGAAAACGACATATTCACGGGGTCGAGGAACTAAACCATCCTAGCAAATATGGGCGTTTTACTATCAATCTTGATGGGAAAGCTAAACATGATGTATCTTGCAAAACGTTTTTACCTAAGAAATTAGGGTTTTTCCTAAAAAAAAAAAAAAAAAAAAAAAAAAAGAAACCGAAACTTACCTTGGGGCGGACGGACGGACGGCAATGGACGGACGGCGGCGACTCCGGCGGCAGCAACAACGACGGCGTCGGCAGGAGCAGTGGTAGTCGCAACGGGAGCTGCCAAACAAACAAAAAAAAAATTCGTGAGAAAAAGAAAAGGGGGTTGGTCTCGTTTATAGACAAAAATTAGAAGAATCCCAATAGAACAAGGATTCCTCTTTTATTTGGTTTTCTCTTTTGATTCAAATACCCAAAGAAGGAAACCGGTCCCACCAAAAGATTCCATACAAGCACAACGGCATGGACAACTAGCGGTCGGTCAATACTCTTCCGGGTAAACTTCCTTTATCCTGTCATTCTCACATATGTATGTCACCATCTCATGCCTACCCCACAATAGTGTAACCATTATGTGCTAGGCAGGGGACTTAATGTTGATGGTGGATTTTCATTTAAGGTTAAAATTGTAAAAACAAGAAAATTATGCGCTAACATCTTGTAAAAGATAAAGCCATTAATAAGTGTTGAATACTTCTTCACTTTACTAATTCACCTAGAATGGAGCATGTGGCAACAATCCCATTCTGTGAATTAAATACACGAAATTCATCCAGGTTGGAGCATGTAGCAACAATCCCATATACCCTGTGAATTTATAGCATTATTAATTAATGCGTAAGCAGCCTTGTATTTCCGTACTCATTATCGGTGCGGCATGATTTATCGAGTGTTGCTCTTAGCAGAGCAACACGAACCTCCAAGCATTATAATGAAAGCATGTACGAAATACCCGTATGTGTGCCGCAACTCACGGTGAGTTATACTAGCCCGATTGAGCAACTCTCGGTGTGTTATACTAGCCCGATTGAGCATCCGGACTGTCCGTATCAGTCTGGATATGATCTCGTTCATCCAACTTCACCAGCATGATTGGATGGCCCAGATCAATTCCATAACCCCCAAGCAGGTATGGAATATTCACTGTCGAACCAATGCGGACCCCGCATGGTCGGCCTCCAGAATTGGCATAGCTTGCCAAAACGTCCAAACCAGAGCAGCATGGGCGGAAAACCCTAAATTAGGGTTTGCGGCATATTACATGTGTCACAAAACAGTCTCAACCATCCATCTTCGCAGGTATAGATGGAGGGTGTAGATGTAGATTCAAAAGGCCCAGAGCATGTCAACACAATCACCGTGGGCCCGCCTACATACCTGACCAATCGGTCAGGACCAACCATGGTTGGTCATCCCAATTCGTATGCCCGAATAAAGCATGGTTACACGGCCGTGAAAGCCAAAACTAGGGTTTTGAGCATCACGAGCGTCCATCTTCTCCGACAAGAATGGAGGGCCCAAGATTAGATTAAGCAGGTCCGGTCATACCAACATGACCACCGTGGACCCATCAATCTCCTCACCTGGTCGGCCAAGGCATACCATGCCTGGTTATCCCAAATCGTCCGCCCAAACTAGCGTGGATACACTTCCCAATTGCAAACTAATCTCGACCGCTCAACTTCGCCGGACGATTTGAGTGGCTCAGATCACGTTTTCATGGGACAGTCAGGTATAGGCGTGAACACCAGCCTACCACCTACGCGCCAGACCGATCGGCCAAGACCGACCAAGATTGGTCGTCTTGGAATGCGCGCCCGAAGTTGGCACGCTGCGCGACTTTGTTTGCACTCGTTTTCTGTCGCAAACTGATCTCGACCACTCGACTTTGCCGGACGAATTGAGTGGTCCAGATCACACTTTCATGAGATAATGGGGTATGGGCGCCTACACCGTCATGCAGTCTACACGCATGTACGATCGGCCTGGCCAAAATCTTCTCCCAAGCTTGGATTCGACCAAGCTGAAGAGTGATGCCTGCGCACCTCTTCAAAACCCTAATTCCATCAACGGTCGCAGATGAGTGTCTCAAAGATCATCTCGTCCGTCCAACTTCACCGGCTTGGTTATACAACCATGGTCAGGAGTTAATTGGTCAGTGAGGCGTCATGGTAATCACCACCCATCACTCTACCACACCATGATGCAGTACCTGCATAGAATACACATGATACTTCACAAGTATCGACTTCCTAAATAACTTAGTTATTTAATCTAGCATTACATGCAATTTCTGTGGGTCCCACGACCCACACACTCGAGACATCGATCATGTCACAAACTGGGGGATACATACTTGGGTATTGGTCTGGCGGTTTACAGCGTGCAGCGCACAACGCGCCATCACAAGAGCGTGTCAGGAAGTCATGGACGGTTAAGTGATGATGGGAGAAGTGGGCAAGCACGGTCGTGTGACACTAACACATTACTCCACTACTCCATCACTCCACTTTCTCCACTTCCCACGAGATACGAAGGTTAGGCTAAAAGACTTGTATAAATAGGTTCTCCATCCTATTTTTTAAACAAGAACAAGTCCAGGACAACGAGGCAAGTGTTGATAAAATCGTATTCAAACACCGGAATCGATAGCTTACACCCGCAAGCCGGTTCAACTTTTCTGATACAAGTCATTCATAGCCAACATCTTCACATTCTCAATACCTTCTTCGCTTCCCTCCCTAAGATCAACCCCATCTCCTTCACTTTGTGACCGAAACAAGTCTGGAACGGCCATTTCTTGGTTTAGGCCGGACTTGCACAGATTGACCTCTCGACTCTACAAGCACTCACCGCGCAGTGCATTTGTTTAAGGTTTAGACTCATTTCTCATCCACACATCCCAAATTACCAAAACCGGCAGAAATAGTTTTTACCCATAAACAAATACATAAGTCAGGCCTTTGTGAATAGTTCTACCAAGAACACAACAATTCGTGAACGGTTATACTCAATCACACATATTGGTTATTCATAAGATATGCAATGAATAACAAAACCAATAACACCTGGCAATTTCCTTTTCGGTTCACAAATAAGTTTATGAACTTACTTCCTTAGAACACATGTAAAACATTGTTCCCTAGGATGCAATCCTCACCTCATACCCATACATAATCACAATAGCATTCAAATGATTATGGCGATGTCTTATCTACAAAGTTTAATAGTTAAGCAATAAACCTCGTATTGTATTCCTTAATACTATGTCTATCTAGAGTTCAAATATGCTTCGCAGTTTTGTTTTCAATATGCACGACTTGAAAGATACGTTAGGGAATTAAACAGTTCAAGTCAAATATCACTAACCTCAAGTGGAAGGATGATTGTTGTCGTTGTAGCTCCTTGCTTCTTCACATCTTCAATACTTCACAATACTTGTAATGTGTCATATCCTAATACTTTCAAGATAACCTATACGAAGTTGACTCTAGTACATAATCAAGCGACTCTTAACATGAGTTTTGATTCCCTAAAATATGACAACCAAACTTGACATACCAACGCTTGGTTGGTTCAACCGAGCCATGATCTAACAGTTGTTGTACAAAGTATATGATCGGCCTGTCAGAGACTTTTAGAATTCCTTCAAACGGTCGACATGATTGTGTTCATGTTCTTCTAACGCCTCCAGGAATCGAGAAACATGTTCTCGGGCATTCCCCGTTCCATTTTAAAGTGTGAACGTTGTAGAAGTATATCCATTCGGGAGAGGGATCCTCTGTGTAGCATCAGGGTATGGAGGTTGATGAAGGTGAACAGACTCCTTCTCTTGTATTTTCCTCGTGTCTCCATAAAGCGTTCCAGCTCCTCACGAGTGATTAAACCTGCAGACTCCTTCTCTGGTGTATTTTTTGCAGTTTTTTAGACTTCATCATCATCCACCATATGAATTGGAGGGACTTCAGGGTCTGTTTCTTTGGCCTTTCCTTTCTCTGACTTACGCCGGGGTTGAGCTTGTTCAGGTGACAACTTGTCTGTGAGGTCCTTGAGATGAGCAAATAGTTCTTTTTGTGTTGTTGCCATCTCTACTTGATTCTTGGCAAGAATTTCCTGAATCTTCATGAGATCGGTTATGGTGGGCGGATTTTCTCTGATTTCCTCGGGAGACCGGTCGAAGAGAGGATGATTGCTGACGTTGTCTTAAGGAGGAGTGGTATCACCAACACCGTTGTTGGAAGCAGAAGTAGTTTCTGGAGTACCGGCGTTATTGCTAGTGCTGGCTTTGTTTATGTTAGGATTTGTAACTGAACCTGACCTTGGATAAACCATTTTGTGAAAGTTTGAGATTGCAACCGAGAGATTAATCTCCCACTGTTAGAGCGTAGCTCGGTTGAACCCACCAAGCGTTGGTATGTCAAGTTTGGTTGTCATATTTTAGTGAGACAAAACTCATTTTAAGAGTCACTTGATTATGTACTAGAGTCAACTTCGTATAGGTTAGCTTGAAAGTATTAGGATATAAGACATTACAAGTATTGCGAAAACTTGAAGAAGTGAAGAAGTAAGGAGCTACAACAACAACATCATCCTTCCACTTGAGGTTAGTGATATTTGACTTGAACTGTTTCATTCCCTAACGTATCTTTCAAGTCGTTCATATTGAAAACAAAACTGCGAAGCATGAATGACACTCCAGTTAGACATAGTATTAAGGAATACAATACGAGGTTTATTGCTTAACCATTAAACTTTGTAGATAAGACATCGACATAATCGTTTGAATGCTATTGTGATTATGTATGTGTATAATTAAGGTGAAGATTTCATACTAGGAAACAATGTTTCACATTTTTTTTAAGGAAGTAAATTCATGAACTTGTTTTTTGAATCGAAAAGGAAATCTCCAGGCATTATTGGTATTGTTATTCATTGCATATCTTGTGAACAACCAATATGTGTGATTAGTATAACCACTCATGACTTGTTTATGTTCTTGGTAAAACTATTCACAAATGCCTGACTTTTGTATTGGTATGACTTTTATTAGTGAAACCGATCTTAAGTAATCACCTGAGATGGTAAGATCGATTTTGTGATTTTGTGTATGACCGACTCTGGGTAAAGGGGAACTGATCCTAGTAAGAGGTGAAACACATCACAAAGGGGACTCGATCCTTGTATGAGGTGCAGCAAGTTTTGGCAGAAAGGGGAACCGATCCTATGGACATGTCCAACACGTTTTTAGGCAAAGGGGAACCGATCCTATGGACATGTGCAGCAAGTAAAAGTTAGATACCATATGTATGTGGGGAACCGATCCTAGTACCTAGTCAACCAAATTTTTGGAAAGGTAGTGTGACTATGCACAGTACTCACATGGAGGTAGAACCGAAAATTGTTTTGGTAGAACCGTGAAACCCATGATTTGTGATTGAGTTTTCTTGATCAATCACATAGTTCTTAAAAGTCAGATGAACCAATTCTAAACTTGTTTGGAAGTGTGGCAAATCGGTTTCAAGGTTGTAAGTGTGAAAGAGGACTTACAAAGTAAGGATGTCAACATACTTTGAACATTTGCAGTAACCCTAATCTTTAATTGTTCAAAGTTATTCCCTAATAGCTAAAGGAAGAAAAACCCGGATCGAATAAAATAAATTGAGAATATTTTATTTAAGGTTTTTAATTTTATTTTAGGAAAATGAAAATTAGTAATGTGTATTTACTAGTTGGAGATTTTCCAAGAGATTTTCGATCATTATTTGGACAAAGCATTTCCAGGAATTATGGAAACCGAATTTGGAATATATTGCATATCTTGAGAATATTTTCGGTTTTGGAAATTCCTTGGTGTCCAAACTTCCTTGGTCTATAAATATGAAAGTTTGCATTTCAAGCAAACTAATCCTTCGTAACAAGAACTATCTCAGTTGTACTGTTACTGGTGAAGCCTCCTATTCGGAGAGGAGAGTAACCTAATTAGGCGAAATCTCTTACGGCCGCTCAGTTTAAAGTCTTCTTTGGGATTGAGAAGCTCTATTAGTACCGTTGGTGGGAAACTAGATAATTGCGGTTTATCTTTTGTTTTCGATTGATTTGATTGACTAAGGGTGGTTGAACTTTGAATGCACCTAGTTTGTTTATGCTTGAGAATCTTCTCTTCTGATATAAGATTCGCTCAAACTAGATCAAAGTTTCGATGGGGATCTTTAGACTGTTTGTAGTTCTAAAGACGTCTTGTGATAATCCATTGTTATCAGACTCCGTTCTGTGCGTGATTGATCACAAGAGATTCAAGTTGATTGTGTGCATGTGTTTATTGAAGATCTAAGAAGATTTGAAGACAAAGAAGATTTTGAAGATTTCTGATTTGGGGTTCATAATCTATGGTGTTCACAATACACATTTCGGTATAGAGGTTCCAACTATAATCATTTTATCCTTGTGGTAGATTAGATTGATTATTTGTGTAGATCGGCATCAATACAATTCTTTGTGATTAAAATTATTGATTGCAAAATCTTAACAATTACTTCGGTAGTTGATAATAAGATAGATCTAAGAACCTGACGAAGGAGTTTATTGAGATAAACAGAAGAGCCTTTGTCGAACTCACATCACTTGGTTGAAAAGAGTTGCTACCAAACAGATTTGTTGTTCCTTTATTGTTTGGAATACGAACCAAAGGAGTTGTTCCAAGTACGTGACTTATTCATATGTTGGAGGTGTGGGAATACAGACAGAACTAGGTGAACTATAGGTTTAGTTGCTTGGTCTCAACTATACGAAGTTGGTTTGATTTTGTATAGCGGCTTAATCCTGAAAGTATTCAATTCTGGACAAGGTCCCGGGGGTTTTTCTGCATTTGCAGTTTCCTCATTAACAAAATCTTGTTGTGTCTTTTACTTTTCTATTTCCGCAATTATAATTGTTTTTATTATAATTAGAAGTAAAATACACAAACGTTAATTCCTATTTTGTACGAGATAATTAACATTTGATCAAATCTCTAAAAACACTAGAGTTATTTGATCACATGATTGTGACTCAAGGTTAATGTATTAAATGTTTATGAAAATGAATAATAAGCTTATAAGTTCAAATTAGCTAGTTTCGGCTAACCACCTTGGACATAGTTGTTAGAGCATAGCTTGGTTGAACTCACCAAGCGTTGGTATGTCAAGTTTGGTTGTCATACAAAACTCATCTAGAGTCGCTTGATTAAATACTAGAGTCAACTTCGGTTTAGGTTATATTAGAAAGTATAGGAATGTTAAGACATAAAAGTATTACTCCGAAGACCTGAAGAATGTGAAGAAGTAACGAACTACAACGACGACATCATCTTTCCACTTAAGGTTACTAATATTGACTTGAACTATTTTATTCCTAACATATCTTTCAAGTCGTGCTACATTTAAAACATAACTGCGAAGCTGTATATACTGTACATATATTGTATATAATACTCTAATGATGTGACATGATCATAATAGTATGATCATAGTATTAAGGAATTAGACTATGAAGTATAACGCTTATATTCTGAACTTCGTAGATATGACATCGACTTAATCTTGTATATAGTGTTATGATTATTTGAATGGGTTATGGTGAATATTTCATCCTAGGAAACAATGTTTACATTTGTTTAAAGGAAGTACATTCATGAACTTGTTTCGTGAATCGAAAGGGAAATCCATAGGCTTATTGGTCCGGCTATTCATTGCATATAATTGGATGACCAATATGTGTGAGTTGGTAGAACTGATCTTAACTTAGGTTATGTATCTTGGTATAACCTATCACAATGCCTAGACCTATGATTTGGTGTGACCGGTCCTGGTAATTGGTGTAACTGATCCTAAATAATCACCATGAAATGGTATGATCGATCCTTGTAATTGGTGTGACCGATCATAAGTGTTGTTTGATCGATCCTTATAATTGGTGTAACTGATCCTAGTGACTGGTGTGACCGATCAGAAGTAGGTACCATATTTATGTATAACCAATCCTAGTGACTTGTATAACCGATCTGAACCCATGTTCGATCTCATATGATGTAACCCTTATGATTTGTGGCTTTTTAATTTAGCGGGATTAAGCTTTAGACCATGTTGGTATTTTTTTTTTTATATAAGTCAAAATTTGTATTAATAGATATGAAAATATACAAGGCTAGTTTACAAGAATAGAGGCCAAGGCCCCAAATTTTTATAAGTCAAAATTTGTATTAATAGATATGAAAATATACAAGGCTAGTTTACAAGAATAGAGGCCAAGGCCCCAAAAACTTATAAACTAATTGAATTTATAATAAGCAACATTTGGGTATTCCACTGAAATAAAAAAATGAGGCCTTCCATCATAGTGTAAACCTTCACCATTACCAAGAAAACACCCTCTCTTTGCCATAGTATCCGCCGCAAAATTTGCCTCTCGAAAAGTATGAATAAATCTTATCGCATCATAACTACAAACTTCTAACCACCTTTGTCTTGAAAACCAAAGAAGGCTATTACCTTTAAACGCTTCAACAACACTAGAAGAATCTGACCTAATGCAACTACGCCGAATTCCCCATCTTGTAGCCCATTCAAGGCCAACAATAATTCCATACAATTCAGCCAAAAAATTGGTATTTATTCCAATACCAATGGACATAGCACCAAGAATATAACAATTTGCATCTCTTGCTACCACCTCAGCTCCGGCTATACCTGGACTGCCTCTCGCCTCCCCATCATAGCAAAGTTGTAACTCATTGTTCTCTGGAGGTTGCCAAAAATATTCCATCGGCTGTTGAATCTTGACACTCCTATGCTTCACCAGAAAATAATCCAGTAGAACAACATCTTCAGTGTAGTTCCACATGTGGCCCTGATGTAATTTTTTAATGTTGTTGTAAAGTGGTAAGATAGATTCGTTCAACTCGAACTTGTGAAGGATAATTTTTAGATTTAAATAGAACTAGAAAACTCAAAATAAGTTGTATCAAGATTTTAGAAACACTAAGGCTCAAGATTCCACCAATCTCCAATTTTTATGTGATTTAATCTAATCAATATTCACGCAATTCTTTTTCGTCTAAAGCGATTCTAATATGTGCAAACAATTGTAAATCCGAAGCATAGAACATCAAGAACTCTAGGTTAAGCATGCTCTATTAAAAGACATCACAACTATTCAATTATAATCCTTAAAACTATTTTTATTCACGGCAAAAAATCATATAAGAAATTGCAAAAATAATTAAAAATAGAAATTACCACATAACAATTGGAAAAATGGCTTCCTCGTCGCCTTAGAAATGGGGTTTAGCTCCTCATATAATCACGTTCTCAAAATACATGTTTATAGCCCAAAAGTTGATTAAAAATGACGAAAAGGTATAAAGCAGTGTGTCTGTAACAGATATAATTGTTACGAACTACTGTTTCCGAGAACTCTAACAGCAGAACTGTTGCGAACTGGAATTAATTGTTACAGAAATTGTGACAAATGGTGTTGAGTTTGAAAGAAAATGCCACGGATTCTGCTACTTTCTTCTTCTGCTGTTCTGTGTTCTTCTTCGTCCTCTTCTCTGCAACTCTGATTTTGTTCTCTGTTGGGTTGCACCTATTCCAAAGTTTACGTGCTGCCTCTCTGACCTCCCAAGAGCTCATATATATAACACAGCAACCCTAAATCCCAATGAAATCTCTTTTTCTTCTTACACCTCAAGTCTCCGGATTTTCTTCCCTTCTTTATGGTTTCTACACGTCCTCTCTTTATCCGAGTTCCAAATATAGAGTAATAGAATCAGGGACACTATTGCTTTCCCAAACTTCACGTAACTTCCCAAACCAATCACCCATAATCCCAATATCTTTTCACTTCTCTGTTTTATCGAACCGAAGATATATGGCTACTTTCTCGCACTTGGATTGACTGTCAGCCTTGTTTTAACGTAACAGGCCATTACTCAGTCCAACTCGATAACCAAATCCGAAGATAACTCTCCCAAAACTCTTCCAGCAACTACGCAGGTAAAACTCCCCCTGTTTTGTTGAAACTCCGTTTATCTTCCTCCTTTTTCGAATCCGGAGCCTCTACCCATCCTGTTTGACCAAGACAGGATTATACTGAATCAATTCTAGCATCAAATCCAATTAAATCTCCAAATATCATCATTCTGCAAATCACGCTGCAACTGAATCTTTTGAATTCAGTTTTCCCGCCAAAAGCGTGAAGAAGAAAAGGGTTGCCCCCTATTCAGAGTAGGGGTGCGAATAGTAGCTGTCTTGGGGGTGACCTGAAGGTGCCCCTTATCCAAACGGTGGGTGCCAATAATAATTCCTCCGGGTGCTTTAGACAACTTTTCGAGCCTATTTTTCCAAAAATGCTTATTGGCCAAAAATACCTACACACATAAAACACCATAATAAGTACAAAAATGAGCCCTAACAATATGTAGAATCGAGACAAATCAGACACAAAAATGTGTCTATCAAATACCCCCAAACTTATTATTTGTTAGTCCTCGAGCAAATCTAAAATAGAAAATAAAATCCTAACTCACTATCGCAGGCATCGCGATTGCACTTAACATGTGCAACAAGCCTTTGAACCCCTAGGTGGCCCTAGCTATCTACGCAGAACCTTGGAAGGCATTAAAGAATCTCCTTGGTTGGCATACTTATTGACTACAGGAGGAAGTACCCTGATGCCAAATTCCAATTGTTGTACACAAGTTTGCACTCAAGCATACTAAAATTCATATATAAGTTACAGAGCTCTACTCAGATAGTCGCATCCAAATTCAGAATCAAACAAATCACATGGATAAATTAAGAAGATGGATATAGAGAAAAACATAGATGGTTTTGATGTTGACTAAGGTGAATGGTGTTTCCCATATCTGTCTGAAGGCCACGGCCAAAATGAAACTATCCTAATGGACTGAGATACTGGTCTGACTAATATCAACATAGCTGGCATATACAAGGGATAGATAAGAATCTTCTGCTCAACGAATAGATGGTCTTTTCTCTCAAGATTTCACAAAAGAAGACCTTCCAACCTATGAAAGAAGATTCATAATACATTATACAACAATATAAAGTCAATGGGGAGATATGATTGTATACAATGGATCCAAGCGCATTCAAGAAGTCGAGACCATACTCCCAAACTTATTATTTGTTAGTCCTCTTGGAAAGCAAATCTAAAATAGAAAATAAAATCCTAACTCACTATCGTTAGCGTAAGATTTATCGCGATTGCACTTAGCATGTGCAACAAGCCTTTGAACCCTAGGTGGCCCTGCAAAGGCAAAGTTTTAAAATGGGCTATCTACACTTGCAGGATGAACTGAAGAAGGCATTAAAGAATCTCCTATCATACTTATTGACTAATGCCCAGGAGGAAGTACCAGTATATTTCCAAGATGCCAAATTCCAATTGTTGTGAGAGAATTTTTCACAAGTTTGCACTCAAGCATACTAAAAATCCAAATTGATGGGAGAAGATTTGTAATCAAACAAATCACATGGATAAATTGAAAAGAAGATGGATATAAAGTGGAAGAGACATAGATGGTTTTGATGTTGACTAAGGTGAATGGTGGTCTCAAGGCCACTTAAAGGCCAAAATGAAACTATCCTAATGGACTGAGATACTGTCTCGTTATAAGGAGAGACTAATATCAACATACCAAGGGAACCAAATGGAAATCATGGTCGATAATCCTAACTCTAGGTCAACACAACTGGCATATACAAGGGTACCAGTAGTCGACTTTATTGAAATTATTTCGGTTGGTCTGATGGTCTGGTCTAATTTTTTTTTTTTTTTTTTTCATAACAACATGATTAGATCTTTCGGATCCAAGCGCATGCTTCTTGTCAGCAGATTACATGGTAATTCCCGTGGATCCTGCGTTCCACGCTTGTTTAGGCGACGAAGACTGGGAGAACACACTCATATTGCTATCCAATTATTTTTATTTTTTTTTGGTATCTCAATCACTCTATTTCACCCTAGCAGTGGTAACAACTTTATTTGTGTGCCCCACTTAATCACTTAGAGAAACATATTTTGAAAAGAAAACAAAATAAAAACAGAAGTGAAAAAGGACTCAACGAGATATGGCGAAACTACCATGTTATTTATAACACCTGAGCTCTGTGCTTTTATGAATAGACTCTTTAGATGTTTCCATCTTATCATATTGGTTCCTCAACTCCTACAACCAAGATGCTTCCATCCACTTAGATTGGTTATTGCCATCCTTAATAAGCATAAATTTCTAGGCTCCAGAGTTTATTTATTGTAACAAAAAGCTAACAAAAAGTTATTTATTGGTTAGTGCTAAACTCTATTACGACCATTATATTTTGTCGTCTGCACTTGGAGTTCAGCAAGGGGATCCTCTCGGTCCCTTGCTCTTTGCGTTGACACTCCACCCACTGGCGAAGACGATTGCTTCTCAATGCAAATTCGACCTGCAAGCTTGGTACCTAGATGACGGTACAATTATTGGCGATACATTGGAGGTAGCCAAGGCTTTGAGTATAATCGAAACTGAAGGACCATGCAGAGGTTTACATCTTAATATAAAAAAGACAGAAGTCTTTTGGCCTTCTACTGATGCTAGAAGCACAACTGATTGTGTTTTCCCTGCTGATATTGGTAGACCTTCTAATGGTGTTAAACTTTTGGGTGGACCAGTGAGTTTAGATTTGAATTATATTAGTGATATGTTGTTGGGCAGGGTGAATAAGACTGTTCAATTAATGTCTCCAATCAAGAAACTCAGAGACCCCCAAAATGAGATGCTATTAAGGGTGCACAGGAACCGAGCCGGACCGACGGACCGAACCGGAACCGGTGGAACCGTACCTGGTTTTGGACCGAACCGAGGTACAAGGTATAGGTACCGGTCCAAAAAATGGGAACCGAGGTCTGGGGGTACAGGTACACGGTCCAATACAAGTATCATGTCGTACCGGACCGAAAGTCCCGAATAATTAGAGTCGTTAGATTTAGGGGATAAGGGATCAATATTAGCCGTTAGATTAGAGGGGGTATATAATCGAACATTATAGGGTTTCTCTTCTCATTTTCTTCTTCTTTTTTTTTCCGTCTCTCTCTCGTCCGAGAAGGAAAGAAGCGAATCAAGATCTTCATTAACAGAGACGAGCGACAATCTTCTCTTCTCAATTACAAGTGTTGATTCAAAGGGTAAGTGTTGATTCAGTTCTCTTATTTTGATATTTCGAACCTAGGGTTTTGTAATTAAGAATTGTAATAATTTTGAATCTTCTGAATCTAATAATTCTACCTTTAATCTTTTGATTTTTCAGATTTGTAATTAAGACTTGTTCATCAGATTTGCAAGATTTGATTGATTTGGCTTGGATTTGGTAAGAAATCTATCTTCTTAATCTTTTCTATTGATTTTTCATTATTTTTGTTAATGAAATTAGGGTATTAGTAATTTGAGAAAATGCAGTTAATTTGAAAAATTAGGGTGTTAATGCTATTTGGATGATACTGTAGACTGTGTCACTGTGAATTTCTTTGCAACAATTTGAGAAATTAAGGTTGTTGCTTTCTCTTAGGTGATTGCTGGATTGTGGGTTCTATCCATTGTGGGAGCTTGGTGCAATTTCTTGACCTTGTTATACATAGGTAAGAGAGAGTAGTTGCATTACTTTGCAAGTTTCTTGGTCACATGTATGTCTTATTCTTGTGAGTTAGGTCTAAGTACTTGTGTTGATAGATAAGCTAATTTAGTTTGGAAATTACAAGATAACATGCATATGGTTGTGTAGAAATTACAGAATTCTTGCTTCATTAAATCTCTTCTCTAAGACTAAGATTGAATTGTGATCAATGTTTTTAAAAGTCTCTTCTCTTGTCAATGATGGATGCATCAATTTTCTTATTTAATTTTTCAGTTGAGTTCTTATTTCATTTCTTATTTCATTTCTTATTTCATTTCATTTTCATTTCAGTTCTTATTTCATTTCAGTTTCATTTCAGTTCTTATTTCATTTTTCAGCACTTAAATTTGTTTTCTCAGTGATAAGCTGGCATGGATGCATCAAGTCAAGCTCATGATGGAACAACTACTCCTACACCTACAACTGCTACACCTACCACTGCCACAGATACAGTTGTTGGATCCTCAATCCAACCAACAAATGAAGCAGCACAGCCAGACACAACAGCAGTAGATGTAGAAGCTACTTGTTCTTTAGTGTGTGTGTCTGTGGCTACTGCCTACTGCTATTTGTTCTGTTTTCGGATTTTCCAGACTTTAGTGTGTGTGTTTGTCAGTTTGTGTGCTACTTCTTAGTCGTTGCTTTGAATGAGAATTTGAGATATTAGTATTACTTAATATATTGAAAAACAGGTAAAAAACAGGTACTTAGATTGTTAGAGAAAAAGACATATTTCTGTCTAGAAAAGAACCGACTGGTACCGGAACCGTACCTGGTACCGGTCGTGTACCGAATGGTACCGGAACCGAGGTACAAGGTACAGGTACCGGTCCAAAATTTTGGAACCGAGGCTAGGGAGGTACAGGTACTCGGTCACGTCAAGAACCGAGCCGAACCGTACCGTGTGCACCCTTAGATGCTATTACTTCGCAATTGCACTGGAGTGTCTCGATTATATTTTGCAATGCGTACTACCAACCCCGCAGCCCTGCAATCAGCCACTGCCCTTTTTGATGATCATCTACTTAAGTACCTGAGACTTCTAATTACGGGTGATGGTGCAGGGTTTGGTCCTTTACAACAGCGATTAGATACCTTGCCTATCAAAGATGGTGGACTTGGCATTTACACCATGGATGATACCAGCGCGTATTGTTACCTCGCTTCTCAGAGTCAGACTACTTCGGTGCAAAAGGTGATTCTTGGTAGTTCATTCTCAACGGACAAAAGCCATGCTTATCAGTTTGCACTTCAGAAATTTATTCAGGTATGTGGTTTACCTTCTACATATTGTATCGATAACACTTCCCCCCCTTCCATGCACTCCCTGGCAGTCACTTATTTCGATGCAGTTAAGAAGCAAATCCCATACCAATTTTCTATGTCTGCAAGAGATTCCATTTTGTGGCAGTGTAACCGTATCAAGCATGCGCAAGATTATTTATTGGTTGTACCCATCAGTGGGCTTAATCAATGCCCTGGTCCTAGACAGTTTAGAGCTGTGCTTTGCTATCGCTTCGGTATCCCACTGTTCGTTGAGAATGGATTATGCCCAAGTTGTAACAAATCTATGGATATCTTTAGGGATCACGCACTTCATTGTGCTAAGGATATCGTCCCTAAGTTCCAACATGATTTTGTTCGTGATGTAATCGCTGACATTTGTTACAAAGCTAGTGTGCCGGTGCGTAAGGAAGTTTCTCTGGTTTTTCTGATGAAGGACGACAAAGATTTGAAACCTGCTGACATTCTTGTGCTCAACTGGGAAAATGGCAAGGATGTTTGTATTGATGTCACAGGAGTCTCGCCCTTCACTGGTGATGGAATCCGCTCTTTCGTCCCCGGAAAAGCTATATCTAGTGCGGTCTCACGTAAACACATTAAATACTTGGACAAGTGTGTTTCCCATGGTTATGGTCTGGGTGTCTTAGCCTTTTCTACTCTAGGAGAATTGGGTGAAGATACTTTATGTTTTTTCAAGCGTCTAAAGAACTGCTTAGTTAGTAACGACGCTGGTAGTGGTTATGATAGTTTTATTTTTCATAGATTAGGCATTGCTATTCAGAAAGGTGTTGGAGCCCAGCTTGTTGCTAGGCTGCCAACTAAAAGCTTTGTTTAATTTCTTTTCCAATTAATAATTAAATTATTCAAGATATAAAGAAAAAAAAAAAAAAATTCTTCCCCACCCCCAAACTTAAATCTAACATTGTCCTCAATGTTTCTAATTAAAGAACAGTACCAAAAGTATAAGTAACACGAGGAATCTGTAAAGAGAGAAGTCAGAAAGATACTACCTGGATGAAGCGTAATAATCCTTCCACGGAGAATAAGGAGATAAATAAAAATAAAAACCCTAAAAACAAATAGCAAAAATAATATACAACATACAAATACCAAATACCTCAATGGTAAATCAAGGTAAACAGGGTCCTCCAGAGGGACCTCCTCAACATCACCTGTAGGCAAAGGTTTTAAAAAGGGCTTCAATCTCTGACCATTAACCTTAGAAGAACTACTACCATCCAGTGTATCAATTTCAACAGCGCCATGAGGGAAAACAGTGCAGACCACAAAAGGACCGGTCCACCGGGAGCGCAACTTCCCGTGGAATAGATTCAAACGAGTGTCATACATAAGAACTTTTTGACCTGAAAAAAATGACTTACGTAAAATACTCTTAACATGCACAAGTTTCATTTTGTTCTTATACTCCTTAGCACTATCGTATGCATCTCTACGAATCTCGTCCAACTCATTGAGCTGGAGCTTTCTGTGAGCTCCTGCCTTGTCAAGTGGAAAATTTAGCTGCTTAATAACCCAATAGGCTCTATGCTCTAACTCAACATGCAGGTGACATTCCTTGACAAATACTAAACGATAAGGTGACATTCCAATGGGTGTCTTAAACGCAGTACGCTAAGCCCATAAGGCATCAGTAAGCCTCGACGACCAGTCTTTCCTATTAGGATTAACTGTTTTCTCTAAAATACGCTTGATTTCCCTATTGGAAACCTCTACCTGACCACTAGTTTGTGGGTGATATGGGGTAGCTACTTTGTGGGTAATACCATATTGTTTCATTAAAAGAGCGAACGGTCTATTACAAAAGTGTAAACCTCCATCAATAATTATAGCTCGCGGTGTACCAAAACGTGTAAGTATATTCTCTTTCAAAAATTGGACTACGACCATGTGGTCATTTGTTTTACACAGAACCGCCTCAACCCACTTAGACACATAGTCTACAGTGATAAGTATGTAAAGATAACCCAAAGAATTAGGAAATGGACCCATAAAATCAATGCCTCACACATCAAAGACCTCAATCACTAAAATAGGGTTCAAAGGTATCATATCTCTACGGGAAATGGTCCCTAACCTCTGGCAACGCTCACAAGAAACACCATGACAATGAGAGTCTTTAAACAACGAAGGCCAGTAAAATCCACACTGCAATATCTTAGCAGCAGTCTTCCTAGCACTAAAATGACCCCCACAGGCATGTTCATGACAAAAGGAGATAATACTGGACTGTTCACTCTCAGGTACACATCTCCTAATAATCTGGTTTGGACAATACTTAAACAGATAAGGATCGTCCCAAAAGAAATGCTTAACCTCGGCTAAAAACCTAGAACGATCTTGTTTACCCCAATGTTGAGGCATTCGACCAGTAACAAGATAATTCACTATATTAATATACCAAGGTGATTGGCAAACAGAGAACAATTGTTCATCAGGAAAGTTATCCCTTATAGTAAGGGAATCATTAGGGGAACTAACAACTAAACTAGAAAAGTGGTCTGCTACTATATTTTCTGCACCCTTTTTGTCTCTAATGTCTGGACAAAATTCTTGTAACAAAAGGATCCATCTAATCAATCTAGGTTTGGTATCCTTCTTAAACAAAAGGTATTTCAAAGCAGGATGATCAGTATAGATTACAATCTTAGAACCTAATATGTAGGATCTAAACTTATCCAAAGCAAACACGATGGCTAAAGTTCCTTCTCGGCAGTGGTATAGTTCATTTGGACATCATTCAGAGTTTTGCTAGCATAGTAAATCACATGAAGTAATTTGTTTTCTCGCTGGCCTAGCACAACGCCTATAGCATAATCTGAAGCATCACACATAATTTCAAAGGGTGGGTTCCAGTTAGGTGCCTGGACTATTGGGGCGGTAGTGAGTAAATTCTTAAGCTTCTCAAAAGCCTCTAAACAAGCATCATCAAAGACAACCTTAACATCTTTTGCAAGCAAATTGCGAAGAGGTCTAGAAATCAAGCTAAAATCCTTAATGAATCGACGGTAAAAACTTGCATGCCATAGGAATGACCTAATATCTTTTACGGTTTTTGGGACCTGTAAAGTCTTAATAAGGTCAACTTTGGCTTTGTCTACCTCTATACCCTTTGAAGAAACGATGTGCCCTAATACAATTCATGATGTAACCATGAAATGGCATTTTTCCCAATTAAGCACTAAATTCTCTTCCTTACACCTAGTCAACACTAATGTCAAATGATGCAAGCACTCATCAAAAGATGAACCAAACACTGAAAATCATCCACAAAGACCTCTAAAAACCATTTTACCATATCAGAAAATATGCTCATCATACAACGCTGAAAAGTCGCAGGGGCATTACATTGCCCGAAAGGCATGTGTCTATACGCAAAGGTACCAAAGGGACAGGTAAAAGTGGTTTTCTCTTGGTCTTCTAGGGAAATAACGATTTGATTATATCCGGAGTAGCCATCTAAGAAGCAATAATGACTATGTCCAGCTAATCTCTCTAGCAATTGGTTGATAAAAGGAAGGGGAAAGTGATCCTTCCTTGTGACCTTGTTCAATTTCCTATAGTCAATACAGACACGCTATCCCGTGGTCACTCAGGTTGGGATTAACTCATTATTATCATTCTGGACTATAGTGATACCTGATTTTTTGGGGATAACCTGAACGGGGCTGACCCACTTACTGTCTGAAATTGGGTAGATAATACCCGCATCTAACAACTTAAGCACCTCTTTTCGAACTACCTCTTTCATGTTAGGGTTAAGTCGACGTTGCATCTCCCTAGAAGGTTTGGAGTCTTCCTCTAAATGAATCTGACGCATACACACAGTAGGACTTATACCCTTAATATTTATTATAGTCCACCATAAAGCTTCCTTATTATCTTGAAGTACATTCACTAGCCTACTTTATTGAGGTCTTAATCAGTAATAATCAACTTAAACACTGATAACCTCTTTGGTGTATTGCTGATAACTTTCTATACACTTCTTTTATTACCTTTTTTCCAGTGTGCTGACTCTTTTACTGAGTTGGTTTCATTTGCATGTCTTTTGTTCTCAATTTTAATTCCTAAGCAGGTCCAATTAATGGAGGATGAGTAATTCGAAATGTATATACGACAGTTTTTAAAGTGAGGAGAAGATTACAACTGCAACCCCAAAACAAGTACATCATAAGGCTGTAAGACTGTTTCAAAGGAAAATTTTGGCCATCCAAGATTCTAGCTTATTCGCCATGGTACTTCTTTTTTCTCTTCTTTAAAATATAACTCACTTGGATGGCATCAGATGGGCCTAAAAACACATACTTCAGGGTATCTGGTAATGGTTTGAGGTCCAATTTAGGGGGCTCTTCTAAAGAAGGAATTAGGGTAGTCTCAGAAACTGGTAATGGTTCGAACCTAGCCTTCCATCAATCAGTGTCTACCATAGGGGTAGAATCTAATAGAGCATTTACTTGTTCAATAGTGCTATAGTCGTCAAAATCTAAACCAAAATGGGATAGACAACTTTCTAATGGGTCTTCAGACAAAATGTTTGGTAATGACTCCTGAACTAAGGCTTCTATCATGTTCACCTCTTCAACACATGTGTCATCTAGCTCATAAGGTAGCCATCGACATTAAAAATGTTCATCTCCATAGTCATATTACCAAAAGGTAAATTCATCACACCATTTCGACAGTTAATGATCGCATCAGACGTAACTAAAAATGGGCGACCTAAAATCACAGGTATCTGGTTCTCTGGGTCGGGGACAGGTTGGGTATCTAGCACAACAAAATCAACTGGATAAATAAACTTGTCGACCTCAATGAGAACATCCTCGATAACAACTCGAGGAATTTTAACAGACCTATTAGCTAACTGTAGTGTCATCTGAGTAGGTTTCATTTCACCAAGTCCTAGCTGTAAGTACACATGGTATGGAAGTAAGTTCACACTGGATCCTAAGTCAAGTAAAGTTTTTTCTACCCGAAAGTTACCTATTGTGCAAGCAATGGTAGGGGAACCTGGGTCTTTGTACTTTGGAGTTGTGGTGTTCTGAATAATTGAACTTACGTGACTAGCTAAAAAGGCTTTCTTATGGACGCTAAGTTTTCGCTTTCGCGTACACATATCCTTAAGGAACTTGGCATAAGCAGGAATTTGCCTAATTGCATCTAATAAAGGAAGGTTTATGGTAACTTGCTTAAAAACCTCCAATATGTCATTAAAGTTCGATTCCTTCTTTGTTGGTACTAATAGCCGGGGAAATGGGGCTCTAGGCATAGAATCAGATCTCTCAGGAACCGAATTGGCATCATCAGAAATTTTATCAGTCCCCTCAGCTAGTGGTGGTCCTGAGGGGTGAAATCCTGAGGGGTGAACTACAGTATGTTCACTATCGGGTATGGTTACCTTATTGTCTACAACTCTACCACTCTTAATGGTTCTAATAGCATTCAATTGATTCGATTGTTTTGCACCTACTTCATGAACTTCTCTAGGATTGAGATTAGTCTGACTAGGGAACCTTCCGTTATCTCTCTCACTTAAGGTTTTAGCTATCTGGCTGACTTGAAGTTCTAACTTAGCAAGGGTCTGAGCATTAGTTTAAAAGTTCTGCTGTTTTCCTGTTGAAAACTAACTTGGCTCTTTACTAACATTTCCTGGCTCTGTGATAACATATCCTGGCTCTTTCTTAATATACTAAGAGATTCCTCTAAGCTAGTCATTCTATTCTCTGAAGGGTTCTGAAACTGACCTGAAGAGTTCTTATTTGAACCAAAACCTAGGGGAGCATTAGAATTACTAAACTGACCTTGACTCTGGCCCTTAGACCATGAAAAGTTTGGATGGTTTCTCCAACAAGGATTATAGGTTTCTGAATATGGGTCAAACTTTTGACGGTTATCGAATCTAGTGTTATTATAAAGAGCATTGGCTTGCTCTTCATTATTCTGGCCTTCCCAAAAAGGCTCCACTCTACCACTAGTGTGACCCAATTCTAAATCTTCTAACCTTTTCGCTATAGCAGCAATTTTGGCATATGATTCAAAGCCTCCTTCTACCCTATTAACGTTTCCTCTGCCTAGAAGAAATTTTTTCTGGGGTTCCTTACTATATTCCCATTGTTGGGTCTTTTCGGCGGTTTCATTCAAAAATGTCATCGCTTCATCAACTGTTTGGTTTTCAAACCCACATGTACACATAGATTCTACTGTGGTTGTAGTGGGATAATCTAAACCCTCATGAAGGATCTGAACTAACCTAACCTTTTCTAAACCATGATGAGGACATTGCGTTAACAAATCATTGAACCTTTCCAAATACCTATATAAAGATTCTCCCTCTTGTTGAGAAAACGTGCAGATTTGCGTCCTAATAGACGATGTTTTGTGCCTAGGGAAAAACTTGTTCAAAAAGGCAGATGTAAGTTGTTCATATGTTTCGGTTGACCCGGAAGCCAAACTATATAGCCACGATTTAGCTTTATCTTTCAGGGAAAAAGGGAATAACCTAAGTTTCAAAGCATCATCATCAAGGTTCTAATCTTTAGGGTACTACAAATTTCCTCAAAGTCCCTAACATGGAAATAGGGGTTTTCATTTTCTTTCCCTAAAAAGATTGGGAGCATCTGTAAGGTCCCAGGTTTAAGTTCATAATTTGCTTCCGTTTCAGCTAACCTGATACACGAGGGACGAGTAGTCCTAGTCGGATTCAACAAAGCTTTCAAAGTTGCCATTTCTGGCACTATAGGAGTCCTCTCACCAAAAGAGGGATGTTCAAAACTAGGTTGTCCAAGAATAGAGATTTTTAAATTAAGGTAATCAAGATCCTTGTTTCCTAATATAGAACCACTATGTTTTTCTTTAACAAACCGACCAAATGCGTCTCTTTTATGTTCAGGCATACACAAGAATTCAACAAAAATCCGTGCACATGCAAATGCTGGGCTCACTAATTTAGGTAAGCTTGGGTTACCACAGCAAAATATACCCAAAGGTACGAGGCTGAAGTTTGTGGACTTTCAACTGGTAACTCCCATAAGGCCCAAGGCACGGGTTCAGCTTACTAATCCACGAGTTTTCATAAACTCGGTGATCTGACGAGGGATGCAATTGGTATGTGCAACTGTGTTTTGTTTTTTTATAATAAGCAAAAATAAACAAGCAAGCAACAAAAATAATTACAAGTCCAAAATAAAGAAAATAAAACTAACAAAAATAAACAAATTCTAAAATAAATATAGAGTCTTGGATTTTTTGCAACTTTATGGCAAGTCCAACTTTCCACCTTCCGTTTCAAGCAAAACCTGCACACGAAAAACAAAAATACCCAAAGTAAAATCAAAGAAAATAAAAATAAAAATCTAAAACCTAAACCTAAGAAGAAAAATAAATCTAAAACCCTAAAAACAAGTCCGCGTCGCCAGCGCCAAAAATAGATGCAATTTTTTAATGTTGTTGTAAAGTGGTAAGAAAGATTCGTTCAACTCGAACTTGTGAAGGATGATTTTTAGATTTAAATAGAACTAGAAAATTCAAAATAAGTTGTATCAAGATTTTAGAAACACTAAGGCTCAAGATTACACCAATCTCCAATTTTTATGTGATTTAATCTAATCAATATTCATGCAATTCTTTTTCGTTTAAAGCGATTCTAATATGTGCAAAAGTAGATTTTCAACGTAACAATTGTAAATCTGAAGCATAGAATATCAAGAACTCTAGGTTAAGCATGCTCTATCAAAAGACATCACAACTATTCAATTATAATCCTTAAAACTATTTTTATTTAAGGCACAAAATCATATAAGAAATTGCAAAAATAATTAAAAATAGAAATTACCACACAAAAATTGGAAAAATGGCTTCCTCGTCGCCCTAGCAATGGGGTTTAGCTCCTCATATTAATCTCGTTCTCTAAATACATGTTTATAGCCCAAAAGTTGATTAAAAATGATGAAGAGGTATAAAGCAGTGTGTTTGTAACAGATATAATTGTTACGAACCACTGCTACAGAGAACTCTAACAGCAGAACTGTTGCGAACTGGAATTAATTCTAACAGAAATTGTGACAAATGGTGTTGAGTTTGAAAGAAAAGGCCGCAGATTCTGCTACTTTCTTCTTTTGATGTTTTGTGTTCTTCTTCGTCCTCTTCTCTGCAACTCTGATTTTCTTCTCTGTTGGGTTCTAAAGTTCTCTGCACCTATTCCAAAGTTTACGTGATGCCTCTCTGACCTCCCAAGAGCTCATATATATAGCACAGCAACCCTAAATCCCAATGAAATCTCTTTTTCTTCTTACACCTCAAGTCTCGGGATTTTCTTCCCTTCTTTATGGTTTCTACGCGTCCTGTCTTTATCCGAGTTCCAAATATAGAGTAATAGAATCAGGGACCATATTGCTTTCCCAAACCAATCACCCATAATCCCGATATCTTTTCACTTCTCTGTATTATCGAACCGAAGATATATGGCCACTTTCTCGCACTTGGATTGACTGTTAGCCTTGTTTTAGCGTAACAGGCCATTACCCAGTCCAACTCGATAACCAAATCCGAATATAACTCTCCCAAAACTCTTCCAGCAACTACGCAGGTAAAACTCCCCATGTTTTGTCCGTTTATCTTCCTCCTTTTTCGAATCCGGAGCCTCTACACATCCTGTTTGACCAAGACAGGATTGTACTGAATCAATTCGAGCAACAAATCAAATATCCAAATATCATCGTTCTGCAAATCACGCCGCAACTGAATCTTTTGAATTCAGTTTTTTCGCCAAAAACGTGAAGAAGAAAAGGGTTGCCCCCTATCCAGAGTAGGGGTGTGAATAGCAGCTGTCTTGGGGGGTGACATGAAGGTTCCCCTTATCCAAACGGTGGGTTCCAATAATAATTCCTCCGGGTGCTTTAGACAACCTTTCGAGCCGATTTTTCCAAAAATGCTTATTGGCCAAAAATACCTACACACATAAAACACCATAATAAGTACAAAAATGAGCCCTAACAATATGTATAATCGAGACAAATCAGACACAAAAATGTGTCTATTAGGCCCTTGACATCAATTGAGAAATCTTGAATTAACTTCAGAACACGCTAGAAGAATAAATTCCACATATCACGAACCATTTGACTCCGACTCCTTGCTGCCTTGTAAGAAATCATAAGATTAACGTTAGCATTAATACCAAGAATGTTTGAAATCCAATTCCAGACACGAGCAGCAAAACTGCACTTGTTAGAGCATTGCTCGGTTGAACCCACCAAGCGTTGGTATGTCAAGTTTGGTTGTCATATTTTAGTGAATCAAAACTCATTTAAAGAGTCGCTTGATTATGTACTAGAGTCAACTTCGTATAGGTTAGCTTGAAAGTATTAGGATATGAGACATTACAAGTATTGCGAAGACTTGAAGAAGTGAAGAAGCTACAACGACAACATCATCCTTCCACTTGAGGTTAGTGATATTTGACTTGAACTGTTTCATTCCCTAACGTATCTTTCAAGTCGTGCAAATTGAAAACAAAATCACAAGCATGAACACTCTAGTTAGACATAGTATTAAGGAATACAATACAAGGTTTATTGCTTAACCATTAAACTTTGTAGATAAGACATCGATATAATCGTTTAAATGCTATTGTGATTATGTATGGGTATGAGGTGAGGATTTCATCCTAGGAAACAATGTTTTACATGTGTTTTAAGGAAGTAAATTGGTAGGCTTAGAAATATGATTGCCTAGAATGTAAACTGCAAGTGCACAGTGCCTATTGGAGGCAGGGCAAGTACAGGTCGATCCACAGAGATTTGGGGTTGTGTAAGTTGATCTCAAGGCTTTACTAAACTGATTTCTAAGGGGGTTATCACAAATATGGGTTTGTTGGGTGTCGATACGACTAAATGGAGTTGTGTTTGTAAACTAAGGCAACAACTAATCACTAGGTGTTGTAAACAGTTGGGAAAGTTACTAGGATGGTCGATTCCACCCTCTAATCTTATGCTAAGGTAATGCAAAGTCTCATTTTGTTCTTGTGCCTTCCCTTGAAGGCCTTAAATGGATGTTTGATTAACTAACTCTCCTTACTTACCCCTAGTATCAATGGTCTTCTTACAGTACCATTGATCACAGGTGAGTTTAGTTCAATAGCTAACTATAATCCTAAACATTACACAAATCAAGAACAAAATGAGAATTCACTTAACTTCACATTAAATCAGGGGGTTTCATCTATACCCTAGTCAAATGATTTAAAACATCATGTAAACACTAAAACAGAATTGAAATTGAATTCATAAAACAAAACCCTAAAAAATTCACTCCCCCACTCACATGAAGAACACCTCCATTTATACCTCACAATCACTCGAACAGGCAATTAATGAAAAACCCAGACCTCTCCCCTCTTCGATTTCGGCTCTGAACTCCATTAATTTGATGTTGAGAAAAACCCTAGCTCCAACTATCTCTAACTTAGCTTCTAGGGTTGGAGAAGCTATGATGGAGATAGTTTGATCTAGAGCGGCGGAGTAGGCGGTAGTGGTGGCTGTGTTGTTGCTGCTGGTGTCAGGGGATGGAGGAGCTCTGCAAGTGTCGGGGAGAAAGAAAAGAGAAATGGATAAGGGCGTGTTTGGTTCGGTGGCTAAGGGGTAGGCGGCTTGGGTGTGAAGCGGATGCATCGAGTGATGATGAGAGGGACGGAGCGACCGTTGGATGTGGAAGGGTCAGATCTGGCGGCTCAGGATAGGTTGGGCTTTGGATCCGGGTTATGGGCCGGGTCTTGGATTGCTCTAGCCTATGTCTTATAAATGGGTTGCTACTTGTTGAGTTGCAACTGATGCGCGCGCGGGATTTGGCTTTCTGCTCCATAGACGCTCGTCTCCAATTTTCTGCTCTTTTGGCTCCTCAATTTCTCCGAGCTTTATTTACTACCTAAAAACACAAAATTAATTAGTACAAATATTTATTCTTGAAAACTGGAAAAATACAGAATTTGGGATAATATCTGATTTCTGAGCACAAAAGATGAGTTAAATGCCAATAAAAAGGTGTAGAAATATGCAATATTTGGCACTCATCAAATACCCCCAAACCTGAATTTTACTTGTCCTCAAGTGAAAAGTAAATTAAGAAATCCTAACTATACCACTATCGCTGGTCTCTCGAACGCATTTAGCGTATGCACTAAGCCTTTAAACCCCTAGGTGTCCCTAGTGGACGAGTTGTAATCTCGTGAGGGTTTACCAGAGGTGTACCCACCAAACCTTCTCCAACTTCAGAGCGTAAAAGAGTCTCAAGCATCCAAGGAGCTATGAGGACATAGAGTTTCTGCATGCTAGTAACACGAAGTTAGAACTACCAAAGAACGCATTCTCATCCTTAATAGTTGAGCGAGAAGTAACCATACCATCTGAAAGAATTTGGGTTCGAGAGTGATCACAAGCCTCGACTTCTGCCTCACCAATAAGGTTTTATGATAATTGCACTCAAAAAGACCGCTTTTTTAGTCTCTCATGTGCAGGCAGGAATAAAGAGAGAAATCCTGCACACGTTGAAGGTGAGAAGGATAACCTTCCGAAATAATTTCTGGAGACTCCACAAAGTTGTGGACAAAAAGAATCTTTTTCTGATGATCTCTATGAAAGGAAATCAACCATTAGCAAGGATGGGAGTACTCACTTACCTTCTCACCCGATCGGCAATTAACATTACTCTCTCAGCATCCATAGAAACGTCTTCAATCTTCGGTCTTCGGTCTTCAACTGTTGATGATGAACTTCTGAACTTCACAAAAACTTGACAATTTGTAACTTTTCTTTTCAAATTTCCTTGTTGCTTGGAATTTTTTTTTTTTTTTTTTTTCTTGAATTCTTCTTCTTTACCATGGTGGTACCAAAACTAAGAAAATAAACTACAATATATATACATTATTTTTTTTTATTTTTTTTTAAGAAATTTACATGAAATGAAAATAACAATAAAAACAATGAAACTACTAACTCCATGGATGAAGGACTATATCACTCAATTTTCCGTAACTTGTATTGTCTTGATTTCATAAACTTCACTAATTCTCATCTTATTTTCTTTTCTTTGAATTGTTGCATGTAAACCTTGGACTATTTCAACTTTTCTTCAAATATTTTGATGTTGCTCTGCTCGCTGACGATGATGTGTTTCTATGGATCTGTTGATGTTGTTGAGAGAGAGAGAGTGATGCTAATTGCAAATCGAACTACAAGAAGGAGTTTTCATCTTTAAACGTCACCCTCATGATTGACAAAATTAGCACTCAAGAGATCAAAAATAGTCTTTGAAAGTGGTGCGAAGTTGGGTAGCTCACCATTCCTACCCGGAATTGACGTACGGTGACACACACTCTAATGATTTTTTAGAAAGTCACAAAAATGAAGGTCGGTGCCTCGCTTGATGTAAAAATGGGTAGTCTCCACTATGGGTGATCACAATTCTACTACCGAATATCTATACAGTACCTAATTCGCCCTCCGGCATGGTTAAATCCAACTTTAACGCTCTAATCAACTAAGAAACCCGATTGTGTTCTCCAGTACTTCCAAATTCAGTTATTTCGGTCAGACTCTTTATGTAAACATAGCTAGAAGCATGCTAGTGACTCTAAGATCTCTAAAAGTTGGAGGTTTTTATGTACATATTTACAAAGAGTTTTGAATTTTTTTTTTTTTAGAAAATAAAAGACTAAAAACTCTATATGCAAATCACACCCCCAAACCTAAATCTAACATTGTCCCCAATGTATCAACAGATGATAAGAATTTAAACAGTCACATACCATGAGAACTATGTTGAGTGGAGAAAAGGGAAGAGATTACCGGATGTACAAGGATGGTGCTAAACCATAGAGGGTGAATGTTTTGAAAGCAAACAACATGGGCGCAAGACAAAAAGTTTGGTTAGCACACATAAAAACTATGCAAAAAGAAAAAGAAAAGGGAAAGAGAATGGATTTTTAGTCCATATGTATGTACAAAAGTGAACTAGTTTAGTCCACATAGATGGGGTCTTCGTGTCGACGGTCTCAACTTCGGTGGAAGATGCTCCGTAAATGGTTTCAATCTCTGACCATTGACTTTGAAGATGTTCTTGGTTGCTGGGTTTTCGATTTCAACAGCTCCATGGGGGAAAACGGTACGTACCAAGAATGGTCCTGACCATCGAGAACGTAACTTTCATGGAAACAAATGCAAACGAGTGTTGTACAATAAAACTTTTTGACCAGGTGTGAAGGACTTGCGCAGAATGCGCTTGTCGTGAAACACTTTCATTCTTTGTTTGTACATTTTGGCACTATCATATGCATCATTTCTCAATTCTTCTAACTCATTGAGTTGAAGTTTTCTTTGGGTACCAGCTTTATCAAGATCAAAATTCAACTTCTTTACAGCCCAATATGCACGATGTTCTAACTCTACAGGTAGATGACAAGCTTTACCGTACACAAGTCTGTAAGGTGACATCCCAATGGGAATCTTGTATGCAGTTCTATAGGCCCACAAAGCATCATTTAAGCGCAAAGACCAATCTTTCCTAGAAGGATTAACAGTCTTCTCAAGAATATGCTTAATTTCCCTATTAGAAACTTCTACTTGGCCACTGGTTTGAGGATGGTAAGGTGTTGCTACCTTATGAGTGATTCCATACTTGCGCACAAGTGATTCAAAGGGTCTATTGCAAAAATGACTACCTCCATCACTGATTATTGCTCTAGGTGTTCCAAAACGGGAGAAAATGTTTTCCTTAAGAAAAGAAAGAACAACTTTATGATCATTTGTTTTGGATGCAATGGCTTCTACCCACTTAGAGACATAATCAACAAAGAACAAGAATGTATAACTTACCTTCAGAGTTAGGAAATGGACCCATGAAATCAATACCCCACACATCAAATAGCTCAACAATCAAAATGGGTTGTAAGGGCATCATGTTTCTCTTAGAGATACTTCTTAATTTCTGGCATCGGTCACAAGCAACACAAAAAGCATGGCTATCCTTAAACAGTGTTGGCCAATAGAAACCGCTCTGCAAGATATTTACAGCAGTTTTCTTGGCACTAAAGTGGCCTCCACATGCATGGTCATGACAGAAAGAGATGACATCCCTTTGTTCAGAATTGGGGACACATCTCCTAATGATTTGGTCTTGGCAGTACTTAAACAGATATGGGTCATCCCAAAGGAAATGTTTAACTTCAGCCAAGAACTTAGAACGGTCTTGTTTAGACCAATGCAAGGGTATTCTACCTGTAGCAAGGTAGTTCACAATATCAGCAAACCATGGCATTTCAGACACAAGCATCAATTGTTCATCAGGGAATGATTCTCTAATCAGCACGGATTCATCAACAGATTCAACATTCAACCTAGACAAGTGATCAGCAACAATATTTTCCGACCCTTTCTTATCTCGAATTTCGAGGTTGAACTCTTGTAACAAGAGTATCCATCGAATTAGACGAGCCTTAGCATCTTTTTTTAGACAAAAGATATTTCAATGCAGCATGGTCAGAATATATGATGACTTTAGACCCTATCAAATAAGATATAAACTTATCTAATGCAAACACAACAGCTAGCAACTCTTTCTCAGTTGTGGAATAATTCAGTTGAGCATCATTAAGTGTTTTACTAGCATAATAGATCACATAAGGAAGTTTGTCTACTCGCTGGCCCAAAACAGCTCCTACAGCATAGTCAGACGCATCACACATAATTTCAAATGGTAATGTCCAGTCAGGTGGTCTGACTATAGGGGCAAATGTAAGGAGAGCCTTCAGTTGCTCCCATGATTCCTTACAAGCATCATCAAAGACAAATGCAACATCTTTTGCAAGAAGATTACACAAAGGTCTTGAAATTTTACTAAAGTCTTTGATGAATCGGCGGTAAAAACCCGCATGGCCTAAGAATGATCTTATGTCCCTCACAGAACGAGGTTGAGGCAAGTGTTGAATAAGATAAACCTTGGCTTTGTCTACTTCTATGCCTTTTTCCGAGATGATATGCCCTAAAACAATGCCTGAGTTAACCATGAAATGACATTTTTCCCAATTCAAAACCAAATTCTTTTCCTTACATCTAACCATCACACGAGTAAGATGATGCAAACATTCATCAAAATAAGACCCAAACACAGAAAAATCATCCATGAAAATTTCAAGAAACTTATCTACCATGTCAGAAAATATGCTCATCATGCAACGTTGAAAAGTAGCGGGTGCATTACACAACCCAAAAGGCATACGACGGTAAGCAAATGTTCCATAAGGACGGGTAAATGTGGTCTTCTGTTGGTCTTCGGGTGCTATGTGAATTTGGTTGTAGCCCGAATAGCCATCTAAGAAACAATAGTGACTATGTTTTGCCAACCTTTCCAGCATTTGGTCAATGAAGGGAAGGGGAAAATGGTCTTTCTTTGTTACTGTGTTCAATTTTCTATAATCAATACAAACTTTCCACTCAGTGGTCACACGGGTAGGGACAAGCTCATTCATTTCATTTTGAACTACAGTAATGCCAGACTTTTTGGGTACCACTTGAATGGGACTGACCCACTGGCTATCTGGAACTGGGTAAATAATACCCGCATCAAGCAATTTCAAAATCTCACCTTTGACAACATCTCTCATATTGGGGTTAAGTCTTCTTTGCATTTCCCTAGATGGTTTAGTGTTCTCTTCAAGATTTATGTGATGCATGCAAATTGTGGGACTTATACCTTTAAGATCTGAGATGGTCCAACCTAAGGCTCCTTTATGTTCTTTAAGTACTTCTAAAAGTTGACTTTCCTGTTCAGTGTCTAAACATGATGCAATAATCACAGGGTAAAGTATCGAAGGACCTAAGAAAGTATACTTCAAAGTATCGTAATGGTTTCAAATCAAGCTTAGGTGGTACATCAAGAGGTGGGGCGATTTGGAATCGAGAGTGGAAGTGGTTCCACCGCATTCTCGCCATTTAGCAATATCCATGGGTGGAACAGATTCAAGCAAAGAGTGAATTTCACCAATGTACTTAGACTCAAAGAGATCTAAGTCAAAGTTATCTAAACATGCTTGAAAAGGGTCCACTGACAAAATGTCGGGCAATGAGTCTTGGATCAGACTCTCAATCATGTTAATCTCATGCAAATCAGTATCATCACAATCAATGGGTTGTTGACTAGTGTTAAAAACATTAAGCTCTACGGTCATGTTACCAAAAGATAATTTCAATACTCCATTACGACAATTGATGATGGCATTGGACGTCGCCAGGAAAGGACGTCCTAAAATCACAGGAATGTGATTACTTGGGTTTCGCACGGGTTGAGTATCTAAGACGATGAAGTCTACAGGAAAGAAAAATTTATCAACCTTGATTAACACATCTTCAACAATACCACGAGGGATTTTCACAGATCTGTCCGCTAATTGTAGCGTAACAGGTGTGGGCTTCAGCTCCCCAAGGCCCAGTTGCACATACACATAGTATGGAAATAGATTCACACTTGCTCCTAAGTCTAGTAACGCCTTTTCGACCACATGGTCACCTATGGTGCATGTAATTGTTGGACTACCTGGGTCTCTAAACTTAGTTGGAATCTTGTTTTGGATTATTGAGCTCACTTGCTCAGTGAGAAAGGCACGCTTATGCACGTGAAGCTTTCGCTTTTGTGTGCACAAGTCCTTCAAAAACTTAGCATAGGTGGGTATTTTTCTGATTCTTCGAGAAATGGAATGTTTATGTTAACTCGTTTGGACATTTCCAAAATCTCGTTGTATTGGTTACCCCCTTTCTGCTGCACCAACCTTTGTGGGAATGGAGCAACAGGTGCATGACTTGGCAAAGAAACATCTATATCAGTAGGGCTTTTAGTTTTATCAACATGCTCAGATTCTTTCTCTACAATAGATGTTTTCTGCGGTGTTATGTGTACTGGTGAGTCTGATTTAGACTCGCTTGACGGTGGTACACCTACATTGTTCTCAAAAACTCTACCACTACGGAGAGTGGTGACAGCATTCGCATGACTATGTGAAGTTTCATTGCAGGTTGAAGTGCCTGCCTGAAACACATTCTTTGGATTTTGTTGGGGTTGACTAGGAAGTTTGCCTTTTTCTCTCTCATTCAATGCATCACAGATTTGACCCATTTTAAGTTCTAGACTTGTGAAACGTTGGTCGGTAGTTTTCTGAAGTTGTGAAAGATTTTGGGTTAACAGACCGACACAGTCTTCAAAGCTAGGCTTTTTCTCTACAGGGTACTGAGTATGGGGCTGTACTTGGGGGTTTCTAGGATATGAGTATCCTTGGTTGTTATTTGTTGTTCCCCCTTGTACAGGCCCTTTAGACCATGAGAAGTTAGGGTGATTCCTCCACCCTGGGTTGTAGGTTTGAGAATACGGGTTGTTCTCTTGCCTATGGTACAATGCATTGGCTTGCTCGGTTTTAGACTCTTGAAATGCATGTAAGTGGGACAGTTGTCCACTAAGTGGTCAGAGCTATGGCATGCGGCACAAGTGGCCATTTCAATTTGGTCACGGAGAGTAGGGGCATTAGATTTCACATTCTTCTGCAACTCAAGCACTTCTATTCTCCTAGCCAAAGATGCCATTTTTGCATTTCCCTCAAAGTCAGACTCGATTCTATGAACATTACCTACAGGGGTAGTCCTTTTTGGTTCACGGATGGACTCCTACTGTTGAGTCTTTTCAGCGACTTCGATTAAGAAAGTCCAAGCCTCATCAGCACTCTTGTCAATAAATGCACCATTGCACATTGACTCGACTGTGGTTCGGGTCCTAACATCTAGACCCTCATACAAGATTTTCACGAGTCTCCATTTTTCAAAACCATGGTGGGGACATTGGAGCAATAATTCATTGAATCTCTCCAAATATTTTGCTAGAGTTTCGTCTTCTAATTACACAAAACCATTTAGACTTTGGCGAATTGTCGCCGTCTTATGGTTGGGGAAAAACTTTTTGAAAAACTCTTTTGTGAGATCATCCCATGTTCTAATGGACTGTGGTTGTAGGGTATGAAGCCATGACTTGGCTTTTTCTTTTAGAGAAAAAGGAAACAATCTCAGTTTGAGGGACTCTTCTGGCATTTGGTTAAAACGCAGAGTCCCACAAATATCTTCAAAATCTCTCACATGGTGGTAGGGGTTTTCAACATCAACCCCTCTAAACACGGGTAACATGTGAATGGTGCTTGCTTTCAGTTCAAACTGACACGCATCAGCTGGCAGAATGATGCAAGAGGGCTGGGTTGCCCTAGTTGGGTACATGTAGTCCTTGAGACTACGGGGTGGGTTTGGTTCATCACCCATAGTTTCCGATGGGTCTGGGCTTTCTGTTGAAGAACTGGGTATGTTGACAATTTCGTCCGGTCGGATTCTAACTAGTCGATTTTTTTGGTCTCGAAAAGACACGATCATAGCCATCGAGCATGTTAACACGCATACAACCAATCACTTTCAACACAGATAAGCAAAAATGACACACCAATAAAACACCAGTCCTTGGAATTCAAGCACACAGAAGTGCTGGTTGTTGCTGTTAGAGAGTGCACAGCATTGGTTATGCTGGACTGCACAGCACTGCTTCTTAGGTGCACAAGAAAAGCAAAATTGTGTGAGGTGCACAGGGCAGATGGGTTATGCTCACTCAAGGTGAAGCATGTGCTGGTTTGTGTGTGAAATACAACTAGCTACTGCTAACACAATTCCTGCTACTTAACATTCATTCAAGTACCAAAGGCTCACACACAATTTACAGATGATGGTTCACAGATTTAAATGCAGCAGTTGCACAATTTCAACACTTTACACAATATGCTACAGAGTGTCAACAAGGTCAGTTGACCTCAAAATTCACAGAGTATGATTCAAGGAGTATGAGCAGGTCACTAACAAGTTAAATATGACTTCTCAGCATTGCTAATAACAAATCAGTTACCCAACAGTTCACTCAAGGCCACAGGATTTCACACAAATTACAGATATTGCAGGGGTTGAGCAATGCTCAGCAAAGTATCAACAGTTTTAGTTGATGTCAACAGGGCCAGTTGATGTTATAATTTTCACAGATTATGCTCAAAGATTGCAGGGCAGATGGCTCAATAGGGTTTGTCAACAGGTTTGCAGGCTTGCACAAGTGAAGATAACAGCTAACTTGGGCTAACAGGTTGCAGCTCAAGCTCAACAGCTACATGGGCTGGAGTTAAGCTCAGTCCTTGTCGAGGCCAAGGATTCACAGCACAGAACACACCAAAACAAGGATTTCAGGTATGGATTAATTCTTACCAAAGCGGTGGTTTATCGTGCAATCGTGGTAATGCTGTGTGAGCTACAATCGACTCGGGGTGATTGTTCAAAGAAGGTGACTAATTTATCATGCAAGCATGGTTCACATATGCACATACAGAGATACTCAGCCATATTTCAGTGTTGCACAGATCAGCAGAATAGTAATGTGTAGAGCAGTGAGGTAAAGCTCATGAAAGTGATGACAAATTCACATGTGCATACAGGTCAGCACAAAGAGATATCAAAATCAGCTAGCCTGTATGTAATTCAACTATCATAGAGTCATTCAGATGAAAACCAGCAATTGTTCAGCATGCAAACATGGAGTATCACACACAAACACTAAAGACCAGCAGGGTTAGAGGGTGATACAACCGATAAAAATCGGGTTTAGGCAATTCCACAATCGTCCTGCGCCTTTGTCTTCTCTTCTTTGAGTTTATGCTCCAGCTTTAGCAGCACAGGTACCTGTAAGCTCAACAAAGCAACCTCAGTTCCTATAATTGAGTGGAAGGAATAAAAATGAAAGGGCACTAAAGCTGAAGTTACATATGCAGAGTATGTGAATGCAAGTGCAACTCATGCAGCAGCTGACACAACATAGGGGGAAAAGGAGAAAAAAAAATGAACTGTGATATACAAAAATGCTGGTATGATACAGGACTATGCAGGTAAATAGAGAAGATGAAATATAGAGCACAAAATGGAATAGCTAAGGTGCACTGGGATGAACCAAATGCAAATTTTTATAAGCATGTGGATTGCACTAAGTCACAGAATGCTGTTATACTAAAAAGAAACTAACTTAACTGAAAAAAAGTTATAGCTAGAACTTCAAGAACAATATGCAGATGATGGAAAGAGCAAAAGAGACTTAACTAGATGCAATATGCGTAATGATGGTTTAATGATTAAGTTACACTACAGCACAAAAAGTAAAAAGAAACAGAAACATACTAACAAAATGTAACTATGATGTAGAATGAGACAAGACAGATTCAACAAAGACAATAAACTTACAAATGCAAGATGAATATGCAGGTTGCACAGCTAAGTTATACTAACAACAGTAGATAAATAAAGGAAGTTTCTAACACATATATACAAAGGTAAATTGAAAATCAGTAAAGAAAGCAAATTATCAACTTAGCAACACTACCAAATCCCCGGCAGCGGTGCCAAAAACTTGGTAGGCTTAGAAATGTGATTGCCTACAATGTAAACTGTAAGTGCACAGTGCCTATTGGAGGCAGGGCAAGTACAGGTCGATCCACAGAGATTTGGGGTTGTGTAAGTTGATCTCAAGGCTTTACTAAACTGATTTCTAAGGGGGTTATCACAAATATGGGTTTGTTGGGTGTCGATACGACTAAATGGAGTTGTGTTTGTAAACTAAGGCAACAACTAATCACTAGGTGTTGTAAACAGTTGGGAAAGTTACTAGGATGGTCGATTCCACCCTCTAATCCTATGCTAAGGTAATGCAAAGTCTCACTGTGTTCTTGTGCCTTCCCTTGAAGGCCTTAAATGGATGTTTGATTAACTAACTCTCCTTACTTACCCCTAGTATCAATGGTCTTCTTACAGTACCATTGATCACAGGTGAGTTTAGTTCAATAGCTAACTATAATCCTAAACATTACACAAATCAAGAACAAAATGAGAATTCACTTAACTTCACATTAAATCAGGGGGTTTCATCTATACCCTAGTCAAATGATTTAAAACATCATGTAAACACTAAAACAGAATTGAAATTGAATTCATAAAACAAAACCCTAAAAAATTCACTCCCCCACTCACATGAAGAACACCTCCATTTATACCTCACAATCACTCGAACAGGCAATTAATGAAAAACCCAGACCTGTCCCCTCTTCGATTTCGGCTCTGAACTCCATTAATTTGATGTTGAGAAAACCCCCTAGCTCCAACTATATCTAACTTAGCTTCTAGGGTTGGAGAAGCTATGATGGAGATAGTTTGATCTAGAGCGGCGGAGCAAAGCGGGCTGTGGTGGCTGCGTTGTTCTTTGCTGGTGTCAGGGGAAGGAGATGGTGGTGGTGAAGTCGGCTCTGAGAGTTTGGTCGGGAGAGAAGAGAAGAGGGATGGAGGAGCTCTGCAAGTGTCGGGGAGAAAGAAAAGAGAAATGGATAAGGGCGTGTTTGGTTCGGTGGTTAAGGGGTAGGCGGCTTGGGTGTGAAGCGGATGCATCGAGTGATGTTGAGGGGGACGGAGCGACCGTTGGATGGGGAAGGGTCAGATCTGGCAGCTCAGGATAGGTTGGGCTTTGGATCCGGGTTATGGTCCGGGTCTTGGATTGCTCTAGCCTATGTCTTGTAAATGGGTTGCTACTTGTTGAGTTGCAACTGATGCGCGCGTGGGCTTTGGCTTTCTGCTCCATAGACGCTCGTCTCCAATTTTCTGCTCTTTTGGCTCCTCAATTTCTCCGAGCTTTATTTACTACCTAAAAACACAAAATTAATTAGTACAAATATTTATTCTTGAAAACAGGGAAAATACAGAATTTGGGATAATATCTGATTTCTGAGCACAAAAGATGAGTTAAATGCCAATAAAAAGGTGTAGAAATATGCAATATTTGGCACTCATCATAAATTCATGAACTTGTTTTGTGAATCGAAAAGGAAATCGCCAGGCGTTATTGGTATTGTTATTCATTGCATATCTTGTGAACAACCAATATGTGTGATGAGTATAACCGCTCATGACTTGTTTGTGTTCTTGGTAAAACTATTCACAAATGCCTGACTTTTGTATTGGTATGACTTTTATTAGTGAAACCGATCTTAAGTAATCACGTGAGATGGTATGATCGAGTTTATGATTTTGTGTAAGACCGACTCTGGGTAAAGGGGAACCGATCCTAGTAAGAGGTGTAACACATCACAAACGGGAATCGATCCTTGTATGAGGTGCAGCATGTTTTAGCAGAAAGGGGAACCTATCCTATGGACATGTGCAACACGTTTTTAGGTAAAGGGGAACCGATCCTATGGACATGTGCAACACATTCAAGTTAGATACCATATATATAGAAGCGTCAAGCATCAACAACCTGTTGAAGTGTTTTGGGAACCTCCGGATGAAAATGAACTCCGGATTTGTTGTGATTATGCAGCGCGTGGAAATCCAGGCATTGCCGGAGCTGGAGTGGTGGCTAGAGATGCAAGTTGTTCGGTCCTTGGAGCTATGAGTGGGCAATACGTTGGGGCTTTGGAAGAATTTGTGTTCGTTCAGACTCTTTTGCTGTTGTTCAAGCTTTCAAAAATTCTACTATCCCTTGGTTTTCAAGGAGGAGATGGGTGCAAATCTGTACACATTATGAGTCTATTAGATTCATTCACACTTTTAGGGAGGTTAATTTTTCAGCGGATAAAATGGCTAAGCGTGGATGTCTCTTGGCTAATGAAATGGGATTGCATTATGATGGAAGACCTCTTTTTTTTAATTCAGTTGAATACCCAAATGTTTCTTATTATCGTTTCAAGTAGTTTACAAGTTTTTGGGGTTGCTGTGACCTCTTTTCTTGTAAACTCTTCTTTGTAAATTTGTTATCTATTAATACAATTTTTTGATTTATCAAAAAAAAAAAAAAAAAGTCAACCGAATTTTGGAAAGTTAGTGTGACTATGCACAGTACTCACATGGAGGTAGAACCGAAACTTGTTTTGGTAGAACCGTTAAACCCATGATTGGTGATTGAGTGTTCTTGATCAATCACATAGTTCTTGAAAGTCAGATGAACCAATTCTAAACTTGTTTGGAAGTGTGGCAAATCGGTTTCAAGATTGTAAGTATGAAAAAGGACTTACAGAGTAAGGATGTCGACATACTTTGAACATGTGCAGTAATGCTTTTTTTTAATTGTTCAAAGTTATTCCTTAATAGCTAAAGGAAGAGAATCCCAGGATCGAAACATAAATAAGTTAAGAATCTTTTATTTATGGTTTTTAATTTTATTTTAGGAAAATGAGAATTAGTAATGTGCATTTACTAGTTAAAGATTTTCCAAAGAGATTTTCGGTCAATATTTTGGACAGAGCATTTCCAGGAATTATGAAAACTGAATTTGGAATATATTGCATATCTTGAGAATATTTTCGGTTTTGGAAATTCCTTGGTGTCCAAACTTCCTTGTCTATAAATACTTGAAGTTTTCATTTCTAGCAAATTAATCCTTCGTAACAGCAAACTTCCTCGGTTGTTGTGTTGTTACTGGTGAAGCCGCCTATTCGGAGAGGAGAGTAACCTAATTAGGCGAAATCTCTTACGGCCGCTCAGTTTAAAGTCTTCTTTGGGATTGAGAAGCTCTATTAGTACCGTTGGTGGGAAACTAGATAATTGCGGTTTATCCTGTGTTTTCGATTGATTTGATTGACTAACGGTGGTTGAACTTTGATTGCACCTAGTTTGTTTATGCTTGAGAATCTTCTCTTCTGATATAAGATTCACTCAAACTAGATCAAAGTTTCAACATGGATCTTTAGACTGTTTGTAGATCTAAAGGCGTCTTGTGATAATCCATTGTTACAGACTCCGTTCTGTGCGTGATTGATCACAAGAGATTCAAGTTGTTGTGTGCAGGCGTTTATTGGAGATCTAAGAAGATATGAAGACAAAGAAGATATTGAAGATTTCTGATTTGGGGTTCATAATCTTTGGTGTGCATAATACTTATTTTGGTATACATGATCCAACTATAATCGGCTTATCCTTGTGGTAGATTAGATTGAATAGTTGTGTAGATCGGCATCAATACAATTATTGTGATTAAAAGTATTGATTGCAAAATCTTAACAATTAACTTCGGTAGTTGAGAATAAGATAGATCTAAGAACCTGATGAAGGAGTTTATTGACATAAACAGAAGAGGCTTTGTCGAACTCACATCACTTGGTTGAAGAGAGTTGCTACCAAACAGATTTGTTGTTCCTTTACTGTTTGGAATACCAACCAATGGAATTGTTCCAAGTACGTGACTTATTCATAAGTTGGAGGCGTGGGAATACAGACGGAACTAGGTGAACTATAGGTTTCATTGCTTAGTCTCTATTATACGAAGTTGGTTTGATTTTGTATAGCGGCTTAATCCTGAGAGTATTCAATTCTGGACAAGGTCCCGGGGTTTTTCTGCATTTGCGGTTTCCTCGTTAACAAAATCTTGTTGTGTCTTTTACTTTTCTATTTCCGCAATTATAATTGTTTTTATTATAATTAGAAGTAAAATACACAAACGTTAATTCCTATTTTACTTGATAGTAATCCTATTGTGTTTGGTTAAGTCTGAACCTCTTATCAAGTAAACATACTTCGTTGTTGTATTGTCTCGATCTCGTATCCATAGACGATCACACGAAGTGTGAACCGATTAGTTGTATTGTCTCGACTCAGTCCATAGACAATCATTTTCGGAGAAAGGACTTATAGATAGGAAACATTTTAGCTTTAGGTATATTTGGGTACCCTCACCTTTTCAATTGGTATCAGAGCAGGCAAACATGAAAAGATCTAACAATCTGTGTTTGGTGCGATCCAACCTATAAGGATGAACTCGAGTTCTCATGAATCGACTTCAATTAACGTACCTCCAAGATTTGACGGAACAAACTATCTATGGTGGAAATTTGCTATGAGATCTTTTCTTCAATCACGCTACTTTAATACTTGGCTATTAGTCGTCGATGGTTATATTCGTCCAAAGATAGAAAATTCAGAAACTGAGTTTAAACGCTTAGTAGATTTTTTAAACGAAGAAAAGGGGCTTGCAAAGCAGAATTCAAATGGTTTGAATGCTATAATACATGCTGTAAGTCGTGATCCACAACATCATGTATCAACATGTCAAACTTCAAAAGAAGCTTGGGATAATCTGCAGATCGTATTCGAAGGAAACACTTCAGAGAAAGAATCTAGACTTCAAACTCTTACGTCAGACTGGGAAAACCTTCGAATGGATGACAACGACACTTTTGAAGAGTTTCATCTTAAACTCTCTGAGATAATTAATGCCTCTTTCTCTCTTGGAAAGACTATCTCTGAAAAGGATATAGTGTGCAAAATTCTCAGATCGTTGCCACCAAGATACGATTCTAAGAAGCATGCAATCATAGAAGCAAATGATCTCTCAACTCTCTCACGAAGCACACTCGTTGGAAAGTTAAAGATCTTTGACCATGAATCACAGTCTATTCAAAGTAAAGGAATCGCTTTTAAAGTTGCAAAAATTACGTAAGCTCCAATGGAGAGGAATAGACAGATGGATGATTCAGATGAACAAATTGAATATAATTTTGATGATAAAATTGAACAATCATTATCATTGATTACTAGACAGTTTCGAGATCTCTTAAAGAAGAGAAATAAGAGATTCGTTAAGGATACTCATCGATCTTCTCGCCCACATGATCGAGTTCCTGTCAAAAAGGATCATGAAGAATATGATGAATATCAGCCGCAGTGCTTAAAGTGTAAAGGGTTTGGTCATATTGCTAAAGACTGTCCCAATATTAATAAATACACTGGAAGCAAGGCTTTGGTTGTAACTCTAGATGAGACCTCTGATTCATACGATTCTGAAGAAGAGAAAACAACTAATATTGCATTAGTTGTCAATCTTACTTCTTCCTCCTCCATTAGTGCTTTACCCATTTTAAAAATGGACATGTCTTCTGATGTTATTAAATCATCTAATGGTAAAGGGAAAAATAAAACAAGATGCAAAAACTGTCTCAAAAACAAAATTGCTAAAAGTTGCATAGGCAACCCAAGTCAATCTCAAGATACTTCGCTAGTTCGAGGTAACAATAAGAGAATTTCTCATACGATACTAGATCAAGGACACTCTGGTTGTTTGAAATCCCATAATGAGATAAAATCTCATACTAATACCACTTGATCGGTATTAGAATTCTTTCCTCACCTTGTGTGCCGAATTGAGTGAGGAAGAAGGAAAATCAAGGCACTTATGTGTAGATTATGGGAATAAAATCTAATATTTGAAAATATTTGATATATTCGTATTTATAGGAATATTATATTTTTGGAAGAATAAAAATTATAAAAAGATCCTTCTCCTTTTTTGGTCATTCCTTGTCCGAACCATGAGTCTTGATCCAACATCTTCTTATGGCAAGATGCTAGATCAGAAAGATCAACTTAAGATTAAGTCTGGATCTTCTCTTGATATTACGAGTAAAATCAAAAAGGGAGATTGGCTTAGCAAGAAGGAAAGAGAGAATACACTGAGGAAACCAGTGTATTGAAGCATTGACACACTTTTGTGTTGAATCAAAGACAGAATTACATGCTCTTGCAGAATCCTTCACGAAAATTTCTCACTTGCAAGAAGTTCTGGTCAAGCAACAAGGTTTTCTACTTGAAAAAATTCACAAGCTGAATACTGAGAGTAGTAATTCGCCTTCATTTAGCACTGATATGAAGGACTGAGTTGCAAAAGGAAAATAGACATCAATTTTTGATTTCTTTCAATGATTGTATTAGGTCTATTATGAATAAAATTATTTGATTTATAATTTTTCTTGTGATAGTTTTTGATTTACATAGCATGTGCTTGAATGCTTTATTATTGCTATGTATGTTTATGGGAAGTTTGATTTCGGTTTTATTACCTTGATATTCGATCTCATAATGTTGTGAACCCTTATGGTTTGGGTGACTTTTTGATTTAGAAGGATTAAGTTCTAGACCATGATAATAGGCTTTATCAAAGGATCATGAGGGGTTCTGATAGAAACAATATGTGAAAAAGTCACAATATGTTGAATCGGTTTTGGTTTAGCATAAAAGCATATGTGTTTCAAGGGTTTTCAACTTTTGCTTGCAATAGTTAAAAACCGGTTTTCAACCTTTCTCTGGTAAAGGTTGGTTGTTGTTATTATTTTGTTTTGCATAAGGATGACAACATAATGATATTCCGATATCAGTTTTCCCTGGAAGAACATGCAAACATATTGGAGAAGAGGATGCGAAATTTGAGGTAACAATGTTGTTAGTTAATTGTTTTCCTGTTTAAGAAAAGCCTGATTTTATTGCGTATATTTATAGCTTTTTCTTAACAAAATTTCGGTACAATTGATGTTTTATTCCATTATGTGTGTATGGGTGTGTGTGTCAATTGGTTCCGGTTAAGAAAAACTATTGTTATCTTGCTTTATTGTGTGGTATCAATCGTTTAGACTTACAAAATTTCGGTGCAATTGTGGTGCTTTAATGTCTATTGTAATTGCAGGAAATCCTACAATACACACCTCACAGGAATTCATAATATCTAACACTAAGATCAATAACCAATCTTTTTATTAATTGAGTTAGAAATTTTACAAGAAGGAAGTGAAATCGGGAATTTTATTACAACTCTAATCTTTCTCTCTCCTCTAAAATTAATCTCCACTCTCTAAAAAGATTTCTCTCTTTTCATAAGCCTATTCGGCTCTTTATATAGGACATTACATAATGGATGACATCTAAGTTATCCCTTATTTTCGGATCTGACTTGCGACATTCTCGCAAGTGTACAAATGTAAAACCTCGCAACACTCCTAAATCTCGCTAGGTCTTCACGTCTTTCTCGTGTTCTGGCTGTCGTCATCCGTTGCGTCATTTATATTATTCGTCTGCGTTATCTTCGCAATGTGTCGTTTATGGATTTCGCAAGGGCGTTGGTGTTGCGATATTCTGATCCTACATCTTGCCTCTTCTCATGTCTTCTCTGCGAAGGAGAGAATGTCATGAGAACTAATCTACTCAAAATGCCGCAACTGTTCATCCTTATCTGTTTTGACATGACTCCGTACTTTTACACAAAATTTATTACACGTATCCCTTCTTCCATTCATTTCTTGACACGTCTTTTTCAACCGTCCTTTCTCAACCGTTCATGTCTATTCTTCGCATTAAATGTGTTTGCCTTTTCGAGAATTCTTCTCTCTATATATATATTTATCTTACTCCTATCTTCTTCTTTTTTACTCTCTTTCTTGTTTTCTCTGCAATTTCTCTTCTTCATCTCTCCGTAATTTCCGCTTCTGCTGCTGTAAATCTTTTTCTTTTTACTTCTGTTGATCTTTAATCTTCTCTTCATTCCTATACTCTGAAAGATGCCTCAAGTTGGACGCAGATATGAATTTCTTTTGGGAGAGGTTCAAAAGGATTTGCAAGAGAAAGGTTTCACATTATCCACTATTCCCAATCAAGAATCTAAATCCATTCTCTCTGCCAAACTGTTTACTGATCATCATTATGATGATCAAAAAATTATAATTTCGCTTGGTCAGATTCTCGCTGGTATTCCCCTTCCTATCTATAACCCAGATCTTCCTTTGTTTTACGAAATTCTTGCTCATGCGAAATTCTCGCGAGCTATATACCAATTAAGCGGAGATTGTATCCGCTTAATGCTTGAGTTCGCCAATCGTGGTGCTGGTAAGGGATCTCTTTACCCTAATGAAGTCAGGGATCCTAAATATGTGGATTTAGAGATATTGGCTGAAAAGTATTCAGTAGAGAATTTCTTCGAAAATTATGAAATAATAAACATGAAGAACGATAGAACTCGCTGGGGTGCACGTTTGAAGAGAAGAGAAAATTTTCCCAGCGACAAAATACTTATGCAGGATATCGATTGCCATTCTGGAAAAAACAACGTTCCTCGCCATTCCAAAGACGACAAATGGTGCGTCTTTCCGCTATTTTTGAATGGACCTTATATTTCAGGTTCAAATGTGCTTCCTGCGAATCTCGTCGATTATCAGCCTTTGGTATTTAATTGGCCCGAGAAAGCAAAAGAGGTATGCTTCCTAAATTTCACTCAACTTGTAATCTTCACTTCTTTTTATATCTACTAATCTTGCGAAATTTTCAGATTATCAAGATGAGGAAAAGTTACAAAAGAAATGCTAAGGAGAGTACCCTAGCAATACTCCGTTCGATCACGGATGAAGTAAGAAATACTTTTCTTTATTATTTTTAACAATATTGTTTCCTCTGTTTCTTATCTTCATTCGTGTGCGAAGGTTGGTGTTGAAATTGTTGGAGAAGAGGAAAATACCGAGATTGCGAAGGCCAAATGCAAAAGTAAGGGTCCTCTTCGCAAGGAGAAGTCTATTGCTCCACCTTATAAGAAACGAAAGATCCATTCTCCCTCTCCTTCACATCCTCAATCCAAATAAAAGTTCGATGATGAAGATAATGATGATGTTGATACTTCTCTCGCAAAGGAGAATTTTCCAACTGACTCTTCTATGGCACAACTGTACAGCATCTTCTCTGATTCCATGCAAGGGATGGGAGATGATCGCCTCTCTAGTACGTGCCAAGCCCTCGCGAGTATCTGCGATGCTCCTTTGTGACGAATCTCTCCATGGGGTCTCCAGATCAGTGACTCCCAGCTTTCTAAATTCACTTGGTGTTTTGGTATGTCTTTATTCCCCTATTTCTTCATAGTTTTGATTTTAAATTATATCTTTTTAATTTCCTTTTTTTCTTTTGTAGTCCGGGAGAGCTTCCTTTGATGTTGCCTCAAATCTAGATCTATGATCAAGTTCTAAGAGGCGAAATCTGGATTGAAGTTCATTTAGAAGAATGTTCAGTTTCGCAAGAAAAATGAAGAATTGGGAGTTGAAGCTACTGCTCTTCGCAAGAGAAACGAAGAATTGGAAACTGAAGCTGCCACTCTTCGCGAGAAGACCAAGCAATTAGAAGCTAACTCTACCACTCAGAAGAATAAGATTTCTAGCCTTCAGAGCTCCAACCAACAACTTTATGGTATGAAACTTTTCCCTTTTCCTTTGTTTTGTTCTCTTGTTATCTTCCCTCATCTGACTTATCATTTTCGCAGACGTTTATAACCTTTCTGATGAAGCCATTCTTCTTCATTTATTTCCTGAACCTATGGATGATGATGCTCTTCTTGCTCATCTCAACGATTCTTTGGATAGTTTTTCAAATAACAAGATTAAATATCTTCCTCTAAATGAACTTCAATCCAGATTTCGCCTCTTAGAACTTGATCATAGATCTAGCTTAAGCTTAGCCAACCAACTTAAACGTTTGTATCTTAGTTCTAAAGAGAAAATTAGTATTTTAAGGAAGAAAATTAGTGATCTCATAGATGATAAAGATCGCATTTCTAGACAAGTTGAGCATACGGCCTTGATTAGGGATATGATTTCTGACAGAGAAGGTTGTTGATCATTCTTCTTTATTTAATTATTTGTTTTTTATGAAGTTGTCATTAAGTTGCTGATTCATTGTCATATGTTCGCAGAGGCTGAGGAGAGACTTCGTAAAAGAATTTAAGAACTCGAATCTGAGAAAGAACAACTCGCAAAGGACTTCTCTCTTCGAAATGATAAATATTCCAAGTTAAAGAAGCAGCTACAAATTACTGTAGAGAATTTCAAAAATGATGTTAATCTCTTTCGCAATCAGACTATTAAGACAGTCTGTGATGACAACAACATCCCTCATTCTTCATACCCTTGTCTCCTTGACGAAATCCCTAAAAATATGCCTTCTTTGGATATCTCTGACAGCGATGCTAGCGAAGAAGAGGAATCCGATGAGGATGACGAAGTAGAAGGATCCGATGAAGACGACAAAGTAGAAGGATCTGATGAAGAAGAAGAACCAAACAAGAAATAGCTCCGTTTTCTTCTTTCTCTTTTTGTAATATCTGTACATTTATTCTTTTAACCTTCTACTTTTGTAATCTTTTGTTGCGAATTTCTTGGATCTTCAAATACAAGCTCTACTTTTGTTGTTCCTTTCTGCACATGTTAAAGGAGCAATTCTTTTTTGCAATACATCTAATCAATATATTATTAATCTTTTTCATACTATTAGTGCGTATATCTATCATATGAAAATAAATAACATGTTCTTAATCTATTCATTCCCATACTTGCCTCTATTAGTTATTTTCAAATGAAATATTAAGCAAATAACTTTTAAATGGTAACATGCCTCAATGTCGCAACTGTTGCTGCTGAATTCTCGCAAGCAAGTTTTTCTTGGTTGTTTCCAAGATCTCACTTTTTCTTTTTCTCTTGTGTGGTCTTATTTTGCCTTCCTAGTTAAAGGTCTTACTGTGCCACCTCTTGTTATAGCGACAAAATCGCAGGACGTCTTTACACTTTCATGTAATGACCCATTGATCTTGCCTTTTCATTTCTTTAGTATTGTTGCCTCTGCAGGATAGTTTTGTTGCGGCAATATGACAGGCCTAAAAATCCTTGCGAAAATAAAGCCCCATGACATTGCCGTCTTGCGACGAAATCGCAGGACGTCCTTACACTTTCATGTACTGACCCATTGATCTCGTCTTATCTTTATTTTTTGTATTATTGCCTCTTCAAGATTGTCGCACAAATATGACAAGTCTAAATTTTCTTGCGAAAATAAAGCCTCATGACATTTGCGTCTTAAGACATTTATCAGCTCCCTAATGGAGGGTGCCGCCCTTATCATCTCCCTGGTTGCCCCTTCAAGGAGGCGTACTTCTGCCATACAAGGCTAGCTCCCCTCATCCGGTCTTAACAACAACCAGTTGTTTTCGCAGCCTCTTATCCCTTTTGCCTATAGGGCTTATGGTTACGAGACTGCACCCTAAGTGGAGTTTTCTTCGTGCCGAGTGCAGCATATGCCGAGACTTTCCAAGAATGGCCGAGACACTTCAAATGCCCCAGGCACTCTTGGCTCAACCGTGTACCTCGGCGCCTTGGTCAAATGCTGACTCCTTAGAAGAGACCCTCGGTCATCCAATCTAAGTCTTAAGCTTAGATTGAAAATCCAAAGTATCTCCCCTAGATGGGCTTTATTGACCCCAATTCTCCATGACTCAAGTTCTAGGGGCGGTGTAACCTTTTCCCTGAGCCATGCAATAGGTACCCCCTTCTATGACGCACTTTAGGTCTTACATTTGCCTCTTACGAAATTTTGATTTCGCGAACTAGGGTGTACGCCATAGGTGGTTTGACTCTGTCTGATTAATTTGTTGATTCTTTTGCATGTTAATTCTTTTGTAATTTCGCAATCATATCTTTATATTTCATAATATCTTCTCTTCTTCTGCATATCAACTTCCCTTGGCAACCTCATCTCTGCTATGCATAAATTTTTTTTTTTTTTAAACCCAACTTACATTTGTCGTCTTCCTCCCCATTTTTTCTCTGATAATCAACAACTACAGTTATTCTTTAAGTCTCTTACTTCTGCTACTTTCTGCCTCTGCATTTTTGAATTTTCCTGTCATTTTCTTGTCTGTTGCGAAACCTTCGCCACTTCCTATCTTCATCATTTTTTGGCTTTGCAGCAGTTCTTCCTCTCTTTGCTCTATTACATCTACCATTAATCTTTCACCTCTTTATTTTTCTTTGATGTTGTTTTTCCAATTCCTCTGCTTCACAGCTCTTTCTTCGCATGATTCTATATCAACTTCATAACACTTCTTTCCTTCAACCCAATCTCCCTTTATGATGCCAACACCAGTGGGATGAGGGAATTTGATACATTGATGGAAAGTTTATGCGACACCTAAGATCTCATGTAACCATGGTCGTCCGATCAGCGCGTTGTATGGTGATTCCACATCAACTACACAGAATAAAATTTCAGAAGATAATCCTTTCAGTGGAATTCGCATATGAACTTCTCCTTTTGGCTTATTTGCGGTACCATTAAAACCATAGATTTTGTATGTTGAAGGTATTAGATCTTCATCTATTCCTCCCATAGTTTTATAAGTATGATAAAAAAGAATGTTCACGGAACTCCCCGTATCAATCACAATTCTGTTGATTGCCCAAGAATTCTCAGCTTCATCATCTTCATCCTCGCCAGGTTTTGGGTTGATCTCCAATCTTACCACCAATGGGTTGTCATGCATTTCTCCAGCCTCAGGTACTTCTTCCGCGGTAAAAGAGATAGTCTGCTTTTGCCATTCTTCCAGTGGCGATGTCTTCGCAATGTTCATTGTTTCTCTATCATCAGCATCTCTTGCGAAAACCCTACTGAGAGTGTTATCGTGAAAATCTTCAATCGTCTTATACGAGTGTACAATGGAATTACAAAACAGATTCTTTGCCTTTGCGCCAACTTCAATCACAAACGTTTCTCTTTCTTTTGCCGTATTTGGCTTGTGAATATCTGGAGGAGGTGGTAATGCTTGAGTTTGCGTTTTTCCTACCAGAAAATGATTTAATTTTCCCTGATCTATCATTCGGAGAATGATTCTCTTTATATTTCTGCAGTCATTTGTTGTATGTCCATGGAAGTGATGATAAGAGCAAAATTCATTACTTCTGTAGCTTGGAGGTGGTTCACTCCCCATGTTCCATGGTGCGGGTATGTATTCCATTAGGATTATAGCTTCCCATATCTTCTCCACACTAGCATTCAAAGGTGGCATTTTGATTTCTTCCCATATTATCTTAGGATTTCGCTGTCCTCTGTGAAAGTTTTGCCTCTGACCTCCATAAGTTCCTTGCGGCTGATGACCTCCATACGTTTCTTGTGGATGATCAAGTCTTTGGATTTTGTTATTTCCACCCCGGCTATAGAAGTTTCTCTCTCTCTCAAATTCTTCTTGATCACGGCTCCCCATAGCTACTAGCTTTTGCTGTCCATCTCCCATTACCCTCTCTTGTTGCCCTTGCGAGGTGCTCGCCACTGTATTTATTAACTTGGGCAATAAGCTTGCAGTCGTTGCTCTTGAACTTGTGTTCGCAATGGGGTATGATTCCATCTCATTTTGCTTTTCTTCAAGAGCAATATACTCCTCCTGTAGTTCTCGCAACTCAGTCATTGTGATTGTATTTTTATTCTCGAAAATCAATGTATAATGATTTGTTGCGAACATAGCATTGATGAATGATAAGATGAGATATCTTTCGTCCACACGACCAGCCATATCGCTACACATTGTCTTCCATCTCACAGTTAGATGCTTCAAACTTTCTCCAACCCTTTGCTTCAGCCCAAATACATCTTCAATGCCAGGTCGCGAAGAATTGTTGCTTATGTATGCTCCTAAAAATATAGCTTGTAAGTGGTTGAAAGATGTTATGGTGTTCTTTGGCAAACCTTCAAACCATTTTAACGCCTTTCCTGTTAAACTTGATGTGAAATACTTGCATAATATTGCATCATGGTTCTCCCATTGTAGCATACATCTCACATAAGCTTTGATGTGTTGGACGGCACAAGTTGTTCCATCAAAAATGCTGGTTAACGCAGTGCAAGTTGCATTTTGGGGTATTCCTCCTAATTGTACTTCTTGTGTGTATGGAGTTTTCGCAGCTTCCTCTATAGCTTCATCTAATTGTCTCTTACCTCCTCCTCTTTTATTATTTATCATTCCCCTCATCTCCGCTAACTCTCTCAAAATTTGTTCATTTATACCAGAATTTGAATCTATTGGTCTCTTCAATTCCGCCTCTCTTCTCATGCGTTCATCTCTATTTTGACTTCCTTGTTCATCATTTTCCTCTCGTCTTTCTCTGCGATCTTCTCTTTCACTTCTTTCATTAATTCGCACACCGTCATATGTCTCATTTTCTCCTTTTTGCCGTCTTTCAGTTCTCCTTTGTACTCTATCATACTCTTCATTGATACTAGCTTTATTGCGGTTTCGTTCGCGCATCCTTTCTCGATTATCATGGTTATTCTGTCGAATTGCCTCTTGTAGTTCTTGTTCTTCCATTTCTGCTCTTAGTCTTTCTCTCTCGCGAGCTAAATGTGTTTGCTCAGCATAGTGTCTTTCAATTTCATCCTCTATTGCTCATTCATTTCTTTGTATTTCTCTCTCATGTAAAATTCTCCTTCCTTCTTCCTGATTTTCACTGCCATCTTGGTTATTTCGCCCCTACGATGTCTATTTACTTGAATTCCATCATTCTTTTCATTTTGAAGAATTTCAGCACGTTGAATATAACGATCTTCCAATACTTTTCTTCCTTTGCGACGTTCTTCGCCTAGATTTTGTATTCCTTCTCGAGTTTCTTCATTAGCATTTTCTATAGGCAAATTTTGTCTTATTTCTTGTCTAACTGATCTTGAACGTGATCTTGTAGTGCTTCTTGACCTCCTATTTTGTAATCTTATGTTTTCCATCCTCAATTCATGATTTTGCCTTGTGAAATTCGCACGTTCTTCTGCTTCTAACCGCCTTTCTTCGTGTATTGTTTGCCTCAATGTCTCTAATGCTGCAATTTCTTCATTTCCATGAATTATTCCTCCAATTATTTCTTGATCTCTCTCCTCTTGCCCATTGTCTCCTAATTGTTGCTCTTCTCCCATTTCATCTACAGAATCTGATCGCCAAGTATGTACACTCACTCTGTCATAATCCACAGTTCTATTTTGTATTGGTGGTGTACGTTGAATTGGTGGTTGAACTTGATTTTCTCTGTTGTTCCTTGCATTCATTCTCGAAGATTCTCCCACCTCGTCTCTCCTTTCTCCAGCAAGTCTCCTACTTCTTCTAACAGTTATTGGTTGTTTTGATGCATGTCTTCTTCTAGCCATTTTTCAATCTTAATGAATTATTTAAAATTATATGAAATTCCTTCTCTATTACTCCAAATTCTTTCAAATCACAATCTTCAATCTTCAATCATTCCCTGTTTCTAGCGCCATATGTAATTGCAGGAAATCCTACAATACACACCTCACAGGAATTCATAATATCTAACACATATTTAAGATCAATAACCAATATTTTTATTAATTGAGTTAGAAATTTTACAAGAAGGAAGTGAAATCAGGAATGTTATTACAACTCTAAGCTTTCTCTCTCCTCTAAAATTAATCTCCACTCTCAAAAAAGATCTCTCTCTTTTCATAAGCCTATTCGGCTCTTTATATAGGACATTACATAATGGATGACAGCTAAGTTATCCCTTATTTTCGGATCTGACTTGCGACATTCTCGCAAGTGTACAAATGTAAAACCTCGCAACACTCCTAAATCTCGCTAGGTCTTCATACCTTTCTCGTGTTCTGGCTGTCGTCATCCGTTGCGTCATTTATATTATTCGTCTGCGTTATCTTCACAATGTGTCGTTTATGGATTTCGCAAGGGCGTTGGTGTTGCGATATTCTGATCCTACATCTATGTTGTTTCAATTGCTTCCGGTTGAGGTGAATAATTATGCAAGTTGATTTATTTTGGTTTGTATGAATTGTTTATGGCTTAACGAAAGAAAAGGTTTACGGGATGAATTGTTTAGTCCAATTCGATTCCGGATAAGAGATACTAAGTTAATTCTGATCTTAGTTAGACTTATCAAAGTGGAGGTTTCGGTTATTCAAGTCTAATCGAATGCCTTAACAAGAAATGCTAGTTAACTAACCTAGTACTTGTCTTGTTTAAAACTGAAAGGTATAAGTTATATGGATAATTAGAACCTGATGAGAAAAATAGATTTATCTTTATTTTGGTCTTATCGAACAAGCGATTGTATTTGTACAATCGGTTTAGCAAAGGGACTAAGGTGCTTAGTTGATTTTTGGTTTGCTAAACTATTAGGGAAAATTGCTTCAGGCAATTGTTCCCTTGATAACATATCAAAACAAAATTACTTTGTAGTTTCGGTTTTGATATTGGTTATCAAAAATGGTGTGTGGAACCCTCGTGCTTAACTCTATAGGTTGCAAGTCTATTTTGAGATTTGTAAGATTCTTTTCGGTTTGTCCTTTATTTTTTCGTTTCTTTGTCATTTTGTGACAAAAAGGGGGAGAAATATATGGAGTAAACAAGTGATACTGGCATTGATTTTATATTGATTGGTATCACTAAGGGAAAGGACATTGGTGCTTAAAAGTTTATCTAACGAAAGAGTGAAAGCACAAAATAAGGGGGAGTAACATATCACTACAAAGGAATAACAAAGACGTGCGGATTGATAAAATCTACCTATCTTACCTTTAGGGGGGGTAATATTTGAAAAAGCAGGGGTCTAACAACCACACCTAATATTTCGCTTAGCAATCTGTATGGACAAACTCCAATATACTTTCTAGAGAATCAACTAGACAGTCAGACTCAACCTAAATAAAAAGTATACAAAGAGTTTATATCTCAATCTCTCGATTTGATCTTTACTCAAGCAAATAGAAATCTGCGAGTCTTTATCAAAGAGAGATAACTTGGATGGTACCAAAGACCAATATCCAAGTGTCAATCAATTTAAATCGACAACTAAAAGGTCGGATATTCTAATTGATTGAACAACGCACAACCTGTGATATTTCAATTATATAAACAAATATAATGCGGAATAGAAATAACACATACACTGTAATTTTGTTAACGAGGAAACCGCAAATGCAGAAGAACCCCGGGACCTAGTCCAGATTGAACACACACTGTATTAAGCCGCTACAGACTCTAGCCTACTCCAAATTAACTTCGGTCTGGACTGTAGTTGAACCCCAATCAATCTCACACTAATCCAAGGTACAGTTATGCTCCTACGCCTCTAATCCTAGCAGGATGCTACGTACTTGGTTCCCTTAGCTGATCTCACCCACAAATAAGAGTTGCTACGACCCAAAGTCGAAGACTTTAATAAACAAATCTGTATCACACAGAAAAGTCTACAGAATAGATAAATTCGTCTCCCACGAATAAACATATGAGTTTTGTTCCGTCTTTTGATAAATCAAGGTGAACACGAACCAATCAATAACCCGGACTTATATTCCCGAAGAACAGCCTAGTATTATTGATCACCTCACAATAATCTTAATCGACGCAGCGAAAAAAAGATATTACGGAATCACAAACGATGAGACGAAGTGTTTGTGATTTGTTTTCTATCTTTCCTATCGGAGATATAATTCTCAAGCCAATTATTTCAATTGTACTCGTACGATAGAAACAGCAAGATCAGATCACACAACTACAAGAAAAGTAGTATCGGTCTTGCTTCACAATCCCAATGAAGTCTTTAAGTCGTTAACCTGGTTTTAGAAGAAGAAAACCAAAGGTTAAAGGAGAATCGACTCTAGCTTAGCAAACTAGTATCACACGTAAAGTGTGGGGATTAGGTTTCCCAGTTGCTAGAGTTCTCCCTTATATAGTCTTTCAAATCAGGGTTTGCAATTAATGTTAGCTTAGTAACAAAGCATTCAATATTCACCGTTAGATGAAAACCTGATTAGATTCAAGCTAATATTTCTCAACCGTTGGATCGTAAACTTAGCTTGTTACACACAAACGAAATGTTCAATTTTGGGTTTACGAACCATACCCAAACATTAACATTTGTTGGTTCAACAATAGTCAACCAAATGGTTAGCCATATCATCACTTGATGTGGTTTTTAAAGTTGTTGTAGAAAGTTGTAAGAAAGATGTCGTTCCTCTCAGACTTGTGAAGGATTTTTTAGATTCAAATAAAACTAGAAAACTCAAAGAAGGTTGTTATCAAGATTATAAAAAGCACTGAGACTCAGGTTTCCACTATTTTCCAACTTTTATGTGATTCAATATTAATAATTATCATGCAATTCATACATTCAATTGATTCTTAAATATTGCCAATAGTAGATTTTCGAAATTTTCTTGGTTGTTAATCTCAAGCATGGAACATCAAAAGCCCTAAGCTAAGTATGCACCATCAAGTGAAAACACAACGAGTTAGCAAAAATCATTATTTCAATTTCGATTCAATGCAAATAATCATAAAAAGAATTGCGAGTTATAAATTAATTAAATAAATATTACCACATATTTGTTGGAAAAATAGCTTCCTCCGTCGAAAAACCCAATTAATCAAGCAAGATTAACAAAAGGGGTTTAGCTCCTCATATTAATCACTTGCTCAAAATACATGTTTATGGTTCAAAAGTTGATTAAAAGGGTGAAAAGTAATAACACATAATGCAACATACGGGACTCGCGGGGATCGTTTGCAACGGTGTATCGGCGTTACAAAGCAATCTTTTGGGAAAAGTTCAAGAGTGTTTACGATGAAAACACTGCGTAAAACTGTTGTAAACACTCGTTGCTTTGTCGCTGATTTTAAGACCCCAAAAACGACTGTCCTGAGTGGCCTTTGTTCTTCGTGTTCTTCCTTCTACACCAGCAGTAACTCGATTTCCGCAACTCCTCCCGTTGATCTCTGCCGTGTTCTAAACTTCCCCTAACTCCTTCTAAACTTCAATACCCTTCTCTGGGACTCGAGTAAACCTTTTATACACCTCCAAACCCTCCAAAACCCGATTAAATCTCTTTTCTTCCTTTCCGTGCAAGTCACGGCAATAATATCTCTGCCGACTTACTTACGCAATTCTAACCCGTCCAAACCATCCCAAACTCTCTATTAGGTAATTACGTATCTTAGGAAAGATTATCTGCGTTTTAGTCTCCCTGAATCTTCCAAAATCAGGCCAACAGAGACCCGTAACTTCTTTCACCTCTGTTTCCTTTTTCCGGCTTATCCAGCCTATTCTGATCGAACCAAACAATCATACCATCCATGTTTAAGCTAAAAAGGTCCAGCCCAATCGAGTTTAGTGATTGAATCTCTTAAAATCACGTCCAAAATTTAAACCCAAAATCTGTTCACGCTGTAACATTTTTTCCGCCAAAATCTGAGATTCGAATTTGGGAAGAAGGTGCCCCTTATCCTGAGTGGGGGTGCGAATAGCAGCTGCCTTGGGGTGTCCTGAGGGTTACCCCTTATCGACTTGGTGCCCCTTATCCATTTGAGGGGTGCGAATAGTAATTTTCTCCCACGAACGCAAAAACCACTTTTCGCGCCAATTTTTCCATACATGTTTATTTCTCCAAAAATACCTACAAAGACATAAAACGCCAAAATAAGTACAAAATGAGCACTAACAAAATAGATAAATGAGATTAAAATAGACACATAAATGCGTCTATCAAATACCCCCAAACTTATTATTTGCTCGTCCTCGAGAAAATCAAATCTAGAAAATAAAATCCTAACTCACTGTCGCAGGCATCGTCGATTGCATTTAGCGTATGCAATAAGCCTTTAAACCCCTAGGTGGCCCTAGTGGCCGAGTTATAGTCTCGGGAGGGTTTACAAGAGATATACCCACAAAACCTTTACTCCAGACCCTAACTATTTATGCAGAACCTTGGAAAGCACTAAAGAATCTCCTTGGTTGGCATACTTATTGACTATAGGAGGAAGTACCCTGATGCGAAATTCCAATTGTTGTACACGAGTTTGCACTCAAGCATAGTAAAATTCATGTATAAGTCACAGAGCTCTACTCAGATAGTTTCTGGACATCATAACCGGAGTCAACCAATCACATGGACAGATTAAGAAATGGATATAGAAAAACATAGATGGTTTTGATGTTGACTAAGGTGAACGGTGTTTCTCATATCTGTCTGAAGGCCACTGCCAAAACGAACCTATCCTAATGGACTGAGATACTGGTCTGGACTAATATCAACACACTGGCATATACAAGGGAACCAGTGGTCGATAATCCTAACTCTAGGTCAACACAACTGGCATATACAAGGGTTCCAGTGGTCGACTTTATTAAATTTATTCTGATTGGTCTAATGGTCTGGTCTCAATTTCTCTTTCTTTTCTCTTTTTTTTTCCAACTTTTTTTAACTTCTTTTTTTTTTTCTCTTTTTTTTTCAACTTTTTTTTTTTCGGTATCTCAATCACTCTATTTCACCCTAGCAGTGGTAACAACTTGAATCGTGAGCCCCACCCAATCACTTAGAGAAACATATTTTTACAAGTAAACAAAATAAAAATAGAAGTGAAAAGGATTCAACGAGATATGGCGAAACTACCATGTTTTTCTTTAATTCTAACACCGAGCTCTATGCTTTTATGAATAGACTCTTTAGATGTTTCCATCTAATCGATTGGTTCCTCAACTCCTACAACCAAAATGCTTCCATCCACTTAGATTGGTTAGTGCCATCCTTAATAAGCATAAATTTCTAGGCTCGGAGTTTATCAATGCAACTAAAATGTTTCTCCCATACCCCAAACTTAAATCTAACATTGTCCTCAATGTTCTAAAGATAAAATTAAAAGCATGAACAAGGAGAAACTGTTACCATTTGAAGTAAAAGAGTTAAGGAAAGATATTACCGTGTCGCATGAATATTGGGTTACCTCCCAAGAAGTGCTAAGTTTAACGTCTTCAGCCAGACATTACGTACCCATAAAATGGCTAATTACCCTTTCAAATCGTATATCAATAGTCGAAACAACTGTGGATCATCAAAATCAATTAAAACGCCACAATTATGAGACAACCGCACCAAATCGAAAAATGAACAGACAGAGCACGTCCTCATCCAAGGTTTTCGCAAGACAACTGGGTTTTTCTGTGGTGCCCACTTGGGCTTCATATGAGTGTCTTGATAAACGGATTTACCCAAATAACGAGTCTCAAATAGCTGGATTTCCTCCTGGATAATATCAGGAGGATCGGGTTGTGGAGTCAGAAGAGACTCAGGTAATACCTCAGACACACTAGGCTCGAGTCCCAAGTTAGGGACTTCAAATAGGGATACTTGACGATTACTACCCCCAAACTTAGAATTTTCGGTGTCTCTAGATAAACTAGTCACAATATTCCTAATTTCTAGACCATTAGGTTCCTGAAAAAGGTCAATTGCTTTCTCTAATTTATAATCAGGTGGTTCATCCTCTAAATGCCTCTGAGGCACACAAACTGTAGGACTTATATGTTTCATATCCTCTATGGGAAACCCTAAAGTTTCCTTATTGTCTTGAAGTACGGTCACTGGCCTACTCTCATGATTACTATCCAAATCGGAAGTTATAGGCAAAATCTCAGATGGGCCAAAAAATGCATAATTAGGGTCCAACTTAGGAGGATCTCTAGGCTCTTCGAAACAAGGGCTTAAGGTAGATTCGTTAGCTAGTAATGGTTCGAACCTAGCTTTCCATTTATCGGTATCTAACATAGGAATAGAATCCAACAGAGCATTTACTTGTTCAATGTTGCTATCATCGTCAAAATCCATGCTAAAATGGGCTAGACAACTCTCTAATGGATCTTCCAATATGATGTTTGGTAATGACTCCTGAACTAGGGTTCCTATCATGTTCACCTCTTCAATGCACGTGTCATCTAGCTCAGAATGCAGCTTATTGACATTAAAAATATTCAACTCAATAGTCATATTACCAAAAGATAGATTCATAATACCATTTCGACAGTTTATGATCGCATTAGACGTAGCTAAAAATGGGCGACCTAAAATCACAGGTATCTGGTTCTCTGGGTCAGGGACAGGTTGGGTATCTAATACCACGAAATCCACAGGATAAATAAACTTGTCGACCTCAATAAGAACATCCTCTATCACACCACGAGGAATTTTAACAGACCTATCAGCTAACTGCAGTGTTATCTTGGTAGGTTTCAATTCACCAAGTCCTAGCTATAAGTACACATGGTACGGCAGTAAGTTGACACTAGCTCCTAAGTCAAGTAAAGCTTTATCTACCCGATGTTTTCCTATTGTGCAAGCAATGGTAGGGGCACCTGGGTCTTTATATTTAGGAGTTGTGTTGTTCTGAATGATCGAACTTACATGACTAGCTAAAAAGGCTTTTTAGGGACACTAAGCTTGCGCTTTCGCGTACACATATCCTTAAGGAATTTGGCATAAGCGGGAAGTTGCCTAATTGCTTCTAGTAACGGAAGGTTTATGGTAACTTTCTTAAAAACCTCTATTATGTCATTAAAGTTGGATTCATTCTTTGTTGGTACCAATAGCTGTGGAAATGGGTCTCTAGGCATAAAATAGGGCCTCTCAGGAACCGAATTGGCATCATCAGAGATTTTATCAGTCCCCTCAGCTATGGATGGTCCTGAGGGGTGAACTACAGTATGCTCACTATCGGGCATGGTTACCTGATTGTCTACTACTCTACCACTCCTAAGAGTTCTAATTGAATTCAACTGATGTGATGGTTTTTCACCTACTTCATGAACTCCTCTAGGGTTGGGATTAGTTTGACTAGGGAACCTTCCGTTATCTCTTTCACTTAAAGTCTTAGCTATTTGACCTATTTGAAGTTCTAACTTAGCAAGAGTCTGAGCATTAGTTTGAAAGTTCCGCTTGGTTTCTGTTCAAAACTAACTTGGCTTTTTATTAACATTTCCTGGCTCGTGCTAAGATATCCTGGCTCTTTCTTAATATACCAAGAGATTCCTCTAGGCTAGTCATTTTATTCTCTGAAGGGTTCTGAAACTGAGCTTGACCTGGAGAGTTATTATTATAACCAAAACCTGGGGGAACATTCGAATTACTAAGCTGACCTTGACTCTGGCCCTTAGACCACGAAAGGTTCGGATGGTTTTTCCAACCAAGATTATAGGTTTTCGAATATGGGTCAAATTTCTGACGGTTGTCGAATCTAGTGTTATTATACAGAGCATTGGCTTGCTCTTCTTTTTTCTGGCCTTCCCAAAAAGGCTCCAATCTACCACTAGTGTGACCCACTTCTAAAGCCTCTAACCTTTTCGCTATTGCAGCAATTTTGGCATCTGATTCAAAGCCTCCTTCTAGCCTATTAACGTTTCCTCTTCCTAGAAGAATTGTTTTCTTGGGTTCCCTACTATTTTCCCATTGTTGGGTCTTTTCGGCGATTTCATGCAAATATGTCATCGCCTCATCAACTGTTTGGTTTTCAAACCCACCTGTACATATAGATTCTACTGTGGTTGTAGTGGAATAATCTAAACCCTCATAAAGGATCTGAACTAACCTAACCTTTTCGAGACCATGATGAGGACATTGGGATAATAAATCATTGAACCTTTCCAAATACCTATACAAAGATTCTCCCTCCTGTTGAGAAAACGTGCAATTTTGCGTCCTAATAGACGATGTTTTGTGCCTAGGAAAAACTTGTTCAAAAAGGCAGATGTAAGTTGTTCATATGTTTCAATTGAACCAGAAGCCAAACTATATAGCCACGATTTGGCTTTATCTTTCAAGGAAAAAGGGAATAACCTGAGTTTCAAAGCATCATCATCAAGGTTTCTAATCTTTAGGGTACTACAAATTTCCTCAAAGTCCCTAACATGGAAATAGGGGTTTTCATTTTCTTTCCCTAAGAAGATTGGGAGCAGCTGTAAGGTCCCAGGTTTAAGTTCATAAGTTGCTTCTGTTTCAGCTAACCTGATACACGAGGGACGAGTAGTCCTAGTCGGGTTCAACGAAGCTTTCAAAGTTGCCATTTCTGGCACTATCGGAATACCAGGGATTGTCTCCTCAGTAAAAGACGGACGTTCAAAATTGGACTCTTCAAAAATCGGACTTTCTAAATTGAGGTAATCGAGACGCTTAGAACTACTAGGTTTTTCTTTAACAAATCTACCTAGGGCGTCTCTTTTACGTTCCGGCATGCAAATGAATAAGGAAGGGGTTCTATGCAATCACAAAACAAGGCTGACTCAACCAAATCAAACCTATTGATTTCTAGCAAACAAAAAGCATGATGGCTCCACTTAGATTGTTTCTAGACCAGCTTCTAATCCTTCGAAAGGGAATTCGTTACAATTTAAGCAAACCCCTCTGGAATTAATCCGAGTCAAAGTAAGTTGAATATAGGCGAGGGAAGCTCGGTGGAGCTTTGATACCCAAGGCCTCACCGGAATTACAAGGCGGCGCAGTCACGCATTCAACTCACGTAAACCTTCAGGAACTTTGAAGTGTGCTTAAAAGAGTAACCAATATTTTTCGAATGACTTTCCTATTAAGCTCGTTACCCTATCGGTCTTGTTCTAGTCAAAATTTTAAGGCTTAGGTTTGCGTAGGTTACGTGTTCCTAAGGCGGGCAAGAAGAGAACGGTGATGAAATCCGAACCCTTATCTTGTATGGCCAGGCCTTGCCCTTTACTAGAAAATTAAAACAGCCGTATTCAAGTCCTCAGCATATATGCAAACGAAGGAGTCCAGTAACTCGCTGACAGGGGATTCGCGAGTGTTCAGAATCTTACCTCCCGTTCCAGACGGGGGATGAATCGGTTGTAGTCGACTCGGGCCACCGACTCCTATGTCAGTGTACGAACCCAAGGTGCAGAGACAATATCGTAATTGTCCTCCTTCTCTGCAAACAGTTTATATTTAAGACCACCCTTCTTTAGGGTTTAAAAATAATGTCCAGAATGTCCAAATGTCCAAATGTCCAAAAAGTCCAAAAATAAAAAGAAAAATTACAAAAATAATTATAAACCCTAATACAGTTTTCGAAAAACCCTAAAAAAAATAAAAATAAAAATAAAATAATATTCTTTCTCTTTTCCTCGTTTCTTTTCGCTTTGTCTTTGACTCCAAGTATTTAATTATTCACCAAATCTTTGGCTCAGCTTTCTTTTCGATCCGGGATCCAAAACCTGTAACCACAAGACAAATACCCAAGAAAACGTAAAATAGAACAAAAGAATAAAAACCTAAAAAAAAAAAAAATAAATAAATCTAAAACCTAACCTAAACACAAGTCCGCGCCGGCGGCGCCAAAAATTGATGTGGTTTTTAAAGTTGTTGTAGAAAGTTGTAAGAAAGATGTCGTTCCTCTCAGACTTGTGAAGGATTTTTTAGATTCAAATAAAACTAGAAAACTCAAAGAAGGTTGTTATCAAGATTATAAAAAGCACTGAGACTCAGGTTTCCACTATTTTCCAACTTTTATGTGATTCAATATTAATAATTATCATGCAATTCATACATTCAATTGATTCTTAAATATTGCCAATAGTAGATTTTCGAAGTACTGGTTGTTAATCTCAAGCATGGAACATCAAGAGCCCTAAGCTAAGTATGCACCATCAAGTGAAAACACAACGAGTTAGCAAAAATCATTATTTCAATTTCGATTCAATGCAAATAATCATAAAAAGAATTGCAGAAATTAATTAAATAAATATTACCACATATTTGTTGGGAAAATAGCTTCCTCCGTCGCCTCAGCAAAGGGGTTTAGCTCCTCATATTAATCACTTGCTCAAAATACATGTTTATGGTTCAAAAGTTGATTAAAAGAGTGAAAAGTAATAACACAGACTGTTTGCAACGGTGTATCGGCGTTACAAAGCAGCTGTTACGATGAAACTGTTACAGAAACTGTTGTAAACACTGTTGCTTTGTCGCTGATTTTAAGACCCCAAAAACGACTGTCCTGAGTGGCCTTTGTTCTTCGTGTTCTTCCTTCTACACCAGCAGAACTCGATTTCCTGCAACTCCTCCTGTTGATCTCTGCCGTGTTCTAAACTTCCCCTAACTCCTTCTAAACTTCAATACCCTTCTCTGGGACTCGAGTAAACCTTTTATACACCTCCAAACCCTCCAAAACCCGATTAAATCTCTTTTCTTCCTTTCCGTGCAAGTCACGGCAATAATATCTCTGCCGACTTACTTACGCAATTCTAACCCGTCCAAACCATCCCAAACTCTCTATTAGGTAATTACGTATCTTAGGAAAGATTATCTGCGATTTAGTCTCCCTGAATCTTCCAAAATCAGGCCAACAGAGACCGTAAATTCTTTCACCTCTGTTTCCTTTTTCCGGCTTATCCAGCCCATTCTGATCGAACCAAACAATCATACCATCCATGTTTAAGCTAAAAAGGTCCAGCCCAATTGAGTTTAGTGATTGAATCTCTTAAAATCACGTCCAAAATTTAAACCCAAAATATGTTCACGCTGTAACATTTTTCCCGCCAAAATCTGAGATTCGAATTTGGGAAGAAGGTGCCCCTTATCCTAAGTGGGGGTGCGAATAGCAGCTGCCTTGGGGTGTCCTGAGGGTTACCCCTTATCGACTGGGTGCCCCTTATCCATTTGAAGGGTGCGAATAGTAATTTTCTCCCACGAACGCAAAAACCACTTTTCGCGCCAATTTTTCCATACATGTTTATTTCTCCAAAAATACCTACAAAGACATAAAACGCCAAAATAAGTACAAAATGAGCACTAACAAAATAGATAAATGAGATTAAAATAGACACATAAATGCGTCTATCATCACTCTCATATCAACCATATTCTTCTTCACCATAACTAGTTCAAATGACTCAAATGAACTAGTTAGAGAGTTGTTCAATTGCTTAGATCTTATGTAACTACACAAGACACAATTGAAGCAAAAACGGTTTGATTCACTCGAATCTGTTCATGAACTTTATAGCCACGGTTTGCAAAAGCATTCCTTAGTTTATATAAACATGAGTTCAAGAACAACCGGTTTTAGATATAACCTACTCAAGTTCGCAAACTGGGTTCGCAGACTTAAGCTCATAAAAGGAGTACACAAACTCCAGCAGAAATTCTCGGGTGAGAACTTCCGCCAGTTCGCGGACTGAGTTCGCGGACTTGGCTTGCGCCACTTCCATTTCTCTTGATCAACAAAGTTCACAAACTTTGGTTCATGGAATAAGGACTTATACATATATGTGTTTCCACAACAATGCTTATATCCTACCAATGGTTATGTAATCTAAACTCTCATTTCAATCATTGAAACATTCTCAGAGAACGTTATATAGCCGTTATTCACAGACCATTTTTCGTCAGAGCAATTTCCAAAGTGATTGAAACATATCATGACTTCCGTCACTAGGTAAAGATGAATTCGGTTAAAGCGAAAGCTTACCAACACGTATTTCGAGAAATAGATAGGCGAGTTAAACTCGGCTCGAAATAGCAAATGTGTATAATGAAAGTCTATACGTCTAAACGACTTTTGTCTCAAGAGTAGGAGATATAGTAAATAGACTTTTGAGTGACAGATAAGTTCAAGTCTCCACATACCTTTTAATCGATGAAGTTCCACCGTTTCCTCGAGTAGTCCTTCATCTTGTATGATGTGATGATTTCCATGGAGTTCTTGAGATCAACCACACTTTCTATCCTAGTCTGACACCTTTAGCTACATAGGCTAGAAATCAAGACTTATAGTTTTGATCACTAACATTGACGAACATGCTTGAGATAGCAACGCATGCGAGTTCGACCGAGCAATGCTCTAACAATCTCCCCCTTTGTCCATTTTAGTGGCAAAACTATTAATATATATGGAATACAAAAAATAAATAAATTAACTTTTGTAGCTCCTATTCCACATGTCTAATCTTCAACATTACTCGAAATCTTCGTCACTTCCAAGTACTCCAATGATCTCAAAGGTTGTAAGTTTAGTGTCATCGTTGTTGAAAATCCGTAGCTATAACAATAAGAAAACAAGAGTTCTCAATCATTGTTATACAGTGTCATAGTATCATTACACAGCGTCAAAGTCCAATTGTATCACAACTTCAACAACAATACTATGGTGATATGTATCACCCCCCCTTAGTCAATACTCCATCTCACATGGAAACCACTCCCCCTTACATAATGATCCGAAAACCATATGTATTTGTAGTGTGAAATACATATTAATTCTCCCCCCTTTTTGTCAATAGAATTGGCAAAGGTACAAGAACGTGATCCTAATGAAATTTTCGAAAGAGATATTTCATGACCAAAATAAAGAAACACACATCATCTTATTTAGATGCAATCATAAAGCCGAAGCTAAATGCATTCATCAAGGAGTTTAAAGATACAAGATAACCCCTATAATATTCCACATCCGCACTCCCCACAAAGATATGGCAATTAAGCGCAAGTTCAAAAAGAACTCTCCCCCATAATATGTCATTCCCGAAAGAACAACAAGAGCGACTGACCGGTTGTCAGCCGAGCAAAAATAATTTCACTTTCTCACTCTACTAATATAAATGAAGTACGTGGTAAGAAAGAGTTTGTATCCACAGAGAGGCAATTGTTGTTATGCGATTTCAGTTTCTTAGTAACCAAGGGGGGATTTTTGTTTTATCTAAGCAATAAAATAATAATTGAAAGCAATAAAATAATTTGAATAATCAATAAGGAGAAGATATTGGTCACGGGATAGTATCATTCACAAACAAGTATTTTCATCAATGATTAGAATTGATAATTTAATCTCGCATTTACTAAAAGTCCTAGGATACCTTGATCGCAAGAATATCCCGCTGATTCCCTGATTTCATCACAACCACATTAAAAGATGCATATGTGAATTCTTCCTAGAAAGCAACCTAAAGTGTAAAAGCACAATTAAGTTTAACTCCCTCAAAGCACTAAGTTCTATGGAATAAGACTAATCAAGGCAATCAAACATGTAAAAGCACTAATTCAATTTAATCAAGGTTATGATTCATATGCAATTATAAAGATGTATCACTACAAGTAATAACGTTATTGAAAACCACACTATGCTACTTAGAATCAGGGATAAACAACTATTTCGTATTGAAAACCCTAATCTTGCAATAGAGATGAATGTAAATCGGATTGATTCCGGACTCAACCAAACAAACAATCAAATCATATGAAAATATTAATAATGAATCATAAACAATAAAGTATTGAGACAAAACTAATTCATAGATTCAAATAACATGTTGAGAAATCAACTTTATCCCATAACCAATAATATGTGTTTAGCTACTCATAGCTATGGAGTTCATCATAATAATAATCAATAATAAAATAATGAAGAAGATGAAAAACAAACGAGAAGCAAACCCTAGTTGCCGCTCTCCAAAACTCCCAGTAGAAAATACGTGATGATCCAAGTTGTAGAAAACTTTATCCTTTTGTAGCTTTTCATCTTTCCAAAACTAGGTCTTCAAAGCCCAAAGTCCAATAATAAAATGTCCACCAAGCCCATATGTGAAGAATACCCATGTGAAAATATGTCCCAAAAGTAGTCGCCGGAAAACTGGTATTATGGCCGGAAATTGGCCGGAATCCGGCATCAGAAAAATATCTTAGGTGACCGGCAAAGTCCACCCGGTCACCCTGGTCATCCCGAGTCAACTCGGTCAAGGATCAGCCGAGTCAGGTATGAATCAGATCAGCTAACTCATCTGAGTGGCTGAGTTGGTATTGGCCAAGGCCATTGCACTGGCTAAAGCTCTGTTGCACAATGATTGTGCTTCACCAGTCAAATTCCAGTCATGGTGGCTGTCCTCTGTTCCAGCTGCACAGCCATCTACCAGCGTCAGCTCAATCTTCTTTTTGTAATTTCATTTCCAACATCATATCAAAACCTGCAATATCTTGCTCAATCTCAACTCTGCACTGCCTGTAACCATTCGCCTCACCATTACTTGTGTCAGTCACCACCAGGATCAAGGCATCAACACTACGAGAAACTCATTGCAACACTCAGCAACATAGCTAGACTGCAACTTCATGACCATCTGCTTCATTTCAATACAGACTCCATATTTATCTCAAGCATCCAACCCTGCAGCTATACATACCCCTTACTGAATTCAATTCACGCATCATCATTCCGCCAATGGCACTGAACTCCATTTTCTGAACTTCTCAGCGACAATTGAGCCTCAAATCCACCTGCAACATCTTCTTGTCCCTCACTTCACATTCATAGACCATTTAATCAATCGTTTCCTGTGCAGCAACTCAACCAAAATAGACCCCCAGCAACTCCATTTCAACAGCCGCAATATCACAAGTTCCATCATCATTTCATGCTCAGGTTACAAGACTGCACTCTTCAGTAGCACAACCACCAGAACCCTGTAGTTTCCACCATTTTCAGCTGCACCAACAACGTTGTAACAATCTCCACCTGCAAGACCATTATCTGAACTCCAGCTTCTATCATTTCACTATATTCATTCAATTCATACACCTAATTGTAGCTGCAACTCAGTAGCCAGTCCACTGCCGCGACACCTCCACCGGAATCTTGTCTAACTGCATCAACTCATTTCAGTAACGCTGTAATGTAGCTCCATCTCCAACAGAAACTGCATCAAACCCACCAGTTCGATCTCCGAATGCATCTGCACACTACCCATCTCAGCTTTATTCACCTATAGCTCAAACTCCATCTTCGAATCATCATAACTGCATTCTAACTCCAACAACAACTTGAATACTTGTTTTGCGCCACTAATACCAGTTCACAGGATCACTCGATTCCTTCCTTGCTCAGCTCACTGCCACAAATCAGCTGCAACAAGTCTTCTCAGCTGTTTTCTTGGCTCCATCTGTAGTTCCATCTTAGACCTATGTTTTCTCTACCATCACAGCTTCCCCATATTATGAGCAACACACAACAACTGCATCTCACTCAACACTTCACTGCACCAGCAGCACAATTTCATTCATTCCAGCCCTGCATCCTAAACATTCATATATTCTGCAACTCAAGATTGAGCTAACACCACCAGACCTTCTAATTTATCATCACAGCTCCACAACAATACCTGCAATTCAGCTCCATTAACATGTCTCAACAAACTTGAAGCAGGTTCACACCCTCATTTGCACACTGCCTCCATTAGCACTGGCCATAACTCAGGACCACCATCTGTAACAGCTGTTCTTCTTGACTGCAATTTCTCAGCTTCATTGCAAAACCAACTCCTCATTGAATTACTCAACACCATTTTATGCAGATTTCATCACCTCAAGTCTTAGTAGCATGACCATCATGTCCCTGTAACATCACAGCATCACTTTGTCTGATTCATTCTTAACTCGGGCCATCGACTCACACCTGCAATCACTGCCAACAACAATCTTGCAGCTCCACTTAAGTTCACCTAATTCAATCAGAACCAGCCATTAACTCAGGCCCTGTTGTAGCAGAAAAAACCTTACAGTCTTCATTACCATTTGCAACAGCAAAACACACTGCTTATGGAGCCATTCCCTTGCTTGCAACTCAACCCAACCCATTTCAGTTGCACACTCTTCAATTCTTCTCTCATGAACACAGCACAACCATCTCTACCTGTTGCAACCTCATTAAGACCACCACCATATTCTCCGCATCACAACAACAAGCCAGTCAATCTAAACTCAAATCTGAGCTTTTAACCCTTCTGGTTCACCTTCTTCTTCTCCACACAGTCTTATCTCCTCTTCAATTCAACCTTAGATTCAACATCAACCACCATATTCTCTTCTTGTTCTTGATCCCGATCTGACTTCATGGTTTCATAATAACCTGATCTCATGGTCACTGAAACACTTAAATCGACCTCAAATTCACACCACAAACTCCTAATTCTTCATTGAACACAACCACTATCAAACCCTAACTTTAATTCATCATCCAGCTTCAATTGCAGTACCAATTACTGAGATCAACACAAAATTACCACCATTCGACTCTCCTACAGAAACCCAATTACTCTCGTTCTTTCCAGCATCAACCCTGCTCTCTTTGAGTATTCTCAGCTTCAGAAATTCATCACACAAACCCCATCTGTAGAGAAAACGATCCTCGATATTCTCAGCCTTGGAACTCATCAGAAACTCACCACCGATTTCTATGAATCTCACTATTTTGATCTCAGAGAGATTATGCCGCCATCCCATCTTGATTTCAGGTCAGTAGATTAAACCCAATGATGAGAAAAACTCTTCTCTGATTTTTAGGGTCTGTGTAGGAAATGAGAGTGATATAGCCACCCATGTAGTACTGGATTAGGGCCAACTAGCTGAACTATTAATTTCCCTTCAACTGTCGGTCCTGCGAGACTGACAGTCCATTTTTCGTAATTCTTGTTCTTTCGGTTCCCTAGAACTGACAAGCTGGCTCCGTCACTCGCCTATGAATTGATCTTTTATTCCCTTTAAGCTCCAAATGGATGTTTTCTCCTTCTTTTTCTCCCAAAGACTCCATTGCACCTAATAACTCAAAACTAAACATAAGAAATGCAATTCCCAAGAATAATAGCAAAGAAAGCATAAATACTAGATATAAAATTAGGTGTTTTACAACACCTATCAAATTCCCCCACACTTAGACTTTGCTAGTCCTCGAGCAAATGAAATAAAACTCATTCTAAAATATACAAACAACTCTCGTGAGGGTTTACTAGAGATATACCCACAAAACCTACTTTTCCAACTTACTAGTTCTCCGTAATGATAGCATCCAACGCGCTAAGAAGACATAGAGATTCTGCACACTAGTCATAAGAAGTTAGACACATATATGAACAAAATCTCATCCTTAAAAGTTGAGAGAGAAATAACCATCCCTTATCGAAAGAAATTCGGTTTCGGAGTGATCGAAAGTCTCGACTCTGCCTCACAAGAAGGGTTTTATGAAATTGCTCTCAATAATAAACAGCTTTTTATGGGTCACACATGTGTCTAGGTAGGAGTGAAAAGAGAATCCTGTGACACCTTGAATGGTAGGAAGGAAAAAACCCTCCGAATTGTTTTGAAAACCCACATCTTTTATTCATTTTTGAAAACCCTTTTTTCTGACGATCTCTAAGAAAGGAAACCAACCACTTAACGAAGGTGGGAATATGCTTACTTACCTCGTTATCCGTTCGGCGTGAAGTTAGCACCACTTTCACAGCATCCATAGAAACGTCTTCGGTCTTCAACTCTTGATGATAACTCTTGAACTTCATAGAATCTTGACAATGTAACTCTTTCCTCTAATTCCTTGTTGCTTGAAACTTCATTATGAATTTTCCTTCATTCCATTGGCTTTATTGAATGAATACAAAACTAAAAATGAACTAAACAAACGAAAATATGATACAATGAATTTTTCTTGTCTCTTTTTTTTTTTTTTTTTTTTTGTTCGTTAGACAAAACTAATAAAACAAATACAAAATGAAAACAAAATAAAACAAAATAATAAAACTAATAATGCACCTAACAAAATTTTCTCTTGTCTTTTTTTTTTTATACTTTTTTTTTTGACAAGAGAAAATGAAATACAAATAAAAATTAAATAAAAATGCAAGTAAAAAGGCCATGGTGTAAGTACTTTACCGCTTGATTCTTCACAACTTGTATGTCTCGATATCATAAACTTCTCGAACTCTCATCTTGATAATCTTCACTCTTGTACAATAGTCTTCAACTTATAAAAATTATGCTCCTTGTCTTGTTGCTTTACTTGAATCTGAAATCTGCTCATTTCTGTATTGTTGCCTGTAAACCTTGAACGTCTTCAACTTTTCTTAAAATTTGTGATGCTCCTCTTGTTGATGATGATGGTGTTTCTATGGACCTGTTGGTGTATAGAGAGATAAAGTGGATGATGCTAACTGCGAACAAGATTACAAGTGGTATGTAAGTTAGCAATTCGATGTCACCATCATGGTTGATAAAAATAGCACTCAAGAGATCAAAGTAGTGCTTCTATGGTGGGAGGTTGGGTAGCTCACCATTCTACCCGGAGTTTACGTACGGTGACACACACTCTAAAAGCACATATTTAGACAGGTACAAAGAATTGAAGGTCGGTGCCTCGCATGATGTAACATAGGTAGTCTCCACTATAGGGGACCACTACTCTAATACTGAATTCAGTCTGCACCTTATTTTCCACTGGCATGGTTAAATCCAACTTTAACTCTCATACAATTAAGAAACCCGATCATGTTCTCTGCCATCTCTAAGTTCAGTCACTCTTATGAGAATCTCGATGTAATCTTAGCGACATGTATACTATGTGACTCTAAACTAACTACAAGTTGGAGTTTTTTATTCACTAATATACACAAAAGTTGAAAATTTTACAATGCAAATACTTAACCACTCCCCCACACTTAAACTTTACATTGTCCTCAATGTAAATTGAATCGTCCAAAGTAAGTCAAGGTGGGAAATTCTAACATGATATGTGACAAGAAATCAGAAAAAATAAAAACAAGACAAGAAAAAAAAAACTAAAAACAAAACAAGAAATAAATACAAGACAAGAAATACTCATCCTTTGGGTTGCCTCCCATTTAGCGCTTGGTTTAAAGTCGTCAGCCCGACTATCTCCTTGCTTTCTATGACTCCTCCAGAGGGAGTACTTCCACAAAATTAACTCCTTCCACCACTTCGGAAGTGAAATTCTCATAATATGGTTTCAACCGGTGCCCATTAACTTTAAGTTCTTTTCCTGTAGCTATGCTACGAATTTCCACTGCACCATGAGAAAACACATTAGTAACAATAAAAGGTTCGATCCATCGTGACCTTAATTTACCCGTAAATAAATGCAAGCGAGAATTAAACAAAAGCACTTTCTTCCCAATGCAAAATTGTTTCCTAGAAATCATGTTATCATGAAATGCTTTCGTCCTTTCTTTATAAATGCGTGAGCTTTCAAATGCATCATTACGAAGCTCCTCTAGCTCTTGGAGTTGTAACTTCCTTTGCTTTCCATCCCCATCCATCTCCATATTGCATTGCATAATAGCCCAAAATGCCTTATGCACAATTTCAACGGGTAAGTGACAAGGTTTACCATACACAAGCCTAAAGGGAGACATCCCGATAGGTGTCTTGTATGCGGTTCTATAAGCCCACAAAGCATCATTAAGTCGCATGCTCCAATCTTTCCTTGTTGGGTTCACCGTCTTCTCTAGAATGGATTTCACCTCTCGGTTAGACACCTCGGCTTTTCCATTTGTTTGGGGATGATAAGGTGTTGCAATCTTGTGCGACACATTGTACTTCTTCAACAAGCTTTGTAAGATCCTATTTTTGAAGTGAGAAGCCCCATCGCTAATTATGGCGCTTGGAATTCCAAACCTTGCAAAGATATTAGCTTGCACAAAATCTGAAACTACTTTAAAATCATTAGTTGGGGTGGCCTTATCTTCCACCCATTTAGAGACATAATCAACAGCAAGTAAGATATAAAAATTCCCATGGGAGTTGACAAAAGGACCCATAAAATCAATACCCCATACATCAAAAACTTCAATAAATTGAATAAAAGTTTGTGGCATTTGATTTCGGGCACCTAGATTGCATGTTCTTTGGAACCTATCACAAGTTGTACAAAACATATGTGCATCCTTAAACAAGGTCGGCCAATAGAAACCGCTTTCAAGTACCTTGTGAGCGGTTCTCTTACTCCCAAAATGTCCTCCGCAAGCATATGAGTGACAAAAAGACAAGATAGAATTAAATTCAGATTCGGGAACGCACCTTCGTATTACTTGGTCACTACAATGTTTCCATAAGTATGGATCATCCCATATGTATTGGTTCCCTAACTTCTTAAGTTTGTCCCTCTCAGCACGAGGCAAGTTCTTTGGGATTTGTTTAGACACTAAGTAATTGACAATATCGGCATACCATGGTTCTCCAAAGGCAATTGAGAATAGTTGCTCATCCGGGAAACTTTCACGCAATGGGATAGCTTCCTTGTCCATATCAAGACGGCTCAAATGATCCGCAACGGTGTTCTCAATTCCTTTCTTGTCCTTGATTTCAATATCAAACTCTTGCAAGAGTAAAATCCATCGTATGAGCCTCGGTTTCGCTTCTTTCTTCATTAGCAAGTACCTAAGTGTTGCATGATCAGAAAAGACAACAACTTTTGTACCAAATAGATAAGAGCGAAACTTTTCCAAAGCAAAAACAATGGCTAACAACTCTTTTTCAGTGGTTGTGTAGTTTTGTTGGGCCTCATTTAACGTTCTAGAAGCATACTAAATAGCATGAGGAATCTTCCCCACACGTTGCCCAAGCACCGCACCAACCGCATAGGCACTTGCATCATACATGAGCTCAATAGGCTTGCTCCAATCCGGTGGTTTAATGATAGGGGCTGAAATCAAAAGTTCTTTCAAACGATTGAATGCCGTCATACACTTTTCATCAAAGTTAAAAACCACATCTTTTTGCAATAAGTTACAAAGTGGTGATGCTATCTTGGAAAATTCCTTGATGAATCTACAATAAAAACCGGCATGACCAAGAAAAGAGCGTATCTCCCTTACCGTAGTAGGAGGGGTTAAAGCACGAATAAGGTCTATTTTAGATTTATCGACTTCTAAGCCTTTAGAAGATATTATATGTCCTAAAACTATGCCATGAGTTACCATAAAATGGCACTTCTCCCAATTCAGCACAAGGTTTGTTTCAACACATCGTTCAAGGATTAGTGACAAGTTGTTCAAGCAAAGGTCAAATGAATCACCAAAGACACTAAAGTCATCCATAAAAACTTCGATTATATTTTCAACATATTCTGAGAAGATACTTACCATACACCTTTGAAAAGTAGCTGGAGCATTGCATAAGCCAAAAGGCATCCTTCTATAAGCAAAAGTACCGAAAGGACAAGTGAAAGTGGTTTTCTCTTGATCCTCCGGCGTTATCACAATCTGATTATAACCTGAATAGCCATCAAGGAAGCAATAGTAAGAGTGTCCAGCTAAACGTTCAAGCATTTGATCAATAAAAGGCAATGGAAAATGATCTTTCCTAGTGGTGGAATTTAATTTCCTGTAATCAATACAAACCCTCCAACCGGTTTGCACACGGGTTGGGACAAGTTCATTCTTATCATTTTCCACCACCGTCACACCTGATTTCTTTGGTACTACTTGTACCGGGCTCACCCACTCACTATCATATATGGGGTAGATAACACCCACTTCCAAAAGCTTTAGTATCTCCTTTTACACAACTTCCATCATGGGAGGGTTCAAACGACGTTGCGCTTCCCTTGTAGGCTTTGCATCGTCCTCCAAACGGATTTTTTGCATAAAAATGGCAGGGCTTATACCCTTGATATCAACAATTGTCCATCCTATGGTTGTCTTGTACTTCCTTAGCACCCTTAGAAGTTTTTGCTCCTGTAAATCACTAAGCTCATTAGAAACAATCAAAGGTAACTCTTCATTATCACCCAAGTACAAGTACTTTAGGTGATCGGGAAGAGGTTTCAATTCTAACTTTGGAGATTTAACAATTGAAGGTACAAGCTTTTCATCACTGCATGGTAAAGCAATAAAAGATATATTATGAGTTTTCGGGCATCTTTGTAGTGAATTAAGATCACCAAGGGCTTCATTGACTTCATTACCACACTCTACACCATTATCCATGGATGTAGTTAACACGGTTTCCAAAGCGTCGTCACCATTTAATTCAAACACTTGTTGTGCCAATGTATCCATAACATCAGTGGAGAAACAAGAGTGGACATCACTAGGATATCTCATCGTCTCGAAAATGTTGAAACGTGTTGTTTCTCTATCAAACTCCATGGTCAACGTTCCCTTGTCCACATCAATTATGGTTTTCTCCGTTTTCATGAAGGGACGCCCAAGTAGCAATGGAAGAGACGAGTCCGGTGAACCTTCATTCATCTCTAACACACAAAAGTCAGCTGGAAATACAAGTTGATTAACCTGCACAAGAACATCCTCAACAATACCCATTGGGTAGAGATTAGAGCGATCGGCTAATTGCAATACAATTTCAGCCTTTTTAAGAGGACCAAGATCAAGTGAATTATACATTGATGCAGGCATAACATTAACGGATGCACCTAAATCCAACATAGCTTTGTTAAATGTTGTGTTACCAATTATGACGGGAATGTCGAAACTACCGGGATCCTTGCACTTAAGTGGGAGTTTGTGTTGTAAGATTGCCGAAGCATTCTCCCCCACACTAAGCACTTCATTACCTTTGAGCCTTTGCTTATTGGTACACAAGTCCTTCAACACCTTTGCATACTTTGGAACTTGCTTAATAGCATCAATGAGTGGTATGTTCACATGGATCTTCTTTAGAACGTCTAAAATCTCCTTTTCTAGTTCCGCCTTCTTAGAACTTGCAAATCTGCGAGGAAAAGGTAAAGGAGGAACATAAGTAGAAACCGGAGTTTTAGAGTTAGGAATAGGTACCTCAGAAGTTTGGGGAGAATCATCATTCTTCTCCTCCAAAACAGGTTCCTTTGGTGTTTCCACCTTGCCCGAATCAGTAACTTCGGGTTGCACAAGTTGTGTACCACTTCTCAACGTAATAGCATTGACACCCTCTTTTGGGTTAATAGGTTAAGAAGGGAGTTTCCCACTATTTTGTGCCTTCAATTGGTTCAACTCAATAGCCATGGAGCCCATTTGTGTCTGCAACTCCTTGATAGCACTCTTAGTTTCCTGCTGATTTTCTTTAAACATGGTGGAAATGCCTTGCACCATTGTTTGAAGCTTTGAATCAATATTGGAACCTTGATTTTGCATTGATTGTTGTGCTTGTGGTTGCTGAAATTGTTGTTGTTGTGGTTGAAATCCACTAGGACGGTTGAAAGTAGGTTGTTGGACTGCACCTTGCTTGTTGGCATAGCTAAAATTGGGGTGATCTCTCCATCCCGGATTATAAGTGTTGGAGTAGGGATCATACCGTCTTTGTTGATTTGGAAAGACCGCATTAGCTTGCTCATCTTCATAAGCTTGAGAGGAACTTGGTATCACCGCGGCTGCAACTTGTTGCATCATTGCTGTCATGTTACCCATTTGTTGACGAAGTTCCTCAACCTCGCTCACTTCATTTACTTTCCTAAGAAGCACATCCAAACCACGACTCAAAAACTGTTGGGAGTTTGCTGCCATGTTTTCAATCAACTCTCTAGCTTGTGCCACCGTCTTGATCACTAATGCACCACCACCCGCAGCGTCAAGAAGATTCCTATCACTTGATTGGAGTCCTTCATAGAAGTATTGGATGATCATAGCGTCACTGAATTGGTGGTGAGGGCAGCTTGCCACCAATCTCTTGTATCGTTCCCAACATTCATATAGGGATACTCCCACATTTTGCTTCATCCCACAAATCTCCTTGCGAATTTGAGTAGCCTTTGATGCAGGAAAATATCTCTCTAAAAATAGTTTCTTCAGCCCATTCCATGTCGTGACACTTCCGGAAGGTAAATTGTACAACCAATCCTTAGCACTATCCATCAAAGAGAAACGAAAAACTTTCAACATTGCACCATCCGCCTCAATATCCGCTGGAAGCATGGCCATGACAATGGTGTGAAAGTCCATAATATGCTTGTTTGGGTCTTCATTCACCATGCCATGGAACTTTGGTAATTCTCTAAGCAACCCCGGCTTAATCTCAAAAGTAGAGTTTGTTTGAATACACCCCTGTTGTGTATCAATGCTATGAGAAGCCAAGTCCTTGAGTGTACGATTTGCATCACCCATTGCTTCTTCTTCTTCAACTTGTGGTTCGTCTATGAATGGAACCTCTTGTTCTCCTTCTATTTGTAACTCTTCTTCCACTTCTAACTCTTGATCTTTTGTTGTGTCTTGACTTGGTTGGAGTATTGTGCCTCTTCGAGTAGCTATTCCGCACCTTGGATAGTTCCAATCTTTAGAAGCCATGGATTAGGTACCTAAAAACAATTCTCGCAAACAAGTGAGAAACAAGACAAGAAAACAAAAGGCAAAGATAAAAGTAGAAATTATAAAAAGAAACTAAAAACTTAATAACAAGCCTTATGCCTCCCCGGTAACGGCGCCAAAATTTGACCGGTTGTCAGCCGAGCAAAAATAATTTCACTTTCTCACTCTACTAATATAAATGAAGTACGTGGTAATAAAGAGTTCGTATCCACAGAGAGGCAATTGTTTTTATGCGATTTCAGTTTCTTAGTAACCAAGGGGGGATTTTTGTTTTATCTAAGCAATAAAATAATTTGAATAATCAATAAGGAGAAGATATTGGTCACGGGATAGTATCATTCACAAAACATGTATTTTCATCAATGATTAGAATTGATAATTTAATCTCTCATTTACTAAAATTCCTAGGATACCTTGATCGCAAGAATATCTAGCTAATTCCCTGATTTCATCACAACCACATTAAAAGATGCATATGTGAATTCTTCCTAGAAAGCAACCTAAAGTGTAAAAGCACAATTAAGTTTACCTCCCTCAAAGCACTAAGTTCTATGGAATAAGACTAATCAAGGCAATCAAACGTGTAAAAGCACTAATTCAATTTAACCAAGGTTATGATTCATATGCAATTATAAAGATGTATCACTACAAGTAATAACCACACTATGCTACTTAGAATCAGGGATAAACAACTATTTCGTATAGAAAACCCTAATCTAGCAATAAAGATGAATGTAAATCGGATTGATTCCGGACTCAACCAAACAAACAATCAAATCATATGACAATATTAATAATGAATCATAAACAATAAAGTATTGAGACAAAACTAATTCATAGATTCAAATAACATGTTGAGAAATCAACTTTATCCCATAACCAATAATATGTGTTTAGCTACTCATATCTATGGAGTTCATCATAATAATAATCAATAATAAAATAATGAAGAAGATGAAAAACAAACGAGAAGCAAACCCTAGTTGCCGCTCTCCAAAACTCCCAGTAGAAAATACGTGATGATCCAAGTTGTAGAAAACTTTCTCCTTTTGTAGCTTTTCATCTTTCCAAAACTAGGTCTTCAAAGCCCAAAGTCCAATAATAAAATGTCCACCAAGCCCATATGTGAAGAATACCCATGTGAAAATATGTCCCAAAAGTATTCGCCGGAAAAATTGGCCGGAATCCGGCATCAGAAAAATATCTCAGGTGACCGGCAAAGTCCACCCGGTCACCCTGGTCATACCGAGTCAACTCGGTCAAGGCTCAGCCGAGTCAGGTATGAGTCAGATCAGCTAACTCATCTAAGTGGCTGAGTTGGTATTGGCCAAGGTCATTGCACTGGCCAAAGCTCTGCTGCACAATGACTGTGCTTCACTAGTCAAATTCTAGTCATGGTGGTTGTCCTCTATTCCAGCTGCACTGCCATCTACTAGCGTCAGCTCAATCTTCTTTTTGTAATCCCATTTACAACAGCATATCACAACCTGCAATATCTTGCTCAATCTCAACTCTGCACTGCCTGTAACCATTCGCCTCACCATTCCCTGTGTCAGTCACCACCAGGATCAAGGCATCAACACTACGAGCAACTCCTTGCAACACTCAGCAACATAGATAGACTGCAACTTCATGACCATCTGCTTCAGTTCAATACAGACTCCATATTTATCTCAAGCATCCAACCCTGCAGCTATACATACCCCTTACTGAATTCAATTCACGCATCATCATTCCGCCAATGGCACTGAACTCCATTTTCTGAACTGCTCAGCGACAATTGAGCCTCAACTCCACCTGCAACATCTTCTTGTCCCTCACTTCACATTCATAGACCATTTAATCAATTGTTTCCTGTGCAGCAACTCAACCAAAACAGACCCCCAGCAACTCCATTTCAACAGCCGCAATATCACCAGTTCCATCATCATTTCATGCTCAGGTTACAAGCCTGCACTCTTCAGTAACACAACCACCAGAATCCTGTAGTTGCCACCATTCTCAGCTGCACCAACAACGTTGTAACAATCTCCACCTGCAAGACCATTATCTGAACTCCAGCTTCTATCATTTCACTGTATTCATTCAATTCATGCACCTAATTGTAGCTGCAACTCAAGAGCTGACCCACCGCCGCGACACCTCCACGAGAATCTTGTCTAATCGCATCAACTCATTTCAAGAACTTATTTGTAATGTAGCTCCATCTCCAATGAAACTGCATCAAACCCACCAGTTCGATCTCCGAATGCATCTGCACACTACCCATGTCAGCTTTATTCACCTATAGCTCAAACTCCATCTTTGAATCACCATAACTGCATTCTAACTCCAACAACAACTTGAATACTTGTTTCGCGCCACTAACACCAGTTCACAGGATCACTCGATTCCTTCCCTCAGCACCATCGCCACAAATCAGCTGCAACAAGTCTTCTCAGCTGTTTTCTTGGCTCCATCTGTAGTTCCATCTTAGACCTATGTTTTCTCTACCATCACATCTTCCCCATCTTATGAGCAACACATAGCAACTGCAGCTCACTCAACACTTCACTGCACCAGCAGCACAATTCCATTCATTCCAGCCCTGCATCCTAAACATTCATCTATTCTGCAACTCAAGATTGAGCTAACACCACCAGACCTTCTAATTTATCATCACAGCTCCACAACAATACCTGCAATTCAGCTCCATTAAAATGTCTCAACAAACTTGAAGCGGGTTCACACCCTCATTTGCACACTGCCTCCATTAGCACTTGCCATAACTTAGGACCACCATCTGTAACAGCAGTTCTTCTTGACTGCAATTTCTCAGCTTCATTGCAAAACCAACTCCTCATTGAATTACTCAACACCATTTTATGCAGGTTTCATCACCTCAAATCTCAGTAGCATGACCATCATGTCCCTGTAACATCACATCATCACCTTGTCTGATTCATTCTCAACTCGGGCCATCGACTCACACCTGCAATTACTGCCAACAACAATCTTGTAGCTCCACTTAAGTTCACCTAATTCAATCAGAACGAGCCATTAACTCAGGCCCTGTTGTAGCAGACAAAACCTTGCAGTCTTCATTACCATTTGCAACAGCAAAACACACTGCTTATGAAGCCATTCCCTTGCTTGCAACTCAACTCAACCCATTTCATTTGCACACTCTTCAATTCTTCTCTCATGAACACAGCACAACCATCTCTACCTGTTGCAACCTCATCAAGACCACCACCATATTCTCCGCATCACAACAACAAGCCAGTCAATCTTAACTCAAATCTGAGATTTTAACCCTTCTGGTTCACCTTCTTCTTCTCCACACAGTCTTCTTTCTTCTTCAATTCAACCTTAGATTCAACAGCAACCACCATATTCTCTTCTTGTTCTTGATCCCGATCTGACTTCATGGTTTCATAATAACCTAATCTCATGGTCACTGAAACACTTAAATCGACCTCAAATTCACACCACATACTCTTAATTCTTCATTGAACACAACCACTGTCAAACCCTATCTTTAATTCATCATCCAGCTTCAATTGCAGTACCAATTACTGAGATCAACATAAAATTACCACCATTCGACTCTCCTACAGAAACCCAATTACTCTCGTTCTTTCCAGCATCAACCCTGCTCTCTTTGAGTATTCTCAGCTTCAGAAATTCATCACACAAACCCCATCTGAAGAGAAAATGATCCTCGATATTCTCAGCCTTGGAACTCATCAGAAACTCACCACCTATTTATCTGAATCTCACTATTTTGATCTCAGAGGGATTATGCCGCCATCCCATCTTGATTTCAGGTCAGTAGATTAAACCCAATGATGAGAAAAACTCTTCTCTGATTTTTAGGGTCTGTGTAGGAAATGAGAGTGATATAGCCACCCATGTAGTACTGGATAAGGGCCAACCAGCTGAACTATCAATTTCCCTTCAACTGTCGGTCTTGCGAGACTGACAGTCTAGTTTTCGTAATTCTTGTTCTTTCGGTTCCCTAGAACTGACAAGCTGGCTCCATCACTCGCCTATGAATTGATCTTTTGTTCCCTTTAAGCTCCAAATGGACATTTTCTCCTTCTTTTGCTCCCAAAGACTCCATTGCACCTAATAACTCAAAACTAAACATAAGAAATGCAATTCCCAAGAATAATAGCAAAGAAAGCATAGATACTAGATATAAAATTAGGTATTTTACAACACCTATCAGCGACCTTAATTTCGAAGGAAAAGAAGGATTTCATTGGACATAACAAATCACATACAAGTATGAATTTGAATCCAAAATACTCAATTAAATTAACCACAAGAGAACCCATGATTAATTTAATCGAAATATACAATCAAACTAATCACAAAGAGTAATCAATTTAATTGGCCATACTCACATAAGAGAATCTATGGAGAAATGACTAAGTTAATCATGAAAATAACCAACCCAATCAAAAGTGCTCAAACATAAGAAAACTTATGGAGTCATAACTAAATAACCAAACAAGATGATTAATTTAGTTCAATATGCTCGACATAAAGTACCTTATGGAACAACAACAAAGCTAACCATGAAAATAATCAACTTTGATTGTTTTAGTGCTCAACATAAGACACATTACGGAGCCTCACAGTAATACACAAAAAATATGGATCATGGAAGATCAATTACTGCGGAATACACAAGGATTCATTCTATTTTCCATCACAATTTGCACCATGACATACAATAGACATAATCCTTGAAAATAAAAGATTTTAACCTATCTTCCATCAATAATTGACAATATAGGCTTAACTTTTGTATTTGTCAAAAGTCCATTCATTCCTTTATCAATATAAGAATATCGACTTACGAAAGACTTTACTTTTGACAAGATATAGGACAATCATAGTTCACGGACGCAAACACACATATCCCATAAACAATTGCAATATATAAAACCATCAAGATTAATACTGCAAAAATCATCTTCCAAACAAGTTTAGAATTTAAACCAATAAATCTAAAAACAAGAAGATGAGAACGTTGGCTATTCTAAACTCTAGTTATTCTTCTGAAAAAAACAGAAAAATAGAAGATTTACTAGACAACCACAATTTACTCATCTTTTTCTTCCTCATCGGAGAGACACCAAGATGCTTAAATTGTGTTCAATTCTTCCTTGAGCTCGGGAAACTTCGTTGCAACCAAAGACAATTGTTCTTGGACACACTTCACCCTTGATACGACTTTACAAACACCTTTGTTAATTTTTTGAAGAAGACTCAAAGTGGTAGCTAGGGTCACAATCGTTGAGTGAAGCATCTCTTTGTCTTTTGCACACATTCTCCCTTATGCGTCTAAAGGTACACGGACGAACCGGTTTGGGGACCCCGAGAGAGTTTCCAATCGAATCAAGACCACGATCACGGCAAATTTGTCCAATCAAGCAAGGGTAACCTAACATCTTGATGGGTGAAGTCATCGACGTCATTTGATAAATGATGAAGCCACGAATATCGAGACTTTGAACACCCGATTTGTAGTTGCAGGAAATCCCACACTACACCCCTCATAATATTTCATAGATCTAAATCTTATTAATCATCTTAATTTCAAATATAAATACTAGAAATATAAATTGACACAAGGATTTTTACATGGTTCGATCAATGTGATCTACATCCATGGTTCTTCACTATGATTGTTGAGATTACATTAGTATTTCATTTACAATCTCCATTAATGGATATTTGGTAGAGCTCTAGATCTAGTTTTTTGGGGAAGAAGATGATAAAGAAAATAAAGTTTTTTTTCTCTAAAATAATATCTCTCTCTCTCTCTCTCTTACCAAAATTATCCCCCCTTTTCTCTCTCCTGCTCTCCTCTTTATATAGGATATTACATAGTGGTTGACAGCTCACATACAACTAAGCTAACCTTTAATTTCGGATCTGATTTGCGATGTTCTCGCAATAGTATAAATGTTAAGTCTCGCAGACACTCTAGTTTTCGCAGGATCATCACGCTTTTCTCCTGTTTCTGCCATCGTCATCTGTTACGTCATTCTTCAAATCAACCTGCGACACTCGCAATGTGTTGTAGATGAAAACTTCGCAAATACGTCCTTCTGGCGATATTCTGATCCTACATCTTGCCTTTTTTTTCTTGAATATTGCTTGAAGAGCGATCTTTAAGAAAAAATCCGTTGTTGTAGTAGTCTTTGATCTTTATTGATGAAGGAACGAGCGGAAGAATACTGGACTTGAAAAGTACGTACTTGCCTCTATTCTTTTGCGAAGTTCCGAAGCTTTGCGAAATAAATTAGAAGTATCAACCCTTGAAGTACAAGATGTATGAAGTATCCTTAAAGAAACATAAGAAGTACTTAATCCTCGAAGTATATAAGAAGTATGAAGTATCTTTTGAGAAATATAAGAAGTATTCGTCCTTGATTGCGAATAAGAAGTATTGCGAACTAATCATGCGAAATTAGAAGTATGAATAGTAATCATACTTCATACTAAGTATTGCCTCTATTCATGCGAAATTATTACTCCATTTTTGGTGAGGATTCTTGTTGTTCATTGGTGAACATCTTCTTTGGAAATGATTCTTGCCGAGAAGATAAAGAACATAAAATGTTTTCTTGGTAATCCATAGTTGCCTCTGTTCTTTATCTATGAGGGTAGAATCCTTAAGAAAATGTTGAATGAGCGAGTTGTTTCTTCATTCTTATCTTGCCTATGTCTCATGCATTGCGCTAATGCGATAATATAATCTCTTCAAGTTGTTTATAAGTGTGTGAAATAATTGAGTGAAATAATCACATCTTGCGAAATAATCACATTCTGCGAAATTCTGAAGAATCCTGGGAAATTCTGAATAATTCTGCGAAATTCTTAATTATTCTGCGAAATGCTGAATAACTCTGTGAAATTCTGAATAACTCTGCGAAGTTTTGTAAAATACTTGTGCGAATATAATACTTATGTAATGATTATGTTATGAAATGTGTATGCGATGTTTATGCCATGAAATGCTTATGCGATGCTTTCATGATGCGAGTATGATGCTTGTATGATGAGAATGCTTATCTACTGCAATGTATAGCTAATGTTTGTGTTACTTAGCTCATTTTGCCGCTCTAAAATTGATGTAGCTTTAAATCGCTTCCATTATTGATTTCTCTGATTTTGTCTCTAGTATATGCATTCCTCTTTGCGTATTTATTGTTTCTCGCAAGTTCTTACTTGTGCTTCATCTTTTCTTATTCCTGCACTATTAGTATCGCATAATAATATGATCATAATATCAAGTGTGTGGCATTTGCATTGCCTCAGTCTCATTATTATGTACATGTTCGCAAGTTTATCATTTAATCATTTTATCAAGCTCGCAAGCTTATCATGTAATCTTTTTTGCGATGAAAGATCTCTGTTACTTACATTCAAAATGTTTATGTTGAATTTTGTCATTGCGACAAGATCGCAGGACGTCTTTACATTTTCATGTAATGACCCATTGGTCTTGCCTTATCAGTTTTCTTGTGTGGTCTTATTTCGCCTTCCTAGTTAAAGGTCTTATTTTGCCACCCCTCATTATTGCGACAATATGACAGGCCTAAATATTCTTGCGAACATAAAGCCCCATGACATTTCCGTCTTGCGACGAAATCGCAGGACGTCTTTACACTTTCATGTAAATACCCATTGATCTCGCCTTATCTTTGTCTTTTGTATTATTGCCTCTTCAGGATCATTGCACAAATGTGACAAGCCTAAATTTTCTTGCGAAAATAAAGCCTCATGACATTTGCGTCTTAAGACACTTATCAGCTCCCTAATGGAGGGTGCCGCCCTTATTATCTCCCTGGTTGCCCCTTCAAGGAGGCGTACATCGGCCATACAAGACTAGCTCCTCCCATCCGGTCTTAACAACAACTAGTTGTTTTCGCAGCCTCTTATCCCTTATACCTATATGGTTTATGGTTACGAGACTGCACCCTAAGTGGAGTTTTCTTCGGGCCGAAAAGATATACCAAGACTTGCCAAGAATGGCCGAGACACTTCAAATGCCCCAGGCATTCTTGGCTCAACCGTGTACCCCGGCGCCTTGAGCATACACTGACTCCTTGGAAGAGACCCTCGGGCGTCCAACCAGGGTATAACCTTATATATATAGTTGGAAATCCAAGGTATCTCTCCCGGATAGGCTTTCATGGGCCCCAAATCTCCATGACTCAGGTTCCAGGAGCGGTGTAACCTTTTCCCTGAGCCATGTCAAGAGATACCCCCTTATATGACGCACTTTAGGTCTTACATTTGCCTCTTACGAAATATCATTCGCGAACTAGGGTGTACGCCATAAAGGTTCGTCCCATTCACTCACTCATTCATTTTTGTCAATTCGTTCAATCATTCATTTTTGATTATCTCTTCTCATTATCTTTGCGAAATTATCGCATTTCCATTATCTCTGCGAAATTATCGCATGTCTTCATTCTTTCATTCATCCTTTCATTCATTCCTTCATTTCTGTCATTTCTTTCATTCATTCTCATAATATCATATCATTTGAAGAAAGTAAATATTCAAGAGAAATTCTAATACATTATAGTCCTGAAATCTTTGTAGTTGTGAAATCTTTATAATTCTGCGATCGTATCGCGTTTTGTGGTTCAAATCAAAAATCTTTTATTGTCTATAAAAGAAATATTCTAGAGAAATATATAAATTGAATTTTCTGGGTTTTTTGTAATTTTGAAGTCTTTATAATCTTGAAATCTTAGTAATATTTGTAATCATGCGATTGAATCGCTTTTTTTTTTTTTTTTTTTTTTTTTTTTTTTTTGTAATCAAATCAAAAATCTTTTATTTTCTGTAGAAGTAAAATGTTCAAGGAGAGTGGTACTTAGCTTTTGTGGTTTGCTGTTGTTGTTGTCTCTTGCGAAGTATATGATTTGCTTGCGAAGCTAGCATCCTCTTGCATATTCTCGCACCATACCAACTGTTCTAACCCTCTCTTGCGAAATTAATTTGCGATATAGTCATCAACTTTCTTCTTTGCGAAATAGGCAAAGGCCATGCGAAATTTCGCATAACAAAAATAAATATGCGAGAAGCAAGAATTGATCCTGCGACCTTCTGCTTGTATTCATGCCTCCTGACCAACTGTGCTAGCCCTGCCTCTGCGAGGTGTTTCTGCGAAATAATCATCTACTTTCTTCTTACGAAATACCCTTGCGAAATTATCAAAGACTGAAGTAAACGAACATCTGCGAAGTATTCGTGCTGCGAACGTTCGCAAGGTAAACATTTGCGAAGTTGCAAAAACTCTTTGCGAATGGGGAGATTCGAACCCTAGACATCATACTCCTTCTCTTCACTGCTGACCATCTCGTATCGACTTGTTTTGCGAAAGAAAGCCATACTGCTATCTTCTTATTATTATCTTCTCCCTTAGCGGCCTAGTAAAAAGTATGTTGAAAATAAAGAGTGAGGTGAGGTTCGATCTCGCAACTCCAATCTCTTTCAGTATTCCCTTGACCATCTGGGCTACTTGCTGCTTACGAAGGAAACACACAATGCTATAGCTTTATTCCATTTTTTCGCACTTGGAAGTTCAAAAATATGCAGAAGGTGGGATTTGAACTTGCGACACCAAGTTTTTTCTCTTCGCTCGGACCCAACTGTGCTATCCACTGTCTGCGAAATGAACGCTGCATTCTGAAACCTGACCTCATCTTCTCCCTTGTTAATCCAAAAATTCGCTAAAAATTTGTGTGTGCGAATTCAACGCACAACCTCTAGTTTATACTATGAAGCCACGACCATCCGAGCTAACTTCACTTGCGAAATAGAAGACAACACATATTGCTTCAACTACATGTAAAAATTCGTTCTGTAAAAATAACATGCTTCAGGTGAAATTCGAACATGCGTCCTAACACTTTCTCGGTACATCCTTAACCAACTACTTCAGCTAGTCTTTGCGAAAGAAACACATATTGCCACTTTATTATTCTTCCTATCTTTTTAGTAGCAGTTCCAAAAAGTGTGAAAAATATTGAGCTTTGCGAGAATTGATCACGCGAACTCTAACTCCACACTCCTAATCCCTGACCATATGTGCGAACAACTATTTGTGTTGGTGTGGTAAACTTCGCAGAACTTATTCTTATTTAATCCTCTTTGTAAAAAAGAAGAAAACTATGTTCGCAGGAGAATTCGAACTTGCGACCTCTTTGTTGTTCATTCAGCCTTGAACCATCTTTGCGAATTTCATTGTTGTGACAGAAATTGCGTCGCCTCTTATCTTCTCCTCGTCTTTCCTTAATTTCTTTCACATTTGCCTTCTTCTCCTGAACATGAAAATTTTCCATTGAAACTTTAGTTTTCTTCCCCGAATTTCACCACAACAACTATTTTTTTTTTCTTCTTCTTTTCATGTCTTTAAATTATTGATAATGTTTTCTCCCTGAAAGTGTAACTTCTTCCATGAAATTTCCGTTTTTGCTCCTGAAACTTTAAGATCTAAAAATAAATATGAACAGTAGCTAATTTTCATGGAAATTTCTTGATCCAACAAGTTACAGGAAGGATAAATCCTTTACTCCTCCCTGTTTCTAGCGCATATGTAGTTGCAGGAAATCCCACACTACACCCCTCATAATATTTCATAGATCTAAATCTTATTAATCATCTTAATTTCAAATATAAATACTAGAAATATAAATTGACACAAGGATTTTTACATGGTTCGATCAATGTGATCTACATCCATGGTTCTTCACTATGATTGTTGAGATTACATTAGTATTTCATTTACAATCTCCATTAATGGATATTTGGTAGAGCTCTAGATCTAGTTTTTTGGGGAAGAAGATGATAAAGAAAATAAAGTTTCTCTCTCTAAAATAATATCTCTCTCTCTCTCTCTTACCAAAATTATCCCCCCCTTTTCTCTCTCCTGCTCTCCTCTTTATATAGGATATTACATAGTGGTTGACAGCTCACATACAACTAAGCTAACCTTTAATTTCGGATCTGATTTGCGATGTTCTCGCAATAGTATAAATGTTAAGTCTCGCAGACACTCTAGTTTTCGCAGGATCATCACGCTTTTCTCCTGTTTCTGCCATCGTCATCTGTTACGTCATTCTTCAAATCAACCTGCGACACTCGCAATGTGTTGTAGATGAAAACTTCGCAAATATGTCCTTCTGGCGATATTATGATCCTACACGATTCAAGGAAATAGACTAGTTCCGCAAACTCATGACTCTACTAAGAATCCTCAATTGTGGAGGGACAAAGATTGGGGATACCAAGTTTCCCAAAAGCCAACAATGGGATACTAAGATCATTAATAGGAAACTTTCCTTGATTACAAACTACCTTCTTGCCACAAAGCCCAAGAGAGATTTCATCACATGATGGACGTTCATCACTTGGTCTAGGGAGACGCACGTTCCCCAACGGAATGTTGGTAATCTTTGAAATCAACTCTCTATCAACAAGAAATCTTTCTCTATTTATCATGGATTTGAATTCCATCTTATCAAGATCAACATCATGAATGTTGGCATAGAACATTCTTGTGAGAGAATCAAACCCTTGACCATGACCATCAAAGATATTTCCAAGCTTGAATTTTTTAAAGCAAGTTAAATCCTCTTCATGCCCACTAGAAAGCTCCAATTTCTTTTCAAGGATGAAACCTTTAGATGAAATCTTTTCAAAAATTCTAGCACAAGAATCATCTACAAACCTAATCCTAAGAGAATTTTGGTCACAAGGAAGATCCATGCTAGAGGTATTTGAGCTTTTGGAGCTTCTTTTTGAGCCCTTAGAATTCATCATGACATCTAGAAAATCGAATGGAACAAGAGGAATTTAATTACTTGGAGTGAACCTTGAACACCCTTTCTTTCAATTTCTCCAAGCAAGCTTCAATGGAGGAAATACACAAAACCCTAGAGGTTCACGTACGCGGACGGGTGATGAAGAAGAGAGTGCGCGAACTTCTTCTTTATAAGGACAAAAATGGGCTTGGACCCGTTTGTGAACCGCGACCACACAAGGAAAAGTGGGATTTTTCTTAATCGTTCGTTCATCAAAGGTTATGCATCCCGTGATAAAACACTTTGTCAGAGACAATGGATGCAGAAGAAAGCTTTAATTGGTATTCTAAAAAGAATAACAAAATTGTACACCATTCAAACCATTTCTTGCCCCATTGCAAGATATATACAAATGGGGTAGTGCCAAGCTTGTTACCAAGAGGCATAATGCGCAGAGGAATTCTCATGCAATATTTCTGGCTGATATGTGTGAACTTTCCCCGTTGTGTAACCAAAATAATGATGATAATCAGGTCAGTCAAAGCTTTCTCTCCTTTGTTGAACTGGTTAGAAGGAAGGTTCTTCTGAATCCTAGGTTGCACAGTATTATTTGGTTTAACATGTACAAAACCTTTTCGGAATGATTCTTAGACTTAACAGACTTAAGTTTTTCTAAGAATTTAAAAACGCCTTCTAACGGTCTGAATAGATCTTTATCAATTGATCCATTACGGTAGTACTCCTCAAAGAGATCAAGAGTTAATATATTGAGAGTCCATATCCTGGAGCGTGACGAACTTTTTCTTAATCTTTCCTTCCTTTTATTTTTTCCTTTAGATTGATTCTTATCATCTAAATCTTCCTCTTTAGATGAAGAGAGACTTGATAGGATCTGGAGATGCATATATATAATAACCGCAATCGCACGGTGTCTAACTAGTAGACAGAGGCAAGTACGGGTCGTTCCCACGAAGAGCGGTGGAAATACCGTAATCAATATCTCTAATAAGAATAACCAACAATAATGTTTTTGAGTTTTTATAATTGATAACGAAATAATAAAATTAAACTAATAAAATGAGACAAATGGAAAATTCGGTAACCAGGGTTTATAGTATCCACCACTATTTCTATTCAATTACTGAAATGAAACATAATTCATGAATTATTTATTGTTCGTTCTATTGACATCACCTATTATATGTATTAGAGTCGCAAATATCACTGGGACGCCCTAAGCATGGCACATCAAAAGATTAAACCGAAGCATGCACCATCAAATTGCATTAGCGAGAAAGTTATACGAAACTAAAGTATTGATTCACAACTATTATATGGCTCTTCTAAGCATAACCCATCAAAGAAATTAACCCAAGCATGGAATTATCAAATAATGAGACAAAAATATATTATGAAGCTAACAATTACGCACAAAGGTTATTGTAACCGGTGAAGCAACAACTCATATCATCGTTAAAATCAATATATAAAATCATGGAATTAATTTATTCAAATCATAATAGTCTTTTGCTCGATTAATCAATTCATAATAGCCTCATACTCCAAGTGGTTTCAAACATAAAACCCTAGCTACAATAAAACTAGCAAAGCATGGCTTTCTCAAAAGCCATAAACATATTAGAGAGATTCAAAATCGAAACGTGAGAAATGAAACTGCAAACCCTATTCCTTTCGGCAGCGTCCTCTCTTCTTCTCCGGCTTTTGGCTCTGTAGCCGCAGCTTCACGTTGTCCGAAATCTCCTTCTCTGTTCATCTCAATTGAAGTATATAGGTCCTCTCTGAAGACCCTACTTGGGCCATACAAGCCTATCCACGGATATGTCCAGAGGCCCAAGCTAAATACCACACAGATTTCCATTAAGTCAGACCCGACCAACACTTTCTTGGCTATTTCCTGACCGTCTAATAATTTCCGACCACATCACCCGCTAATCTCTCGTCAAAGACCAGACTTCCATTCTCTGGTCCTCTCTCTGCCACCACCACCGGCTAATTTCCAAATTCAGGCCAAGTCCAACCCCGTCTGCTGCCCGTTGTTGTTCTTCGTAACACTAACAATCACATTCCTCGGAAGCTTCCATTTCATCTTCATTCATGATTCGAAAACTGACCATAAGACAAGCTGCAACCAGTTCAACATAATCGATCCAGCTAACCCATGCAATATAACGTTGTTTGTTGATGTGTTGTAGTTGAGAGCTCGACAAATCCCATCTATCTTCTCTTTCTCATACACAGTTCCCAAAACCACACCAGTCGCATCACCAGCTTAGTTCGTTGTTGCTTTAAGGAACTAGATACGTCACTGAAATCTTCAACTTTAGTGCTGCCAATTGGTTTCTCTATCTGCGCTGGCATATCACCTTCTCAGATTCGTCTTCTCTTTCATAAATTCCAACTGACTATTCCAGTTCCTTCCAAAATCCGACCAGCAACAATTCCTATTCTCGTCTCACTGATTGCACAGGCTCAGGCAAATACTCGACCTACCGGATCAAAGTAAAATCATTCAAACACACGTTCCCTTATATATCTTCTGATGCCTCTTGCAATGTAAACAACACCAGCGCGAACTCAATTTCGAAACCCACGGGCCCTGACTCTCTCCAGTACCGATCACAACACCTTCCTCTCCTTCGAACCAAACTGCAGACTACGACTCGTCTTCATCAGCACAGCCGATAGCAGTAATCAATATTGGCAGCAACCCAGCTCTTTGTACGTCTGCAACATCACAAAGACCATTTATCTTCTTCACCATCTGTATCATTGCGACAGTTAAACATCTGGCCCTGGCCCCTTGTTTCGAACCAAACCTCCATTTGTTGCTGGTGCAATCGAGACTTTCGAATCTCATGAAGACAGCCAACGGACAGTCCATCAAGTCATCTAACCATAGAGGTGCGACTCCATTTCCCAGCAAGTCTCAGCTAATCACCCCATCGACTGCACTTTCTATTATTTCAGCCATGTTACCTCAGCCAATCCATACTCGAACTCCTACATCTCATTGAGTTTCCGGCACAAGATTAAGTTCACAAGCCACCATATCTTCACTGACTCTAAGCCGCACCTCCTTGACCATCTCCATTAACAGTCACCCCTACAGATTAAGCCAATTCAATGGCCACAGCTTCTTCCTGAACTTCCATTTTGTATAGGAAATGGGAGTGTTGTGAGAGTTTGAGTCAAACACGTCTCCCACTTTCTTTAGCTGTTGATGACACACGTGCTTAAACTTAGAGAAACATTGCTTTGTTGCATGGAATCAATAGTTTAGCTTTCAATTTAGCCATTTATCTTCGTATGACGGGATTTGCTTGTACTTTCTACAAAAGCACTAAAATAGTGTCATTAGTCAAAATATTGAGTCCTAACTAATATAAATATGGGTATAGAATGCAGCACATACGTGCTTATCAACACCCCCACACTTATATTTTGCTAGTCCTCGAGCAAAACAAAGAATATATCCGCTACACAGCTGGATATGAAGAGTGTTGTCTGCTAAACAGCAAGACCGAGAGATGTCTGCTAAACAGCGAGACGAATCCACTAAACAGTGGATAGACAGCGAGACAGAAGGACCGCTAAACAGCTGATCACATCATGCATTTTTTGTTTTTATTCAAGTATCCTAATGAGAGTGCCACTCCCCCTTACTTAAACATTACATTGTCCTCAATGTAATTGAGTCATCCAACGTAGAGATTAAAGTGGGAAATTCCTAAAATGATACGCAAAAACTAAACAAATAAAAATAAAATATCGAGTGAAGGGAACAAATCTGATGGGTTGACTCCCATGAAGCGAAAGGTATTTGTCTCCCTTTTTACCAGTAGCACGTTCTCAAACGAGGTGAGGTTAGTACCTCAAAGTAAGCTGGCAATCATATATGTACAGCCTGAAAAGTTGGGGATCAATCCAACAAATCAAGTCGGCTGCAAATATGAACCTGCAAACACTATAAACTTCCAAAAAGATGTGTAAATCCATTCCCAATAGAAAACAGTCCTTAGTCGAGAAAAATAAATCACTCCCATGGACAACAAACATAAAATGTATATTATTTTCTATTCGGAAAGCACACTCTAAATTAGGTTCCAAATCAGCTAAAATACATTCGGTCGATACATTATCTTCACTAGAGATCAAAGGAGGAAATGTATTGACAATGTAAAAAGGCACCTGATTATCAAACTCAGCACAATTGTTTAAACCTGTATCTAATGGTTCAAGTTTATGAAAATCGGTAACTCTTAAATCTGGTTCTAAGTCCGCGGAAATAACTTCCGTTGGTGAGTTACCTTGATTAACTATTGGAAGTCGCAATGCATTGACAATATCAATAAGCATAGGATCATCAGAATCTGCAAAGTGGGCTAAACAAACTGAGATTGGTTCAAAATCAGCAGTTACCTGACCAGTACCAATCGCCTCAACATTCACATCAGCAATTAGGTTATCACAAGGTGAGTCAGCAAAATAGGAGCTCAATGGAGCAACAATATCATGAATAATCGCCTCATTGTTGTCTGCGACTAAGTGACTTATAGGAATCTCGTTATTCAAATGATTAGAAAATATCTCATTATGCACGTCTAAGGTCTCTAAGTCATCAGACTCAACAATAGTATCTTCTGTATAAATATGTTCTTCTAAATCATCATTATCTAAATAAATGGCGTCTCTAACACAACTCTCGTCCTTTTGAATAGACATATAATCAGTCAAATGATCATGAGTTGGGTAAGATACAATAGATTCAGATATTATACCGGTATCATAATTCCTAAAATCACTTCTAGTGTCAAGTTCATTTTTGTAGTTGCAGGAAATCCTACACTACACCCCTCACAATAATCCACACAACTAAGACATTTGAAGATGAATAACAATGATTTTATTGATTAATTCCTTGAATGTTTACAAGATAAAATAGAAAAGAGCTAAAGAAATTACAATCACCACAAACTTTCTCTCTCCTAATGACTTGTCTAACATTCCGAAAAAGATCTCCCTCACAACAGGTTTATTCAACTCTTTATATAGGGTAGTACACAATGGATGACAGCTAAGTTGTCCTTTATTTTCGGGAATGACTTGCGAAATATCGCAAGTGTACAAACATATAATCTCGCAGCTCTCCTAAACTTCGCTAGGTCTTCACACCTTTCTCGTGTTTTGGCTGTCGTCATTCATTGCGTCATTTATATTACTCTTCTGCGACGCCCTCGCAATGCTGTTGTTTATTGATCTCGCGAAGTATTGATGTCGCGATATTCTGATCCTACATCTTGCCTCTTCTCATGTCTTCTCTGCGAAGAAGAGAATGTCATGAGAACCAATATTTTGAAATGCCGCAATCGTTTATTTTCCATCAATTTTTTGCCGACAAGATTCCTTGAATTTAGGAATGACTGTTTACACGTATCTAAAATTTCCCTTTTTACCGGCACATTTAATGTTATCGGGTTACTCTTTTCTCGTCTATTTAAAGGAGAATTCCTTGTGAAAGCATTTCTTTTCTTTTACTTCGTCTTCTTCATCGTCTGCAACTTTTTTCTGCTGTTTTTCTTCATCGTCTTCTTCATCATTTCTCTGCTACTATTCTTTTGTTACTGTTTCTATGGAGCCATCAAGGTTTGTTAATTTTGCTGAATTTGATCATTTTGTGATTGATCTCTCTTATTGAAGTTGTTTTATTCTGATATTGTTCTTCTTTTAATGACTCCCCTGCCATTTTTGTTTTAGCAAGAACAAATCTAGCACCAAGTTCACCATTGTGAACCCTAATATCTCCATGGGCTCGCAACCGAAATCCACTGCCACTAAAAGAAAGCCTGCGAGTAGCAAGGTATTTAAGAAACATTTACTCTTTTAATAACAATATTGTTGCCTCTGTTTCTTATTTAACTTCTAATTCGCAGGATGACAAAAATGTTGATAGGTCCCCCAAGAAGCCTCGCCGTTCTAAACCTGTTGGACCCCTTTGTTTCCTTTCCTATATTCAAACTTACAACTCCTACTGCGAAATCTTCGCAAGATAATCCTACTGCTTCTTCTTGCGAAAATACCGTTGATGATAACACTCATATGCCTGAATTTCTCATAGATCAAATCCCTCATAACAGTCCCATTGCGAATAAGCATATTTCTTCTTCCATTGTCAATGCCTCTACCATTTCTCCAGTCATTAATGTTCATGAGATTTCTTCTTCTCATGATATTCCTTTAACAAAAGATGACTCATCTCTTCCTTCTTCTATCGCCGTTACTTCCTTATCTGAGCAAATCCCTCTTACTAAAGAAAATTTGGAAGGAATAGATGTGGCCTTCAAAGTTCTATCAGATATTGTGAACGATGTCAAGAAGATTTCTGTCGATCCTATCAAATCTGATGTCTGCGAGATTTTTAGCAAACACCTTGGCCCTGATAGAATTTCGCAAACATCTTTGGAGCAAGAAATTAACATTTTGAAGAATGATCTCCAAGCTATGACTGCAAAGTGTAATATTCTCCAACTTGAGAATCAAAAACTTCAAAATGTTTCGCTGGATCGTGATAATCTTCGCAAGAAGAATGAAGAATTGAAAGGTATACTCTTACCTCTGTATTATTATTTATTTTTTATTGAACCAAGAGCCCTTGTTCGCCCTTCAAGCTTTAAACCAGAAGCGAAAAATGGAGATATACCAGTTGGAATCTACTGTTGAAGAAGTTCGAGTTGATAGAGATGCTTGGATGGAGCAATATAACCAATTAGATAATCTTCATACATACTCTGTTGATCAAATAGATAATCTTTCTAAAGAAAATTCTGACTTAGTACATGAACAAGGCTCATTAAGTAATGAATTATCTCGCCTCTCTTACTCTTTGACTAAAGCTAATCTGGAGTTGGAAACTTTATCGAGATGAGAATGGAATTCTTTCTCAAGAGAAGCGAACTCGTTAAACAAGGTGGCGATTTACTCGCAATGATCGATGTTTGTCAAAAATTATGTAAATAACAAGAACAATCTCTTTGCTCGTTGAGAAATCAACTTGAAGAAGTTACTGCCGAGAAGGATAAACTTATTCAGGGTAGAATAATCTTAAGTGTAAAGGAAAACCAATTCAAGGATCAATGTTCCAAGTTAGAAAAGTCCAACTCTTCCCTTGCGAAAGAAAATGCCTTACTTGTTTCCAACGAAAAAAAGCTTGCGATCTCGATCGAAAGGTTTAATTGGAGATAATTTTGACAATGCCATGGATCATTTGGAGAATAGTTGTTCGGCTTTAATCCAATATCTTACCTCATGAAGGAAGGTAGTCATATTATTTGACTACCTTAATATATTTATTTATTATCTTGTGATATTTTCCTTCGAAGTCCAAAATCAATAATTTTCTATGTTCTTTTCTTTTGCAGATACTGAGAAAAATCTTCATTCTTCTATTGCCACTCTAAAGTCTGACTATTCAAAAATTCGCAAAGAAAATGGAATACCCACTGCTTCCCTTGCTCGCTCTCGTGATCGTGCAGAAAGAAGATTCGATTATATGTCTGACTGTAAAGATATAGAGAGTAGAAATCATCAGAAAGCACTCCTTCGTCAATTTCATCTTAAGGCCGAAGTTCTTGTGAATGATGTTCTACTATCTAAATCTCTTGATCCTGTATGTGTCGAACCTCTGGAAGTAAGTGAGGATGAAGTTCCTAATTCTCCTGACAGCGATTTTGACTACAATAGTGGCGAAGAGATCGCAAATGAAGAGATAATCCCTCCTAGTAAAATTGTCAATGATGATTTGGGTGAGGGAGGATCTGGTGGAAATATAATAACTGGCGAAAATAAGGATAAAGTTGCTGAAGAAAGCCCAGTATCTACTTCTGGTGAAAAAACTGATATTTGAGAATTGACTTTCTCTTGTAATCTTTCATCTTGTACTGTTACTTCTTTATGTACTTCAATCATCTTTTTGATGTGTTCATCTGCTTATTACTACTCTTTCTTTCAATGAGTATAATTTTTGGTATTTAATAATTGCTATTTTGTTTTCCATTATCTTTATTTATGTTGAAATTCATCATTGCGACAAGATCGCAGGACGTCTTTACATTTTCATGTAATGACCCATTGATCTTGCCTTATCATTGTTTTTGTGTGGTCTTATTTTGCCTTCCTAGTTAAAGGTCTTATTTTGCATCCCCTCATTTTTGCGTCAATATGACAGGCCTAAATATTCTTGCGAACATAAAGCCCCATGACATTGCCGTCTTGCGACAAAATCGCAGGATGTCCTTACACTTTCATGTAACGACCCATTGATCTTGTCTTATCATTTCTTTAGTATTTTTGCCCCTGCATGATATTTCTCTTGCGATAATATGACAGGCCTAAATGTTCTTGCGAACGTAAAGCCCCATGACATTGCCGTCTTGCGACGAAATCGCAGGACGTCTTTACACTTTAATGTAAAGACCCATTGATCTCGTCTTACCCTCGCGTTAGTATTATTGCCTCTTCAGGATCATCGCACAAATATGACAAGCCTAAATTTTCTTGCGAAAATAGAGCCTCATGACATTTGCGTCTTAAGACACTTATCAGCTCCCTAATGGAGGGTGCCGCCCTTATCATCTCCCTGGTTGCCCCTTCAAGGAGGCGTACATCGGCCATACAAGACTAGCTCCTCCCATCCGATCTTAACAACAACCAGTTGTTTTCGCAGCCTCTTATCCCTTATACCTATAGGGCTTATGGTTACGAGACTGCACCCTAAGTGGAGTTTTCTTCGGGCGGAGTGCAGCATGTGCCAAGACTTGCCAAGAATGGCCGAGACACTTCAAATGCCCAGGCACTCTTGGCTCAACCGTGTACCTCGGCGCCTTGGTCATACACTGACTCCTTGGAAGAGACCCTCGGTCGTCCAACCAGGGTATAACCTTATATATATAGTTGGAAATCCAAGGTATCTCCCCGGATGGGCTTTATTGACCCCAAATTTTCATGACTCAGGTTCCGGGCGGTGTAACCTTTTCCCCGAGCCATGTCAAGAGATACCCCCTTATATGACGCACTTTAGGTCTTACATTTGCCTCTTACGAAATATCATTCGCGAACTAGGGTGTACGCCATAAAGGTTCGTCCCATTCACTCACTCATTCATTTCTGTCAATTCGTTCAATCATTCATTTTTGATTATGTCTTGTTATTTCATTTGCGAGATATTCGCACATTCTTTCTTTATTTTATGCAATTTCGCAATCACTCTGTCGCAGGAACATTTCATATGAATTCATTTCATTTCATTCATTCAACATTTCGGAACTTATTCTTTCCCTTCCATCTTCTATGGGTAATATTTCTTGAGATATAATCTATTCCACGGTCTATCCAATCTCTGGCCCACATCTTTGCCCTCAGGATCCATTAATCTATATCCCCCTGTTCCAACTATCTCCTTGATGATATAAGGTCCATCCCACTTTTTCGCCAATTTGCCACCACTTTCTCGCTGATATATTGGTGTTTCTCGCAATACCATATCACCTGGTTGAAATTCGCGTGTCTTGACATGTTTGTTATATTCTCTGGCTAATCTTTGATAATTCTCCATATCTTTGTAGTGCTCTTTCTCTGTTTTCCTCTAATTCATCTAATTTAACCAAAATGTTTCCCGCACTAAGATTTTTCTCCCAAGCTTCTCTCTTTGTTGTTGGAATAATAACTTCCGTCGGAAGTACAGACTTCAACTCCATATGTTAGACAAAATGGTGACATTCCGTAGCTTCTCGCCTTGTTGTATTGTAAGCCCATACCGCATTATGCACTTGTTCACACCATGCCTTATTATGTCCTTCTAACTTCTTCTTCAGTATATCTGCGATTGTTTTATTTGTTTCTTCCGCCTGTCCATTGGCCTGCGGGTATAAAGGGCCCACATTTTATTTGAAATGCATTAAGCAGCAATTCTATATTTTATCCCTCAAACTGTTTCCCATTGTCAGATACCAACTGTGCTGGAATTCCAAATCTACATATTATGTTTTCGAATATGAAGGTAAAAATATCTTTATCGCGAATGTGTTGTACTGCTTTTACTTCTGCCCACTTTGTGAAATAATCTTTAGCGACAATCGATATCTCCTCTCGCCCTGCACTGTAAAAAAGGTCCTACAATATCTAATCCCCACTTTCCAAAAGGCCATACACTTGTTGAAGAGGTTAATGGTGCTCCTGGTGCATGTATTTTCTTTCCATGCCTCTGACAATCTTCGCAACGTCTTGATACTTGTTTCGCATCTTCATGCATATAATAGCCTTGCATTTTCGCCTTATGTGCTAAAGATCTTCCGCCAATGTGATTGCCAGCATCCCCACTGTGTAATATTTTTAACACTGCTTCTCCTTCCTTTCGTGTTAAACATCTAAGCGAGGGTCCATTAAAGGATCTTCGGTATAATACCCCGTCTCTTAATTCATAATTTGTTGCACGGCTTTTTAATTTGTGCATCTCTAATCTATTTCTTGGTGTTTCTCCTTTCATTAGATAAGCATGAAGTTCTGTTCTCCAATCTTCGCAACTGGGCTTTTGTGTTTCATCTTCTATGAGCATTACTTCCGCTTCTTCCTCTTCCTCTTTGTTGATTGATGGTGATAGAAGTGTCTGTATTTTGATGCATCTCGCAGCTGGATCTGTCATCATACTTGATATAAAAGCAAAAGCATCCGCGAGTCTATTGTCTCTTCTTGGTATGTGTCTCCATTTTATTTTTGGTATCTTTGCCGACAATTCTTCAACAAGTTTTTTGTATTTTTTCATGGATGGTTCATTTGTAGTATATTCTTCTTTTATCTGGCGAATAGCTAACTGGGAATCACTGGTGACCCTCACATTCTCCAACTTCATTTTTATTGCGAATCGCAAGGCATGTATTATAGCTTCATATTCTGTTTCATTGTTGGTAGACGCAAATTCCAATATGAAAGAAAAAGCCATTTTATTACCTTCTGGCGAAATTACAATGATCCCAATTCCGTTACCTTCTCCATTTGACGATCCATCTACCAATATTTCCCATCTGTTTGGCTCAGTTAATAAATCCCTTGGATTTCCATGTTCTTCTTCTATATCCATCATTTCTTCCACTGCTTCATCCTCTTCTAATGGAAATTCTGCTAAAAAGTCTGCCACAACTTGTGATTTGGTTGAGGATAATATTTCATATTTGAGTTTGAAATGACTTACTTGAGCATTCCATCTTTCAACTCTTCCTGACCTTTTTGAATTTTTCATCACGACTCAATTGGTACTTTTGTCATTACCTTTACCGTGTGTGCTTCGAAGTAGATGCGAAGTTTAAATGTTGCGTAAACTAATGCCAGAATTAATTTTTCAATTTTTGAATAATTCTTCTCTACGGCATTGAATGTTTTACTAATGTAATAGATTGGCTTTTCCACTCCCGCGTCCATTCGCAATAATACTGCGCTTAGTGCATGCGAGGTTGTCGCAAGGTAAATTAGTAACTCTTCCCCTGGCTCTGCTTTTTGTAAAATTGATATATCCATTAAATGTTCTTTTATTCCTTGTAATGCCTTTTCACATTCATCTGTCCATCTAAATTTCGCTCCCTTTTTAAGTATGTTGAAAAAATGCTTGCACTTATCAGATGATCGCGAGATGAATCTTCCTAGCGAAGCTAATAATCCATTTAACTTTTGCACATCTTTCACTGTTGCTGGTGTCGGCATATCGCGAATTGCTTGTACTTTCTCTGGATCGACTTGTATTCCTTCTTTTGAAACAATGTATCCTAAAAAATTTCCAGATGCCACCCCAAAGGTACATTTTTCCGGATTTATCTTGATGTTGAAATGCCTCATTTGTTCAAAAATTTCCTTCAAATCCCGTACATGATCTTTTGCTTCTTTACTTTTTATTAACATGTCATCCACGTACACCTCTAATGTTTTATGTATCCATTTTTCGAACACTTTTTCTACCATCCTTTGGTATGTTGCTCCAGCATTTCGCAGACCAAATGGCATTTTTGTGTAACAATATAATCCTCTTGGAGCGAAAAGGCAGTATGCTCTTGGTCTTCTTAACGAGAGGGATTTGATTGTATCCCTTGTATCCATCAAGAGAAGATATCCTTTCATTTCCTGCTGCTGACTCAACCATTTGCGGGATATCTGGCAAAGGAAAACTATCTTTTGGACAAGCTTTGTTTAGATCGGTAAAATCTATGCAAATTCTTATCCCTTTCTTCTTCTTTGGGACTACGACCATATTCTCTATCCATTCGGGGTATTTTGCTTGTCTAATAATTCCAGCATCAAGCATCTTTTGTAACTCTTCTTCTATTTGAGGATGATATGCTGTTTTAATTTTTCTAATTCTCTGCTTGAATGGTCTTGCATTTTTATCAATCTCTAATTTATGGCACGCTACAGACGGATCTATTCCAGGCATCTCATCCATATCCCACGCGAAAATGTCTTTATAATCTCGCAACAAATCAATAGTCTTCCTTTCCTCATCTATCTCCATTTTAGTCCCGATTTTTAACATCTTGGGTTCTTCTTCAGTTCCAATATTCACTTCCTTTGTTGGTTCTGCCGCAGTGTAGCTAGCCTTCGGTTCTCCCATGGGCGTTGGTCCTTTTACTTCCTTTGCGAGATCATTCTCTTCACCATATATTCCTTTTCCTTCTTCCGCTCTTATCATGTAAGTTCTAAATTCTTCTTCCTTTTATTTGCTTTTGCCATCTTCTTGCGATCTTTTCGCCTCTTCACCTGTTCTTCATAATGTTTTACTTCGATTTGATGATATATTCTTCCTTTATCTGTATCTCCTTTGATTTCGCCAATTCCACTCGGTATAGGAAATTTGACACATTGATGAAATGTTGATGCTCTGACTTTTATTGCATGTATCCATGGTCTTCCCAACAGCATGTTATATGGTGATTCCATATCCACTACACATAACGTCACATGTGTTTCAATTTCTCCCAATAAAATTCGTATTTTTATTTCCCCTTTAGGTTTTGTTATGGATTTGCCGAAACCATAGATATGATATTTTGCGGAAGTCATTTCTTCAACTTTGTACCCTAATTTCTTATAAGCATGATAAAACATTATATTCACTGAACTCCCTGTGTCCACCAAAGTTCTATTTATTGCCCATTCTTCCACTGTTTTTGTTAATTTTCCCTCTTCTTTGCTTGCACTTATCGTAATCACTAATGGAGATGTGTGATTTAAATTCTCTCCTGATTAAGGCTGCACAGGAACCGAGCCGAAAAACCGGACCGTCCCGGAACCGGTGGAACCGTACCTGTTTTTGTACCGAACCGAGGAAGGGGGTACAAGTACCGGTTCTTAATCTGAGAACCGAGCCTAGGGAGGTACAGGTACACGGTCCAATTCAAGTCCCGTACCGTCTCGTCCCGATTGTACCGATGGTGCTGGTATAATATCTGAGTAAAATCAAGGTACATGAGATTGGAGCAACGAGAAATGAACCCATTCCTGTTCTTGATTATCGGTCTGAAGAATCGATGGCAATTTTCTGATTGTTCGTTGCAAAAGCTATCGAATTCTTATTCCGAATCACACCCAAAAATCTTATTCGTTTGAATTCATCCCACTACGGTAATCACCTCAATTTCTTCTGACGGCACCACCCTTCTCCTTCAGTTTTGGGTATTGCAGTGTTTATTCGTTTGAATATCAACTGAAGGTAAAGCAGGTCAAGAGATGAAGTACCAAGTCCCCACAAAACATAAAAAGACATGGAAGAAATCAGAACCAATATGAGACAAACGGAGGTACAGTTTGGTTGAAATTTGCATTTTTGAATGAGATTACCTTCATGAAATGAATTTGTAAATGGTTTGAATGGGTTATGATCAGTTTCCATTAGTAAGCTGAATTAAATCATTAATTAGATAGATTGTCGATTAATAGAAGAAGCATCATAATTTGTGAACTTCATGTGTTTGCTCATTTTCCTAAGAGATTCAATTTCAATTTCTCATATGTATTTATAGTTATCGACGAGTGCTTTTGTAATATACACAGAAGTTGAAATTTGGCTGCTGTGGTAAGTAGTTCATCTTCCTAACATGAACAGATTTTAGCATTTCAAAATCTTACAAAGAATTTGAAATGTGTATAGAAAAAGTCGCAATTTAGTTGGTCTTTATAAGTTAATGAAGTTGAGCAAGCCCAGATTAACAGAAGGAGAACGTTTAAAGTCTTTGTGATCATTGATCCATCGTAGAAAGAACAAGGTACCGACTGGTACCGGAACCGTGTCTGGTACCGTACTTGTCCCAAATGGTACCGGAACCTAGGACACAGGTACAGGTACCGGTCCAAAATCTAAGAACCGAGGCTAGGGAGGTACAGGTACTCGGCCTCGGCAAGAACCGAACCGAGCCGAACCGTACCGTGTGCACCCTTACTCCTGATATCTCCGTTGCGGCGAACATAATCTTCTGTTTTTCCCACTCTTTCAAGGGTGACGATTTCTCTGCTGTTATAATCTTCTTTCCTTCAAAATCTCTTTTGTGTATTCTCCCTCTGATACTTTCATGAAATTCATTAACCATTGCTTTTGTAATCATATTACATTCCAATTCTTCATTACTCTCTTTGATTCTAGCTTTCTCCAATTTATCCATCATACTCTTGATTTTAACAATTTTAGTGAAAATATCCAATCTCTTATCTTCAATTGCTCCCTGTTTCTAGCGCCAATATGTAGTTGTAGGAAATCCTACACTACACCCCTCACAATAATCCACACAACTAAGACATTTGAAGATGAATAACAATGATTTTATTGATTAATTCCTTGAATGTTTACAAGATAAAATAGAAAAGAGCTAAAGAAATTACAATCGCCACAAACTTTCTCTCTCCTAATGACTTGTCTAACATTCCGAAAAAGATCTCCCTCACAACAAGCTTATTCAACTCTTTATATAGGGTAGTACACAATGGATGACAGCTAAGATGTCCTTTATTTTCGGGAATGACTTGCGAAATATCGCAAGTGTACAAACATATAATCTCGCAGCTCTCCTAAACTTCGCTAGGTCTTCACACCTTTCTCGTGTTTTGGCTGTCGTCATTCATTGCGTCATTTATATTACTCTTCTGCGACGCCCTCGCAATGCTGTTGTTTATTGATCTCGCGAAGTATTGATGTCGCGATATTCTGATCCTACAATTTTCACCCTCATGGTATTGGGATCGATACACACCTGAATAGCCACCCATATAGAAATGACGTGGATTCCAAGTTCCATACCTGAGACGATTATAAGCAAGAACTTCCTTATACTGTGGCCCATACATGTATTCACCAAGAGTCATAGACGACGTCTCGCGCAAAGCATTCATCGTTCTCAAAAAGGTACCTGAAATAAAATTCTTACACACAAAACAAGTCAAAAGGAAAAAGAAACGCTAAAATAAAAATACTGTACAAAAATAAAAATAAATAAAATAAAAACCTAACTATTTACAAAATCAAAAATACTAATTACAATATTCCTCAGCCACTCCCCGGCAGCGGCGCCAAAAATTGATAGGATCTGGAGATGCATATATATAATAACCGCAATCGCACGGTGTCTAAATAGTAGACAGAGGCAAGTACGGGTCGTTCCCACGAAGAGCGGTGGAAATACCGTAATCAATATCTCTAATAAGAATAACCAACAATAATGTTTTTGAGTTTTTATAATTGATAACGAAATAATAAAATTAAACTAATAAAATGAGACAAATGGAAAATTCGGTAACCAGGGTTTATAGTATCCACCACTATTTCTATTCAATTACTGAAATGAAACATAATTCATGAATTATTTATTGTTCGTTCTATTGACATCACCTATTATATGTATTAGAGTCGCAAATATCACTGGGACGCCCTAAGCATGGCACATCAAAAGATTAAACCGAAGCATGCACCATCAAATTGCATTAGCGAGAAAGTTATACGAAACTAAAGTATTGATTCACAACTATTATATGGCTCTTCTAAGCATAACCCATCAAAGAAATTAACCCAAGCATGGAATTATCAAATAATGAGACAAAAATATATTATGAAGCTAACAATTACGCATAAAGGTTATTGTAACCGGTGAAGCAACAACTCATATCATCGTTAAAATCAATATATAAAATCATGGAATTAATTTATTCAAATCATAATAGTCTTTTGCTCGATTAATCAATTCATAATAGCCTCATACTCCAAGTGGTTTCAAACATAAAACCCTAGCTACAATAAAACTAGCAAAGCATGGCTTTATCAAAAGCCATAAACATATTAGAGAGATTCAAAATCGAAACGTGAGAAATGAAACTGCAAACCCTATTCCCTTCGGCAGTGTCCTCTCTTCTTCTCCGGCTTTCGGCTCTGTAGCCGCAGCTTCACGTTGTCCGAACTCTCCTTCTCTGTTCATCTCAATTGAAGTATATAGGTCCTCTCTGAAGACCCTACTTGGGCCATACAAGCCTAGCCATGGATATGTCCAGAGGCCCAAGCTAAATACCACACAGATTTCCATTAAGTCAGACCCGACCAACACTTTCTTGGCTATTTCCTGACCGGCTAATAATTTCCGACCACATCACCCGCTAATCTCTGTCACAGCACCAGCTTCCATTCTCTGGTCCTCTCTCTACCACCACCACTGGCTAATTTCCAAATTCAGGCCAAGTCCAACCCCGTCTGCTGCCCGTTGTTGTTCTTCGTAACACTAACAATCACATTCCTCGGAAGCTTCCATTTCATCTTCTTTCATGATTCGAAAACTGACCATAAGACAAGCTGCAACCAGTTCAACATAATCGATCCAGCTAACCCATGCAATATAACGTTGTTTGTTGATGTGTTGTAGTTGAGAGCTCGAAAAATCCCATCTATCTTCTATTTCTCATACACAGTTCCCAAAACCACACCAGTCGCATCACCATCTTAGTTCGTTGTTGCTTTAAGGAACTAGATACGTCACTGAAATTTTCAACTTTAGTGCTGCCAATTGGTTTCTCCATCTGCGCTGGCATATCACCTTCTCAGATTCGTCTTCTCTTTCACAAATTCCAACTGACTGTTCTAGTTCCATCCAAAATCCGACCAGCAACAATTCCTATTCTCGTCTCACTGATTGCACAGGCTCAGGCAAATACTCGACCCACCGGATCAAAGTAAAATCATTCAAACACACGTTCCCTTATATATCTTCTGATGACTCTTGCAATGTAAACAACACCAGCTCGAACTCAATTTCGATACCCACGGGCCCTGACTCTCTCCAGTACCGATCACAGCACCTTCCTCTCCTTCGAACCAACCTGCAGACTACGACTCGTCTTCATCAGCACAGCCGATAGCAGTAATCAATATTGGCAGCAACCCAGCTCTTTGTACGTCTGCAACATCACAAAGACCATTTATCTTCTTCACCATCTGTATCATTGCGACAGTTAAACATCTGGCCCTGGCCCCTTGTTTCGAACCAAACCTCCATTTGTTGCTGGTGCAATCGAGACTTTTGAATCTCATGAAGACAGTGATAAACACATTTTTTTTGTCTGATTTAATCTCAATTGTATATTTTGTTAGTGCTCGATTTTGTATTTATTATGGCTTTTTGTGTCTTTGTAGTTGTTTTTCGAGAAATAAACATGTGCGGAAAAATTGGCTCGAAAAGTGGTATTTGCGCTCGTGGGAGAAAATTGCTATTCGGACATTTCACTTTGGATAAGGGGTACCCCATTGATAAGGGGCACCTCAGGGTACATGCTATTTGCACCCCGTCAGAGGTTAGGGGGCATCTTCATCTTCCCCGGTTCAAAAGCATATTGGCGGGAAAGTATTTTCTCGCCTGCGGACTCTGCTGTGAAGAATTCGGACGAGTTATACATGGACTTTCTCATGGATTATGATATATATGGTCCTGTTATGTTGAACCATGGATGGTAGGTGGTTTAGTTCGAAGACAAAACACGAGTTCAATGATTCCTCGATAAAACAGGGCAGTGAGCTATTACGGGTTTGTGTTGATTCAAAATATGGAAGTTACGTGTGGAGATGGCTAGGATATTTTAGTGAGATTCGTTTCTATCTTAGGAAGATTCTGAAGAGCCACAGACGCGTTAAAAAGAGAAGGAAAACAAGATAATCGACGATACTTCCGGTGAAAGAAAAACGAGAAAATAAAGGAATTTCTCGAGATATTTGGTCGCTGCTGCGTATATAAAGGCTAGGGAGAAGTTACAGAGGGGAGTCGAGAGTTTGGGGAGCCAACAGAGGTCTCAGGAGCGAAGAACAATAATTGCAGAGAAGTTCTCTGCTGCTGCTGAAGAAGAAAGGGACGAAGAACATTGGACCTTCTAGGTCAGTCGCAGAAATTTGTCGCAGAATCAACTACACAGGAGGCAGTCTTAAACCGAGCAGTCTTATTTTCTACAGCAGTTTACATATATCGTTTCTGTAACAGTATTGTAACAGCTGTTTGTAACACTTATACAGCGTTGCAAACTGTCTGAGTCATTAGTTTTCTCTTGTTTTTCACCTATTTGAGCTATGAACACCTATTTTGAGCACTTGAATAATATGAGGAGCTAAACCCCAACACTGGGATGACGGAGGAAGCCATATTTCATGCGTGTGGTGATTATATTTAATTCTTATATGACTTCTTGCACTTGATTTAATTGTTTTATGATTTTCACTAATTAGTTGTGATTTCGTTTGATGACGTATGCTTAGTTTTAGTACTTTTGATGCGTCATGCTTGTGATTTACAATTAATCTTTTAGAAATCTACCCTGGCAAAGAAACAGAGTCAATATTTTATTATTATTTTAGCTATAATTGTCTAGAATAAATATATGAATCGCATGAATGAATTTTATGGTGGAATCCTGAGTCCTAGTATCTCTCGATATTTGTGACAAACTTGTGTAAATATTTTCTTTGTTTTTAGTATTTTCTGAAACCAAATCTTTACAATTCTGAGTGAACGACAACCTTTATTACCACTTTACTATGGTCAAAGTAGTAACGTCCATTTTGAAACTCAGTCGGATATTCGTTGTATTGGCTATTGTAATACCAGTTCGACATTCTATTTGCAGGGGTGTGAGTTGTCACACAAAATTAAAACCCACTGACAGGGGATTCGTGGGTGGATAGAGTCTTACCTCCCGTACCAGACGATGTAGTATTTCCTTTTGATTACGAAGCTAATAATGGTTTAGAGGAACGAGTCTATTCTGAGAATATTGTTTTAGAGTCTAGCGATTTAGAAACATTAGTCTTAGACAAAGAAAATGAACTCGTAGAGATGAGTGAGGATGAACCCGACTTAGAAGAATCAATTGACCATTTTCAGGAATCAGATGACCTTGAAATTAAGGAAGTTGTGACTAGTCTTTCCAGAGACACTGAAAACTCTAAGTTTGGGGGTGATTATCATTCTCCATGTGCCTTAATTCTTAAAAAGGTCCCTCACCTGGGACTTGACATATGTGCCTCAACCATTTTACAGGATTATCTTCATACACGTTTTCCTGAACCTAGTGATGTCCATAAGGAAGTTAAGTTATTAGAAACCCATCCTCTCCGGTTGATGTGGTTTATTCAGCTATGATACCCAGATTGACTTTGTTTTCCCACCAAATATTTTTCAACCGGTGGGAACGTATAAGTTTCAGATGTGTCAATTATTTAGTTTTGAGACTAAACCTAAGTACTTTAGGAAATTGGTATCGACACATTTTAAACTGATTGACTTTAAGGATCCGAAATTATTCAGGTTATTTTTATGTGCTTCTAAGTTCTTATTTGAGTTTTTACAGACTTTACAACCTGAACCGGATCTTAGCTTTGAGGAATTCCAGCACAAGAAAATATTTTATTTGGACCCAGTTATAGAGCCTGAACCTGAACCACAGCTAGATGTAGTTGTCTTAAAAAGGAAACTAGACAAGGGTTTGCTTTATTTGTTAATTTTCTTGGCAGGTTGGAGATTCCTTTTATTTGTGATAGCTCTATTTGGTTTTGATGACCCACAGATTTTTCGGCTATTACTTTATGATTTTATGAGGTGACTAATCCTTTGTTAGTCTGGCTGAAGATTTTAAACTTGGCACTTCTTGGGAGGTAACCCAATATTCATGCGACACGGTAATATCTTTCCTTATCTCTTTTGCTTTAAATGGTAACAGTTTCTCCTTGTTCATGCTTTTAATTTTATCTTTAGAACATTGAGGACAATGTTAGATTTAAGTTTGGGGTTATAGGAGAAACATTTTAGTTGCATTGATAAACTCCAGAGCCTAGAAATTTATGTTTATTAAGGATGGCACTAACCAATCTAAGTGGATGGAAGCATTTTGGTTGTAGGAGTTGAGGAACCAATCTGATTAGATGGAAACATCTAAAGAGTCTATTCATAAAAGCACGAGCTCGGGTGTTAGATTTAAAGAAAAAACATGGTAGTTTCGCCATATCTCGTTGAATCCTTTTCACTTCTATTTTTATTTTGTTTTCTTTAAAATATGTTTGTCTAAGTGATTAGGTGGGGCTCACGATTCAAGTTGTTACCACTGCTAGGGTGAAATAGAGTGATTGAGTTACCAAAAAAAAAAGAGAAAAAAAAAAAAAGAGAAATTGAGACCATACCATAAGACCAACCGGAATAAATTCAATAAAGTCGACCACTGGAACCCTTGTATATGCCAGCTGAGTTGACCTAGAGTTAGGATTATCGACCACTGGTTCCCTTGTATATGCCAGTGTGTTGATATTAGTCTAGACCAATATCTCAGTCCATTAGGATAGGTTTATTTTGGCAGCGGCCTTCAGACAGATATGAGAAACACCATTCACCTTAGACAACATCAAAACCATCTACGTTTTTCTATATCCATTTCTTACTCTATCCATGTGATTGGTCGACTCCGGTTATGATGTCCAGAAACTATCTGAGTAGAGCTCTGTGACTTATATATGAATTTTAGTATGCTTGAGTGCAAACTCGTGTACAACAATTGGAATTTCGCATCGTGGTACTTCCTCCCGTAGTCAATAAGTATGCCAACCAAGGAGATTCTTTAGTGCCTTCCAAGGTTACTGTGTAGATAGTTAGGGTCCTGGAGTGTAAAGGTTTTGTGGGTACACCTCTGGTAAACCCTCCCGAGACTATAACTCGGCCACTAGGGCCACCTAGGGGTTTAAAGGCTTATTGCATACGCTAAATGCAATCGACGATGCCTGCGACAGTAAGTTAGGATTTTATTTGCTCGAGGACTAGCAAATAATAAGTTTGGGGGTATTTGATAGACACATTTTTTTTGTCTGATTTAATCTCAATTGTATATTTTGTTAGTGCTCGATTTTGTATTTATTATGGCTTTTTGTGTCTTTGTAGGTGTTTTTGGAGAAATAAACATGTGCGGAAAAATTGGCTCGAAAAGTGGTATTTGCGCTCGTGGGAGAAAATTGCTATTAGGACCTTTCACTTTGGATAAGGGGTACCCCATTGATAAGGGGCACCTCAGGGTACATGCTATTTGCACCCCATCAGAGGTTAGGGGGCATCTTCATCTTCCCCGGTTCAAAAGCATATTGGCGGGAAATTATTTTCTCGCCTGCGGACTCTATTTGTGAAGAATTCGGACGAGTTATACATGGACTTTCTCATGGATTATGATATATATGGGCCTGTTATGTTGAACCATGGATGGTAGGTGGTTTAGTTCGAAGACAAAACACGAGTTCAATGATTCCTCGATAAAACAGGGCAGTGAGCTATTACGGGTTTGTGTTGATTCAAAATATGGAAGTTACGTGTGGAGATGGCTAGGATATCTTAGTGAGATTCGTTTCTATCTTAGGAAGATTCTGAAGAGCCACAGACGCGTTAAAAAGAGAAGGAAAACAAGATAATCGACGATACTTAGGTGAAAGAAAAACGAGAAAATAAAGGAATTTCTCGAGATATTTGGTCATTTCCGCTGCGTATATAAAGGCTAGGGAGAAGTTACATAGGGGAGACGAGAGTTTGGGGAGCCAACGAGAGGGCTCGGGGAGCGAAGAACAATAATTGCGGAGAAGTTCTCTCTGCTGAAGAAGAAGAAAGGGACGAAGAACATTGGACCTTCTAGGTGATCGCAGAAATTTGTCGCAAAATCAACTACACAGAGGCAGTCTTAAACCGAGCAGTCTTATTTTCTCAAAGTAGTTTACATATATCGTTTCGTAATAATGATTGTAACAGCCTGTTTGTAACGCTTTATACAGACGTTGTTGCAACCTGTCTGAGTCATTAGTTTTCTCTTGTTTTTCACCTATTTGAGCTATGAACACCTATTTTGAGCACGTGAATAATATGAGGAGCTAAACCCCAACACTGGGACGACGGAGGAAGCCATATTTCATGCGTGTGGTAATTATATTTAATTCTTATATGACTTCTTGCACTTGATTTAATTGTTTTATGATTTTCACTAATTAGTTGTGATTTCGTTTGATGACGAATGCTTAGTTTTAGTACTTTTGATGCGTCATGCTTGTGATTTACAATTAATCTTTTAAAAATCTACCTTGGCAAAGAAACATAGTCAATATTTTATTATTATTTTAGCTATAATTGTCTAGAATAAATATATGAATCGCATGAATAAATTTTATGGTGGAATCCTGAGTCATAGTATCTCTCGATATTTGTGACAAACTTGTGTAAATATTTTATTTGTTTTAGTATTTTCTGAAACCAAATCTTTACAAGTCTGAGTGAACGACAACCTTTATTACCACTTTACTACAAACTTTCAAAATCACATCAGACAGCCAACGGACAGTCCATCAAGTCATCTAACCATAGAGGTGCGACTCCGTTTCCCATCTTATTCCATGCATTTCTTTTTCTTATCATCGACTGCGCAGATTCGTCTTCACTGACTGCAACAGCAAGTCTCAGCTAATCACCCCATCGACTGCACTTTCTATTATTTCAGCCATGCTACCTCAGCCAATCCATACTCGAACTCCTACATCTCATTGAGTTTCCGGCACAAGATTCACTTCACAAGCCACCATATCTTCACTGACTCTAAGCCGCACCTCCTTGACCATCTCCATTAATAGTAACCCCTACAGAATAAGCCAATTCAATGGCCACAGCTTCTTCTTAAACTTCCGTTTTGTATAGGAAATGGGAGTGTTGTGAGAGTTGGAGTCAGACACGTCTCCCACTTTCTTTAGTTGTTGATGACACACGTGCTTAAACTTAGAGAAACATTGCTTTGTTGCATGGAATCAATAGTTTAGCTTTCAATTTAGCCATTTATCTTCGTATGACGGGATTTGCTTGTACTTTCTACAAAAGCACTAAAATAGTGTCATTAGTAAAAATATTGAGTCCTAACTAATATAAATATGGGTATAGAATGCAGCACATACGTGCTTATCAAGACTATCATGAGAAACGAGAGGTTTTGACCATAATAATCTTTGAGCAATCCTTAAGGAATTCTGGCGTTCGTTACAGATGCCAAGAGCAAGTTTTCCAAAGAAAATTCCCATGGGACAATTTTTAAGGAACGAACAAACACAAACTTGTTAGGTTTAAGGTGTTTGCCTGCTCTGATACCAATTGAAAAAGCGGGGGTCTAACAACCACACCTAATATTTTGCTTAGCAATATGTATGGACAAACTCCAATATACTTTCTATAGAATCAACTAGACAGTCAGACTCAATCTAGATAAAAAGTATATCAAAGAGTTTATATCTCAATCTCTCGATTTGATCTTTCCTCAAGCAAATAAAAATCTGCGAGTCTTTATCAAAGAGAGACAACTTGGATAGTACCAAAGACCAATATCCAAGTGTCAATCAATTTAAATCAACAACCAAAAGGTCGGATATTCTAATTGATTGAACAACGCACAACCTGTGATATTTCAATTATATAAACAAATATAATGCAGAATGGAAATAACACAGACACCAGAATTTTGTTAACGAGGAAACGGCAAATGAATAAAAACCCCGGGACCTAGTCCAGATTGAACACACACTGTATTAAGCCGATACAGACTCTAGCCTACTCCAAATTAACTTCGGTCTGGACTGTAGTTGAACCCCAATCAATCTCACACTGATCCAAGGTACAATTATGCTCCTACGCCTCTGATCCCAGCAGAATCCTACGTACTTGATTCCCTTAGCTGATCTCACCCACAACTAAGAGTTGCTACGACCCAAAGTCGAAGACTTTAATAAACAAATCTGTATCACACAGAAAAGTCTACATAATAGATAAATACGTCTCCCAAGAACAAACCTATGATCTTTGTTCCGTCTTTTGATAAATCAAGGTGACAGGAACCAATCAATAACCCGGACTTATATTCCCGAAGAACATCCTAGTATTATTGATCACCTCACAATAATCTTAATCGACGCAGCGAAAGAAGATATTGCGGAATCACAAATAATGAGACGAAGTGTTTGTGATTTCTTTTCTATCTTGCCTATCGGAGATATAAATCTCAAGCCAATTATTTCAATTGTACTCGTACGATAGAAACAACAAGATCAGATCACACAACTACAAGAAAAGTAGTATCGGTCTGGATTCACAATCCCAACGAAGTCTTTAAGTCGTTAACCTGGTTTTAGAAGAAGAAAACCAAAGGTTAAAGGAGAATCGACTCTAGCTTAGCCGTGGATGGGGAAAAATGGTTTGCTGGTTTTTAAGGAAAGTGGAGAGTCGAGCGTGTTATCGAGACTTCTCGACCGAGCAAAATGCTGAACCTCACACAGATGCACTGCAAAGGGAGTGCTTATATTCAAGAGATCAATCTGTAGGACTCCGGCCTAAACCAAGACAATGGTCATTCCAGAGTCAATTCGGTCACAAAGAGGGAGATGGGTTGATTTGTAGGAGGGAAGCTGAGAATTGTGTGGGATCAATGATGATCAAGGATTGTGGATGTGTTGAAGGTTTCTGCAAATTGATGAACTGCTGAAGTTGAGTTCTGTGAATAAATTTTTAATCGAGTTGTTGACGAATGATGATAATTATCTATTGTCCTCGATTTTAGACTTATTTATATTGCAAGAATGATGAACACCCTGATCCCTGTAAGTGTGACGATTTCTTGAGTGGAAGAGTGGAAGATTGTGGTGAAACCAGTTCCAGGTTGAGCAAAGACTTGGTTAACCGTCCACCCACTACTTTGCTAACTCCTCAACCATTGCACGACTAACTCACATTCTCATCGTGGATGAATCCACGTGCCGTAAGCCGCCAGACCAAAACCCTAATTGATATCCCCCATGTGACGTGATTGAAGTCTCACGAATCGTGGAGTCTGCATGACAGACGTGTATTTTATTAGTCAGTTGTTGACTGTTTAAATAGTGAATCTAAGTTTTGTTGAATCGAGCATGATCGAATGCTCAACGGAACATGTTAGAAATTGCTCGAATATTGTAAATTTGATCAACTGAGCAAGTATTACTCGACGAATTACTGGATATCCATGGTTTGATCAATATTCGAGCAATTGAGCAAGTATTGTGAATTAATGAATATTGATAGTCGGGCAATTGAGCAAGTATTGATCAATTCGACAAATTACTGAATATTGATGATTGGATCAATATTCGAGCAATTGAGCAAGTATTACTCAATTAGACGAATTACTGATAAGTTACTGAATATTGATAGTCGGGCAATTGAGCAAGTATTGCTCAATTCGACAAATTATTGAATATTGATGATTGGATCAATATTCGAGCAATTGAGCAAGTATTTCTCAATTCGACGAATTACTGATAAGTTACTGAATATTGATAGTGGCTCAATATTCGAGCAACTGAGCAAGTATTGCTCAATTCGACGAATTATTTATTAATTGGTGACGTGACCCAATAAAATATTAATTAAAATATTGGTAGATTACTGAATATTATATAATTAATCCGCGTGTTTCTTGATAGTGTTTGAACTTGCTCAGAATAATGATTTGTTGAGCGTTTGTTCGAAAACCCTAATTGTTGATCAATTGCTCATTAGTCGACGAATTGCTGAAAATAGGTCATGAGCGAAGGAGGGACCGACCACATGGGACTATGGACGTTCATGTGATGCCCAATTGCTCGAGTGAGAGTACACCAGGGTCCTGAGTTGGCCAGTTGGTGAAGGAATGACGATTAAATGTCGGTTTCATCATTTATTGAAATAGTGTTGGATTAAGAATTACGTGATAAAACCTAATTATAGAAAAGTGAGGGACAGACCAAGGTGGCATGAGACCAGCCATTGGTGGTCATGGGACCGCTGATGGGTGTTTGCACAAACTCTGAGTTGGTTGTGAAGAGTTTGGACCCAATATGAGCGATTGCGCAAATTAGATCAAAAGTGTGAAAACGTGTGGGACCGGCTTTGTGCAAGCCTTAGGGATGACCTTGGTCGGTCAAGAAGGCATGCACGTGTTACCATGGTGTCCGTGTTTCCGTACTGAGAGTTTCAGTATTTTCCGATGTGCGTTCGAGCAATATTTTGGATTTTCAGAATAGTTCGATCTTTGACTGAAATCCTCGATTTTGCTCGAATGAGCAAGTATGCTCGTTTGATCAATATTTTGTGAATATTAAAATAATAATATTTTAATATATTTTCGTGAGTAACCTAGTCGGTCGTGTGACCATGTTGAGTTTTGGCTTTCTCATGGTTTGCGCAATATTTGAGAAAATATGGAGAAACCATTATTTTTGCTGAAACAGGGAAGTTTCACAAGATGAGAAAAATAACAATTTATGAAAGATTAGGGATTGCCAGGTGTGGGACCGGCCACGGCTAGGGTATGGCCGGCCGGCTAAGTTGCGTGGTCCCGCAACACCTTTCCATATTTTATATTATTATTTGTCATGAAACCACGAAAATATGGAGAAACCATGAAAATATGGAGAAACCATGAGTTTTGCTCAAACAAGGAAAGTTGTTAGAATGGAGGAGTCTTCATGAGTTCATGAAAGCAACAAAAATAAGGTAAAATAATGGAGGATGCATGGGACCGGCCACGGCTAAGGCACGGCCGGCAGGCCAGTGGGCCCGGCCCATGGGCGCTTCTCCATTATTTTAATGTTATTATTTTCTCTCTCCTATTTTATGCAGAATTCCTCATTTTCCATATTTTCGCATGCTCATTCGTGCATTTGGGTGCTCGTTCGTGTATCATTGTCGAGTACACTTGCACCATTTTATGGGGCTTACTCAGTGGTAGTCCAGATGCCCGATTATTGAGTATTTATTACTAATTTATGAAATTCAGTGGAGAATGATTCATGAATCTGAGTAATAAAAGTGAACAGTTTTTTATTATCAATCCATATGATCAGCCGTGGATTCGACCATGAATTCAGAATAATAAAATTACCTATTACCATTCCATGAGGTCAGTCGTGGATTCGATCATGAAATCGGAGTAACGAGATAATATAATATAGTTGTTTATTGCCATCCCATGAGATCAAGCCGTGGATTCGATCATGAAATTGGAGCAAAAGATAATTGTTTATTGCCATTCCATGGGATCAGGCCATGGATTCGACCGTGGAATAGGAGCAAAAGATAATTGTTTATTGCCATTCCATGGGATCAGGCTGTGGATTCGACCGTGGAATAGGAGCAAAAAATTGATCATTCCGGGAATTCAGTGGTGAATGTCACGGCGGAATTAATCTATTGCAGAAAGGATATTAGCGTCATATCCATTTTGAATGGTGCATAGTCAAGGAGTTATTGCTCTCAATCTTACGGAGAACCGCCTGTATCTATACACGGTCTCTCTACATAGTCAGGGAACAGTGAGTGTCACCGACGTCCTGAAGGCGTTATTGCTCTCAATCTTACGGAGAAACGCCCAATCGTTCTTCTATGTAGAGGGGGGTCTCTCTCATGTAGTCAGGGAACAGTGAGTCTCACCGATGTCCTGAAGGCATTATTGCTCTCAATCTTACGGAGAACCGCCCAATTACGTTATTCTACATAGAGGGCACAATGAAATGCCAGGGATCGAACGCTCAGCTAGTGGAGGCTTTTCGAAAGACATATTCATCATGGATTCGTAAAATATGAATCATCACATGCCTGAAAGTCGTGTCAGAAACATGCAGTATCATGATTTTACGGTTTTGTCCTTTGTTGAAAATCCACCATCTACATTAAGTCCCCTGCTTAGTGGAGAACAATCATGTTCTGCAGTAAGCATTAAATGGTGATTTTCAGTCGATGAGATCAGTGGTTGAACTCAGTTGTACAAAGGTATTTTCAGAATCCTCGACTTGCTCCAACGATGTCGTGTACGAGCAAATGTTCGGGTGAGGACCCTGATAGTATGTTAGAGTGTCATCCCGTGAGCACAGAGAGATGAGGCACTGCTGATTTGGACGGTCGGAAGTCCGATTTTGGTCGGTTTATCGTTTACGGGCCCGAGCCCAAAAAAGGAAATCCATGTTTTAGGAACGGATGTTCCTTCGTTAGTTTAAGAAACGAGTAATCATCCCAGGAGGGATTTTTTTTTTTTTTTTTGAATAGACGTGCGTCTATGAGTAATAAAAATTTTGTCTATGAGCTTTCATGAAAATTTTATTTTCGATATGTGAGCGTTCACAAATTTTTGAAAATATACTCGTTTCAAAGACGGATGCTCGCGCAAGGGAGCAAAAATATATATTTTTTCAAATTTACGTGAGTTTCACGTTAAAATATATTTTTGTAAAATCAATGTTTTGATTTTAAACAATTGTTGAAAGTAGATAATTATACATGGTGAAATAATGTCTGTATGTGAGTTTTCACAATTGTAGAATGGACGTCTGTCCAATTTTGAGAAACCAGTGAATGTTCACAGAGTAAAAATTTTACGTGGATTGTTCACGATTTTAAAGATTTTGTAAAATCAAGTTTTGATTTTAAACATTTGTTAAAAGCAAACAATAATGTTTTCATGAATTTCGTTATTTTAAGAGGGTATGCACGAAAATCAATGAATGTTCACTCGGTGGAAATTGCTCATGTAGTGAAAATTATGTGAATTTTTCACATGACGAAAATTTCGTGAATAGCTCACGGTTTTATGAAAAATCAAGTTATAATGAAATTTTGCTCGTCTTTGCAGGTTTTAAGAAGCGAACAAATTCTTGTAATTTTTGCGTTATAATCACTACAACTAGTGAAATTATAAATAGGTAAGAGTTGGAGTGTTACCATTTTGTGGATGCTGATGTGAACATCTTTATTCCATGATTCATTGTTTTGTTGAATCCCGCGCTTTGTACGATGTGATGAAGTAGCCACTTTGCAAGAATGACGGACTCCCATGATGATACTTCCAAAGACGGTGTTTCCATAGATGACATCTCTACGGATACAACTTTAAGAAATGGTACTTCTGGGACCTCTGAGTGATGATGAGAGATCCTTCATACTAAGTCGTACTCCTAGTTATTTCATTAGCTTTACCATAGGATGATCGTATAGTGAGATCTCGGATCAATGTAGACTCCACGGAAATGGAAGAAAGTCTATGGGAGCGGAGAACCCATCAGTAAGGACTACAGAATGTTAGCAAATGACGTGCAGTCCCCAGTCGTTTCTTCGGTGAGTTGTTAGCGCTCCTTGTGTCATGACTTTTCCCTGCCCATGCAATTTGATCGATGTCGTAGGCGTCAAAAATAATTACACTTTCTTACTACTCAAAATATATAATGAAGCAAGGGCAAGAAAGGATCATTCCCACAGAGAGGTCTAGGTTGTCGTCTGTTTCGATTTCTTATGTAAACAAAGGGGGGATTTTTCTGATTTTATGTGAAGGAAATTAAACTAAAAGCAAACAAAGCAAAGCAAGCACGCAAACATGTGAAGATATTGGTTAAGGATTTCGTCTTCAATCACCAACATGTTTACGACACAATAACTAGAATTGAATTTTAATCTCAACTTTTATCAAAGGCCCTAAAATACCTTGACCGCAAGAATATCCCGCTAATTCACTGATTTCATCACAACCACATTAAAAGATGCGAATATTAATTCTACCTAAGAGAATAACCTAATGTGTAAAAGCACTAATCAAGTTTAATTCCCTAGATGCATTAAGTTCTATGAAATCAGGCCAATCAAAGCAATCGAACGTGTAAAAGCACTAATCCGATTTAACAAAGGTTATGACTCACATGTGACTACTAGGATGTATCACTACAAGCAATAATCACAATTATGCTACTTGTAATCAGGAATCTACCACTTTTGCGTATAATAAATCCTAATCTAGCAATGGAAATGAACACAAAATCAATCGATTCGCGACTTGATCAAACAAGTATTCAAATCATAAGACAATATCAATAGTGAATCATAAACGATAAATCATGGAGAGAAAACTAATTTATCATATCAAAAAGCATATTATGTGAAATCCAATTATTCCATAACTAATAATAATAATCTAGTTCATGTTCATGGAGTTCATAACAAGAACAAACATAAGAGTTTCCATTTCTAAAACCCTAGAACCAAAGTAGAAGAAGAGATGATTATAAAACATAGAGGCCCTTATATAGCTTTTCTCTTCTCTTCTGATTCCAAATTAAGTCTCTGATAGCCCATAGACCAAGCCAAGTCGAAATAAGTCCATATCCATCTGAGTCAGTACCTTGATCAGTGAGTCAATAGGCTCATTGAGTTAATTCGTCTGTAAGAAAATCTGGCAGAGTTTTGTTTGTTCTCTGGTCAGTTCCTGACCATTTTCAGGCCATTCTTTCACTTCTTCCCCTGCACAGGTCCCAACATACATATATTATCATTCACTGCATCTCAGCAGCTCTATAATCCATTGCTCAATTCACTGTAATGCCATTTAATTCCATACAACCCCTTGAATCAGCATCAGTGGCCATCTCGAACTGCAGATGCACAATCCTCATCAGCTCTTCCACCAGCTCCAATGCAGTCAGCCAAACTCCACCTACAATGCCAAGCTCAGACCATTCATACAGCATTCACAGACCAGTCTTCTCTGCGTTTCATACTCAGGTGCACTTCAATCATACATAACTCTTCCTTTATCTCCTTTGCAAACTGCAACTCAACCGATCCCATCAAATCCTTGAATATCAACAGCAACCCAGATAAACTCGCACTCCAAGCACATTTCACCACCACTGTAACTCAGCTGCAACCATTCAAACAATCACTTCATATCAACTTCATCAGCAATACCCATTTCAGATCCCGGCCTTTAGTTCAATCCACCACTGCAACATTCGACTCAATTTCATTGCGGCATCACCTGCAATGCGTTCCACTCATCCTTTGTAACTTCTTTGAGCTCGGATCTTGATTGTCCAGGTAAAGATGTGACTCCCCGATTAAAAGATTCAACATTTCATGCCCGAGTGGAATGCCATTTAATTCTTGATTTGCCAAGACATCCTCCAACACAATGCTTCCCTTGAATCAAGATCGAAGGTGGCCATCTCAATTGTTGATGGGTGAAAACTACTCCTGCGAAAATTTGGTAATTTGGGGTGTGGATGAGGAATGAATCTAAACCTTCAACAAAATGCATCTTGCTTGAGTGATGCACAATCCTCAAGCCTAAACCAGCTCTTCCATCTTAGGAGGGAAGCGAAGAAGGTGTTGAGATTGTGAAGCTCAATGCAGTATATTCCTTCAGCAAGTCAAACTCCACCTACAATGCCAAGCTCAGTAAGACCATTCGTGGATCCCACAAACTTGAATTGAATTCACTTGTGGAGTATCGTGTGCGGATGAGATGATGTTTTCAGATTGATGAAAAATCCTCTTGGTGCACTTCAATCATATGTCTCATAACTCTTCCTTTATCTCATGACCTTTGCAACTTGGTCGCAAGGTGGTAGGCTAGTGTTCAACCCGATCCCATCAAATCCGTGAGTTTTGAATATCATGCAAGAGGAGGTAGATGGGACGGTGGTCACAGTATGGCCGCCTTAGTTAATCCAATAAACCCGTGATGCTTGAAACTCCAAGCACATTTCACCACCACCATTGGTAACTCACGGTGATCGTGTCGACATGCTCAGGGCCTTTGAGTCTACATCGCACCCTCCAACCATTCAAACAATCACTTCATACGGTTTCAACTTCATCAGGGGGTGATGGAATTGATCTGTGGTCATCAATCATACCCATTTCTAAGGCCGTGGGATCCCTGGGGTCATCCAATCCTTTAGTTCAATCCACCCACTCAATCGGGCTAGCAACATTCGACTCAATTTCATTGCGGTCATCACCGGTAATGGGTACCAGAAATACAAAGTGAATGCGTTCAACTTTGGAGGAATTTCATGTATTCCACTCATCCTTTGTAACTTTTTTTGAGTTACTTACAAATTTAACTCAAGCATATAACATATAACAGCAGCTCCAGTGCCAACCAACTTCATTCTCATATAAACCATTAGCATCTCCATCTTCTTAGCCATGAACTGCAACATCACAGAACTGCACTGCTTCTCTGGCAGCAACACATAAACCTCAACCTGCAATCATCTTTCAATGACAGCAATATCTCAAGACTAAGACTCCAGCTCATTTCCCCCTACAATTCTACACATATTCAACCCACAAAATCCATTCAAACACAACCTGCAATTCCTACACACAACTGACCATTGTGGACTCAAACACCACCAGTCCCAACTGCTCATCCATACACAATTCCTTAAGCTGCAACATTCAAGCATTCAAAATCTTGTCAAACTTCGGTCCAGATCTACTTACTCAGCATCACTTCTCGTCATCAGATTGCAATAAGCAACTCCAGTACCTGCAACCTCCTACGATTTCATATCATGCACTCAACTGCCAGCATAATCCTCCATTGGTTTTCTTCACTGTTTCAGTCAATAGCAGCTTTATCTTCTAATTCCACCATATCAGATCGAACCAACTAATCAATTCAAAACCCATTCTTCCATTTCTCGGTCTCCAACTCCAAATCAAACCTAACACCAAATCAATTCGAGCAAATAATTCCTCCATTTTCTTGTCTGCACAATCACAAAGGACTTGCAGCACAGATTCGAAACCCCATCTGAATCTCGACTTCAATTTGACATCTACTCACTGCAAATCTTAGATTCAACCATTAAACCCTAATTTCACTGTTGTTGACACCAAATCGCAGCATATGTACATCATTTCCATCTTAATTTCTTGTTCTTCTCATTTTCTTCACAATTCATTACACAATCCATCTTCTCCATCATTAGCAGATTGATTTACTGGTAACAGCTTCAAGTATCTTTCTGCAACTCAGACAACAGCCGCCACTCGTCTTCTCTCAATTCGATAGGAACATGATTGAGACTCTGAATTCTAGGTCTCATGTAGGAATGAAAATAACTCCAAGCACCCAGAAATGGGATAAGGACCACCCAGTCCATATATGGATTGTCGGTTCCGAATAACCGACATCCTAAATCTCTATTCAACTCAACTGTCAGTTATGGCAAACTGACAGTTCATTCTTCACCTCCTTCTCGTGCACCTTATCCCGCTCCGAGTATAGCTCACATGTGAATTGACCTCTTTTCCTTTTACGCTCCAAATGGACGTTTTCTCCTTTTTTTTGCTCATAATGACTCCAAAGTACCTAAATACTCAAAAGTAAACCTAAGATACATATTTTACAAAAGAAATAGCAAAGAAAGCATCAACAATAGATATGAAATCAAGGTGTTTTAGGCACCTATCAAATTCCCCCGCACTTAGACTTTGCTAGTCCTCAAGCAAATCAAACAAAACAATTCTAAAACATACATACAACTCTGTGTCGTCGAGGCTACGGTCACACTTAGCACGTATAAGAATCCTTTGAACCCCTAGGTGTCCCTAGTGGATGAGTTTTAGTCTCGTGAGGGCTTACAAGAGGTATACCCACAAAACCTACTTTTCCAACTTATTAGTTTTCCGTAATCATAGCATCCAACGCGCTAAGAAGACATAGAAATTTTGCACAATAGTAATAAGAAGTTAGACACATAAATGAACACAATCTCATCCTTAAAAGTTGAGAGAGAAATAACCATCCCTTCTCGAAAGAAATTCGGGTTCGAAGTGATCAAAAGTCTCGACTCTGCATCACAAGAAAGGGTTTTATGAAGTTGCTCTCAACAATAAATAGCTTTTATGGGTCACACATATGTCCAGGTAGGAGTGAAGACAGAATCCTGCGACACGTTGAATGGTAGGAAGGCAAACCCTTTGAATTGTTTTGAAAACCCACATCTTTTATTCATTTTGAAACCCCTTTTTTTATGATGATCTCTAAGAAAGGAAATCAACCACTTAACGAAGGTGGGAATAGGCTTACTTACCTCGCTATCTGTTCGGCGTACAGTTAGCACCACTCTCACAGCATCCATAGAAACGTCTTCGGTCTTCAATCCTTATGTTCATCTTCGTCTTCGGTCTTCAACTCTTGATGATAACTCTTGAACTTCGTAGAATCTTGACAATGTGATTCTTTCCTCTAATTCCTTGTTGCTTGAAACTTCATTATATATATTCCTTCTTTCCATTGGCTTTATTGAAAGAACAGAACTAAAAACGAACCAAAATATGATACAACACATTTTTCTTGTCTCTTTTTTTTTAATTGAGACAAGAAAAATAAAATAAATACAAAATGAAAACAAAACAATAAAACTAATAATGAACCTAAAAAATTTTCTCTTGTCTTGTTTTCTTTTCAATTTCTTTTTTTTATTCTTTTTCTTTTTTTTTATTTTTTTGACAAGAGACCTCGCATAATGATGACCATGTCCCAAGTTTTTTTTTTTTTTTTTTGACAAGAGAAAATAAAATACAAATAAAATAAAATAAAAATGCAAGTACAAAGACCATGGTGTAAGTACTTTACCGCTTGATTCTTCACAACTTGTATGTCTTGATATCATAAACTTCTCGAACTCTCATCCTTGATAATCTTCGCTCTTGTACATAAAGTCTTCAACTTGTAAAAATTCCGCTCCTTGTCTTGGTTCTTTACTTGAATCTGAAATCTGCTCATTTCTGTACCGTTGCTTGTAAACCTTGATCGTCTTCAAATTTCCTTCGAATTTGTGATGCTCCTCTTGTTGATGATGATGGTGTTTCTATGGACCTGTTGGTGTAGAGAGAGATAAAGTGGATGGTGCTAACTGTGAACAAGATTACAAGTGGTATGTAAGTTAGCAATTCGATGTCACCATCATGATTGATAAAATAACACTCAAGAGATCAAAGTAGTGCTTCTATTGGTGGGAGGTTGGGTAGCTCACCATTCTCCCCGGAATTAACGTATGGTGACACACACTCTAAAAGCACAAATTTAGACAGGTACAAAGAATTGAAGGTCGGTGCCTCTCATGATGTAACATGGGTAGTCTCCACTATAGGGGACCACTACTCTAATACCGAATTCTATCTGCACCTTATTTGCCACTGGGATGGCTAAATCCAACTTTAACTCTCATACAAGTAAGAAACCCGATCATGTTCTCTGTCATCTATAAGTTCAGTCACTCTTATGAGAATCTCGATGTAATCTTAGCGACATGTATACTATGTGACTCTAAACTAACTACAAGTTGGAGTTTTTATTCACTATTTTACACAAAAGTTGAAAAATTTATGAAAAAATTTACAATGCAAATGCTTAACCACTCCCACACTTAAACTTTACATTGTCCTCAATGTAAATTGAGTCATCCAAAGTAAGTCAAGGTGGGAAATCCTACATGATAATGTGACAAGAAATAAGAAAAAATAAATGCAAGACAAGAAAAAGATAAAAACAAGACAAGAAATACTCATCCTATGGGTTGCCTCCCATTTAGCGCTTGGTTTAAAGTCGTCAGCCCTACTTGCAAGACGAATTCCCCATACACCAATAATCTGAAAAGTTGGGGATCCTTCCATGTAACCTATTTTGAAAATAATAACTTCACACAAACATTAATACAATAAAACAAAAGTGAAGCTATAGCCCAATAGAAGTTTACCCCACACTTATTCTTGTCCACACTTGGAAGTGTGTAAAGAACATAAAATTCAGGAACTTCTATGGTTTCTTCTTTGCAAACTTGCATAGTATGAGAATCAAATGTTTCTAATGGCGGATATCGAGAAATAAAGTCCTTCAACAATATTCTCGAAGCACATATATTCAATCCAATATGAGGTAAAGGAGAAGAATCAATATGCAAAGGGTTATACAAACCTATCACAATATTTTGGGTTATGGTATCCTCTTCATCCTTATAGAATTCAAGTGAATCACTTACCTCATGTATATCGTGGTCCTCTATCAAACTTTGCAAGCATTTTTCGTCCGTTTCTGCCTTAACCAAAGTCTCGACATCAACATCATCATTACAATCCTTTGCAAGCTCAATTGGGTCTTCCACAATATTGGTCACATCGGTTTCATTCTCAACACACTCCTCTTTGTTGTAAGGCACATACTCTTTTGCGGCTCCAAATTTCACTATAAGGAACTTTTTTAGAAGACTCACAAATGCATCATCCTCAAGCTCCACCCTTTGAATAGGCTCTTGATCATTATAAAGATCAATGCTTGAGTAATCTACACAAGTGTCAACATATTCCTCTTCGTCTTCATTAGATTCAAACCTTGTTGTAACGAAATTATGTAAAACACTAGTTTCATCATACTCATGTACCTTTTGACTAGGTGCTTGATCATTATAAAGATCAAGAGTTGAGTCCACTACACTAGTGTCATCAAATATCTCTAAGGGTTGGTCCTTTTCAACACAATCATCTTCATTTTCAGACTCACCAAAATCAGAATCGTCGTCGGTTTCCCAACCTTTATCACGACGTCGTTTAAGCTCCATATGAATGGTCCTGCTAATTTCATCGACAAACTCTTCCGAGGCTCCATCATCTTCCAACTTGTATAATTTCTGTGCAATTTTTCTAACGTTCACACGCTTACCATCATTGGCTACAATAGGTTCTCTTTCCCATGACTATTCCCTTTGAATGGGTGAATGATCATAACTACGATCCGGAGTCGGGTAAGAAAAAGTGTTGCAGAAATTGGTTTATGTGACGTTCCCTTTATCACTGTCAAGTTGGTCTAGTCCAATTATAGCACTCATACATCTCGGATAAAGCAAATTGGAAGTAGAATTGTCCCACCTAGGTGCTTGACTTACATACCCACTACAAGGTTGTTGTTGGTATGTATGAAAATCACCATAAGCTCTTGGATATTGATCATAGCCAATAAATTGGTTTCGATCGTATACCATAGGTGGTGGGCAATCGTCATAGTGTTGAGGAGGTTGAAAACCGTATCCATTATTCCAATATGCTCCTTCCATAATAGGTACCTGAAACAAGAGTTCTCAAACCAAGGTTAAAAACAATAAAATAAGAAAAGCAAAAATAAGAAACAAACTAAAAACAAAAATAAGAAACCAAAAACAAGTGACAACCCCTGCCTCCCCGGCAATGGCGCCAAAATTTGATCGCTGTCGTAGGCGTCAAAAATAATTACACTTTCTTACTACTCAAAATATATAATGAAGCAAGGGCAAGAAAGGATCGTTCTCACAGAGAGGTCTAGGTTGTCGTCTGTTTCGATTTCTTATGTAAACAAAGGGGGGATTTTTCTGATTTTATGTGAAGGAAATTAAACTAAAAGCAAACAAAGCAAAGCAAGCACGCAAATATGTGAAGATATTGGTTAAGGATTTCGTCTTCAATCACCAACATGTTTACGACACAATAACTAGAATTGAATTTTAATCTCAACTTTTATCAAAGGCCCTAAAATACCTTGACCGCAAGAATATCCCGCTAATTCCCTGATTTCATCACAACCACATTAAAAGATGCGAATATGAATTCTACCTAAGAGAACAACCTAACGTGTAAAAGCACTAATCAAGTTTAATTCCCTAGATGCATTAAGTTCTATGAAATCAGGCCAATCAAAGCAATCGAACGTGTAAAAGCACTAATCGATTTAACAAAGGTTATGACTCACATGTGACTACTAGGATGTATCACTACAAGCAATAATCACAATTATGCTACTTGTAATCAGGAATCTACCACTTTTGCGCATAATAAATCCTAATCTAGCAATGGAGATGAACACAAAATCAACTGATTCGCGACTCGATCAAACAAGTATTCAAATCATAAGACAATATCAATAGTGAATCATAAACGATAAAGCATGGAGAGAAAACTAATATATCATATCAAAAAGCATATTATGTGAAATCCAATTATTCCATAACCAATAATAATAATCTAGTTCATGTTCATGGAGTTCATAACAAGAAGAAAAATAGGGATAATTAGAGTTTGGTACTCTGGTTTTGTCCAACACTAGGCTTTGGTCTAACATTTGTCCAATGTTAGTGCTTGGTACCTGGACCGGATGTGGACCCGCGCTGACTATTTATGACCTATCTTAAATTAATTTTATAAATTAAAAATATTGTGAAATTATGAGTTTACAAGTATACCCACGATCCAGCTCTTCCAGATCATGATGGACTCGTTCCCAACAGTTTTACTCGACTCAAGATCTTTTCCTTCATTAGCAAACTCCAACCACGAAACAACATCATTAGTTAACCAAGACTCGAGACAAAACCATTATAGACTCCAATGTTCTCCCACGAGCTCTGCATCTTTCTCAACACCACACACGAGTTCTTCCCATTGCCACCAGCAGTCACCATCATCCTCCATCGTCTATCTCCATCTTCTTTCATTCTCAGTTATCAAACAACTGTGTAGTTCCTCATCTATGAACGAGATACAAAACAACACCTTCCATTGATCAATGGCAACAACACCACTGCTGTGTAAAATCGATTTCAATCAAAACCCAAATCTCCCATCAACAGCAAACCAGCAAATTAATAAATAATCTCAGCGCCACAAATTTGAGAAAATTCAATACCCCAGAAAAAACCCATCCCCAGATTAACCAAATTCTTGACCTAATTTCAATCCTTTATCCCAAAATTTAGATCTGTTACATTTGAAAGAATCGGAAATCATCGATAGAGAATGTTACAAATCATCAAACACCCACATCGCTTCTCCAAGTGATCTCTTGCATAAAATCCATAAGAGATTCATGTTCTTCCCCACTGTTCTTGTATAAAACCCATGAATAGATTGAATCTCACAAAAAAAAGAAAAAATCGAAACCCTTATTGTATCAATTTCTTCGTGTTGTTGATAATACCCAAATAGTTTGACCGTGATTGTGTTGGCGATTGCAGTTGGAGTGCCGGAGAGATGGAGAGTGGAGACAGAGCCGTGGTGGTGGTTATGAAGGTTCGGAGAAGGAAGAGAAATTCTTTTCCTTATTTAATCCGAGAATAATACTTGAGGGTATGACAATAAATTGGTTTAATAATTACATTTTATATAAACTTTTTAATAGAAGTTAAGACCTAACCTAGTCAACAAGGGTCAGCGTTAGGTCCAGGTACAAACCCCTAACGTTGGACAAATGTTAGACCAAACACTAGTGTTGGTCTAAACCTGAGTACCAAAGGCCAATTATCCCAGAAAAATAAGAGTTTCCATTTCTAAAACCCTAGAACCAAAGTAGAAGAAGAGATGATTATAAAACATAGAGGCCCTTATATAGCATTTCTCTTCTCTTCTGATTCCAAATTAAGTCTCTGATAGCCCATAGACCAAGCCCAGTCGAAATAAGTCCATATCCATCTGAGTCAGTACCTGGATCAGTGAGTCAATAGGCTCACTGAGTTAACTCGCCTGTAAGAAAATCTGGCAGAGTTCTGTCTGTTCTCTGGTCAGTTCCCGACCATTTTCGGGCCATTCTTTCACTTCTTCCCCTGCACAGGTCCTAAAATACATCTATTATCATTCACTGCATCTCAGCAGCTCCATAATCCATTGCTCCATTCACTGCAATGCCATTTAATTCCATACAACCCCTTGAATCAGCATCAGTGGCCATCTCGAACTGCAGATGCACAATCCTCATCAGCTCATCCACCAGCTCCAATGCATTCAGCCAAACTCCACCTGCAATGCCAAGCTCAGACCATTCATACAACATTTACATACAAGCCTTCCCTGCGTTTCATACCCAGGTGCACTTCAATCATACATGACTCCTCATTTAGCTCCTGCGCAAATTGCAACTCAACCGATCCCATCAAATCCTTAAATATCAACAGCAACCCAAATAAACTCGCACTCCAAGCACATTTCACCACCACTGTAACTCAGCTGCAACCATTCAAACAATCACTTCATATCAACTTCATCAACAATACCCATTTCAGATCCCAGCCTTCAGTTCAATCCAGCACTGCAACATTCGACTCAATTTCATTGCGGCATCACCTGCAATGCGTTCCACTCATCCTTTGTAACTTCTTTGAGCAAGCATATAACAGCAGCTCCAGTGCCAACCAACTTCATTCTCATATAAACCATTAGCATCTCCATCTTCTTAGCCATGAACTGCAACATCACAGAACTACACTGCATCTCTGGCAGCAACACATAAACCTCAACCTGCAATCATCTTTCAAGGACAACAATATCTCAAGTCTAAGACTCCAGCTCATTTCCCCCTGCAATTCTACACATATTCAACTCACAAAATCCATTCAAACACAACATGCAATTTCCTACACACAACTGAATATTGTGGACTCAAACACCACCAGTCCCTGCTGCTCAGCCATACATAATTCCTTAAGCTGCAACATTCAAGCATTCTAAATCTTGTCAAACTTCGGTCCATCTCCACTTACTCAGCATCACTTCTTGTTATCAGATTGAAATAAGCAACTCTAGTACCTGCAACCTCCTACGATTTCATCTCAGGAACTCAACTGCCAGCAGAATCCTCCATTGGTTTTCTTCACTATTTCAGTCAATAGCAGATTTATCTTCTAATTCCACCATATCAGATCGAACCAACTAATCAATTCAAAACCCATTCTTCCATTTCTCGATCTCCAACTCCAAATCAAACCTAACACCAAATCAATTCGAGCCAATAATTCCTCCATTTTCTTGTCTGCACAATCACAAACGACTTGCAACACAGATTCGAAACCTCATCTGAATCTCGACTTCAATTTGACATCTACTCACTGCAAATCTTAGATTCAACCATTAAACCCTAATTTCACTGTTGTTGACACCAAATCGCAGCATCTGTACATCATTTCCATCTTAATTTCTTTTTCTTCTCATTTTTTTCACAGTTCATTACACAATCCATCTTCTCCATCATCAGCAGATTGATTTACTGGTAACAGCTTCAAGTCTCTTTCTGCAACTCAGACAACAACCGCCACTCCTCTGCTCTCAATTCGATAGGAACATGATTGAGACTTTGAATTCTAGGTCTCATGTAGGAATGAAAATAACTCCAAGCACCCAGAAATGGGATAAGGACCACCCAGTCCATATATGGCTTGTCGGTTCTGAATAACCGACAGCCTAAATCTCTATTCAACTCAACTGTCAGTTATGGCAAACTGACAGTTCATTCTTCACCTCCTTCTCGTGCACCTTATCCCGCTCCGAGTATAGCTCACATGTGAATTGACCTCTTTGCCATTTACGCTCCAAATGGACGTTTTCTCCTTCTTTTGCTCATAATGACTCCAAAGTACCTAAATACTCAAAAGTAAACCTAAGATACATATTTTACAAAAGAAATAGCAAAGAAAGCATCAACAATAGATATGAAATCAAGGTGTTTTAGACACCTATCACAATTAGGATCACGAGACCAAGGTTTGTTATTTCTTTTCAGATTTTTGCTCCATGAAGGTCTTCAACTTGTTCCCGCGCAAACAATTCAGGAATCCATCACTGATAAAGAAGTCGATGTAAGTATCTCTTTTGTCTAGGTAATCGTGGCAGCTCCTTGAATAAAATAATAATAATAATTGTTGATGAATCCAGGAAGAAATTATCGTGGATGAAAAATGTGTTGATGCTGCTCATTCATCCTTGGACCATGGTGAGACGGGGAATTCCCAAAACCTGAAACCGCATGAAAGTAATAACGTTTCTAATTATGACACCGGCAATATTGGTTCTTCGAACGGCTTAGAGACCACTCAAGTAAGTACCCATATTATGGTTTCTTCATAGAAGTATAGGATCTATGATTCATGAATGAATGAATGAAGACCCATATGAATGAAAAAATTTACCGTCACCAGAAAATTCAGAATTCCGTCTTTTAGCAAAAACGCCATAAAATCTTCATCCTATGTCGTATTTTCGCGATCTACCCATGTATCCTTATGCCCAGGAAATTTCCAAGATTTAACGAAGAAGCGTTTTGAGATTTTAATACGCTTAGGAGGTGAAATCAGCGAAACAGTAAACTTTCAGGAGACCTTCAGAACTTTTTCAGCTGTCATGTAGTCCAAAGTTTTGGCCACATCTTTTTGCTAGTTTCTCCAATTGATGTGAATTTTGGATATGTTGTAGATGACATCCATACAAAGAGAATGGTATATGACCTATCCCTAGATTCTTCACCAATTTGTTTTCAGCTTGCTTCTTTGTGCGGGACAGTGTAAAATCATCTCAGACGAGCTTGTTGTAAAACACTCCCGTTGTGTCTTTAGACCATTCGCTTGTGTCTTGAATGGTTGGTGAAGGATTTTAATGTTATTGAGTCATTTAAGATCAGGAACCCTTGATTGATACATGAGCATGGTGCTTGCAGTGCCATCTTGCTTCTGTCAGTCGTAGAAACATCACTTCTGAAACCCTGGTCACGGGACCATAACTGAGGTTGCTCTCAACAGGGGGTGATGTAGTGACCATGGTTGCATATCCCGGCTGTAGCATTCCTTTCGTGATGGATGGTTATCACATAAGAGTCTGGTGCCATGGGTCTTAGACTGTGAAATTGACCACCATGATCAGTGGACCGTCAGTCCCCAGTATTTTGTTAAATCTCTCATTTTTGTTTTTTCTTCTTCTGGCAAGACCTAGATAGAGGACCCACGTACAAAAAACTTGATGTAAACTCCTAGGTGGTCGAAGTTGGAGGTACCTTGATGAAGGATTTAGCGAAAAGACCTGGTGGACATCGATCGACTGTAGAGGTTATGAATCCCGTCCACGAATTTCTGCTTGCATGTTGTATGCTCTGGAAGTTGTAGGAACCTCATACGAGGTCGGAATTCGATGCTTGACCCCAAATTTTGAAGCTAAGAGACTGAGTTATCACATTAGAAAAGAATCACTCAATTTGGAGTTGTATAGGTCAGACAACGAAGCGCGCACATGTGTAATTTGTAATCCCATACAAATTTTTTAGATTTTGTAGATCGGACGGTAAAGGCCATATCATTCAGCTCGTATGTCCGATTGATGCACCATTTTGGTATGTTGTAGAACAGACATAGACGAACATCTTTTGTTGAGGAAGTATTGTCTCATTCCTTAGCCATTGGTACATTTTTGTAAACCCATGATCTGAAGTATGTTGTATCTCATTTGTAGTGGTGATGAGAACATCTTGTAGAAGACTTGGGATTGTGCCCTCCCGTTGTGCAAGCTTCGAAAATACTTTCATGTGAAAATATTTCATGTATACACACCTTTCTATGAATCATTAGTGCTTGGAGAAGTCCGCTTCATCAAGCAATACTTCAGAGAATGGTTAATTGATGAAGCCATGTCATGAGGATGTTGCTCTTGAGACCGTTGTTGATGCTGATATCACGATTGAATTTTCTCCAAAAATTCTTGTTGATGCTGAGACCATGGATGGAGTTCCTCTAGATATCCTTGTTAATGCCGGTTCAAAGTTGCTCCAGAGAATGAAAAGTCTAGGACCATGATTTTATGTGATCAGTGAAGAGAAGAAGTTCCTCAATCGTGCAGGGTCTTGTGATGTAGATAAGTCCCGTCGATGAAGTTTCACGGAATCACCTCAGGTTGCCCAGTGTATGTTGAAGGAGTTAGTTCCATTTACGTATGAATGATGTTGCATCTTCATAAGTCTTATCATGGGATGGTGAAGACTTATCCATTGTAGTTCAGTTACACTTCGATCGTGTTGGTGTTGAATTAGTGTGTCATCTTAGAGATATTTGAGCTGAAGCTAGAGGCACCATTATAAAAGGTGTACTCTTTGATTGGGAGTACAATTTGAAGGCTTCTTAGATGCTTGAGCGTTGCGTCACATCCCTTAGACATCGAATGTCTTAGGTTTGATCATCTCGGCCCTGAGTATTTTCTGTTGATTCATCATCCTTTTCGTTGCGGTAGTGGGATTCAACACTTGTGCAAACATTAGAGCTTTCTGATTTTGTGGAACACATGGACACTCCTGCAAGGCTATGGACAAACTCCCACTGTGTTCTTTGCGAAATTATCTCAGTAATGAATGTCAGTGCTCGATCCAGAGAAATGTCAGACTCAACCACTTGGTAAAACACTAATGCGGTGAAGCTACCATTCATAACGTCTTACAGAGTTGCTAGTAGAAGTCCCCATGCCAGGATAGCATGTGAGGAAATAAATGACATAGACATGGAAGGAATGAGACTTTCCTGAGTGCGGAACCTCGATGAATGTTTATGCATCTTTTGCAGGTTCTTTCTTCAACCTCGTCAAAGTTCGAAATTCCCCCAAGTGCTCTGATGATGGGATGTCTGTCAAATCTTTTGATCAGAACTTTCTTCGTTGGAGAGATGTGCAACCAAAGGCGCTTTGTCAGTAGCCATCTTTTCAGCGTGGATCCACGCTTGTCTGAAGAACATGTCATATCCTGGATCTTCCTGATTATGTGAAACTTGATTTGTTGAACTTATGTTTACTTTGAGAGTAATGTATCCATAAGTATTTTCGAGCTCTAAGGTCCCTGATTGAGATGGGATCACGAGTAGCTTCTTGTCGAGTGATGCCTGCGGCTCTGAGGTTTTCAGTTGAATGATGTTGATGGCAGTGTCAGCATCGATTAATATTCTTCCGAATTTATTATCTCTGAGATGGACTGTGGTAAACAGTCCCCAGTCGTGCATTTTCTTGTTTGTGGATGAAGGTTCAAGGAGTATTTCCGGGAAGGACAGACGTCTGACATAATGTAATTCGGTACCGTGAACATGTCTTTTATTTATGCCTTAAACAGATAAAGAAATTTCACAGATATGCTCGATCAACGATTGAACTGCTTCTTTGACTGGTTGTTCAGAGAGTGTAAAGGTTCTGATTGGGAGAGGATTTGTGTGTACTCCTTCAGTCCCCAGTTGAAGCTATTGTGGATCAACCTTCTCTTTGAAGATGTGCTTCAAAATATTGCAGTTGCTTGTTCGATGATAGATGAATCTATGAAGATGACAGTACCTGGGATTCTCCATTTTTCCTTTAGTTGGCTCTCTCTGATGAACAGTGGATTGCATCATCTTGAACCCAAAATTAGAGTAACTCGATCACTTCTTCAGTGGGGAGATGGAAGTTTGAGTCCCCACTTGATCATTTCCCCGTTCGTTGATACCGGGTCGAGGATTGTGCAAGATTGGTTATCCTTTCTTTGCACTTTCGGAGGAGCTTGGGATGTTGGAGAAGCGTTAGTATGCGGCTGCACTTCGGCTTTTCTCTTTCTCCCTTCAGCAATATTCATGGAAGGTTGGAGATTGTGTTGCTTGTTGACTAGGCGTCTGCTGCTTCGAGGTTTCTCGACCTTGCATACTTTGTTCTTTCCAGTAAAGCAGGTACAGTAGTCGCTAATCGTCCGGCCGCTTCATGAAGATTTGAGAAAGTCTGGAACCGGAGATTTTCTAGCAAGGTTTTGTAGACCAGGATCATTCCGTTGATGCACAAATCCACCAGTTTGTTCAGTGACATTCGGGTCATGACAATCCAAAGCTTGGACTCTGAACCTCTTCACATAATCGTTCGGATGTTCAGTATTCTTCTGAGCCATACTTCCAGGTATACGCTCGGCCTATCAGAGATTTCGAGAATTCCTTCAGACGGATAACATAGTTGTGTTCGTGCTCTCCTAGTGCCTCCAGGAATCGAGAGACGTGTTCTCGAGCATTCCATGTTCCGTTGTACAGTGTGAACGTTGGGGAAGTGTAGCCTTTCGGGAGAGGAATTCTTTGCGTAGTAGCAGGATATGGAGGTTGATGACGATAAACAGATGATGCTTTGTCTTTTCCTCGATCCTCCATTAAGCGTTCCAGGTCTTCACGAGTGATGAAGCCTGCAGGTTCCTTTGTTGGTGGGTTATCTGCAGCCTTGTGAACTTCATCATTGTATACTACATGGATTGGAGTGACTTCAGGAACAGCAGTCGAGGATGTTTCTTTGGCCTTTCCCTACTCTTGAGTTTTCTCTGACATCTTGTCGGTGAGAGTTTTGAGATAATTGGATAGATTTTTTTGTGTTGCAGCCATGTCAATCTGATTTTGGCGAGAGTCTCTTGCACCTTCATAATATCATCTATGGTAGGCGAATTTTCTATGATTTCCTCGAGAGACCGACCGAAGAGAGGATGGTTGCCGACGTTGGTTTGAGGAGGAATGGTATCAACATCACCGGTGTTGGAAGCAGGAGTAGTTCTGGAGTACCATCGTCGTTGATAGTGCTAGCGTTGTTTGTGTTAGGATTTATAACTGAACCGAACCTAAGATCAACCATTTTGTGAAAGCTTGAGATTGTAACCGAGATATTAATCTCCCACTGTGGTCGCCAATCTGTGGATGGGGAAAAACGATTTACTGGTTATTAAGGAAAGTGGAGAGTCGAGCGTGTTGTCGAGACTTCTCGACCGAGCAAACTGCTGAACCTCACACCGATGCACTGCAAAAGGAGTGCTTATATTCGAGAGATCAATCTATAGGACTCCGGCCTAAACCAAGACAATGGTCGTTCCAGAGTCAATTCGGTCACAAAGAGGGAGATGGGTTGATCTGTAGGAGGGAAGCTGAGAATTGTGTGGGATCAATGATGATCAAGGATTGTGGATGTGTTGAAGGTTTCTGCAAATTGATGAACTGCTGAAGTTGAGTTCTGTGAATAAGTTTTTAATCGAGTTGTTGACGAATGATGATAATTATCTGTTGTCCTCGATTTTAGACTTATTTATATTGCAAGAATGATGAACACCCTGAACCCTGTAAGTGTGACGGTTTCTTGAGTGAAAGAGTGGAAGATCGTGGTGAAACTAGTTCCAGGTTGTGCGGAGACTTGGTTAACCGTCCACCCACTACTTTGCTAACTCCTTCAACCGTTGCACGACGTACTCACATTCTCATCGTGGATGAATCCACGTGCCGTAGGCCGCCAGACGAAAACCCTAATTGATATCCCCCATGTGACGTTATTGAAGTCTCACGAATCGTGGAGTATGCATGACAGACGTGTATTTTATTAGTCAGTTGTTGACTGTTTAAATAGTGAATCTAAGTTTTGTTGAATCGAGCATGATCGAATGCTCAACGGAACATGTTAGACATTGCTCGAATATTGTAAATTTGAGCAACTGAGCAAGTATTACTCGAAGAATTACTGGATATCCATGGTTTGATCAATATTCGAGCAATTGAGAAAGTATTGTGAATTACTGAATATTGATAGTCGGGCAATTGAGCAAGTATTGCTCAATTCGACAAATTACTGAATATTGATGATTGAATCAATATTCGAGCATTTGAGCAAGTATTGCTCAATTCGACGAATTACTAATAAGTTATTGAATATTGATAGTGGCTCAATATTCGAGCAACTGAGCAAGTATTGCTCAATTCGACGAATTATTTATTTATTGGTGACGTGACCCAATAAAATATTGGTAGATTACCGAATATTATATAATTAATCCGCGTGTTTCTTGATGGATCAACATAAATTTATTTAGTGTTTGAACTTGCTCAGAATAATGATTTGTTGAGCGTTTGTTCGAAAACCCTAATTTTTGATCAATTGCTCATTAGTCGACGAATTGATGAAAATAGGTCATGAGCGAAGGATGGACCGACCACATGGGACTATGGACGTTCATGTGATGCCCAATTGCTCGAGTGAGCGTACACCATGGTCCTGAGTTGGCCAGTTGGTGAAGGAATGATGATTAAATGCCGGTTTCATCATTTATTGAAATAGTGCTGGATTAAGAATTAGGTGATAAAACTTAATTATAGAAAAGTGAGGGACCGACCAAGGTGGCATGAGACCGGCCCTTGGTGGTCGTGGGACCGCTGATGGGTGTTTGCACAAACTCTGAGTTGGTTGTGAAGAGTTTGGACCCAATATGAGCGATTGCGCAAATTAGATCAAAAGTGTGAAAACGTATGGGACCGGCTTTGTGCAAGCCTTAGGGATGACCTTGGTCGGTAAAAAAGGCATGCACATGTTACCATGGTGTCCGTGTTTCCATACTGAGAGTTTCAGTATTTTCCGATGTGCGTTCGAGCAATATTTTGGATTTTCAGAAGAGTTCGATCTTTGACTGAAATCCTCGATTTTGCTCGAATGAGCAAGTATGCTCGTTTGATCAATATTTTGTGAATATTAAAATAATAATATATTTTCGTGAGTAACCTAGTCGGTCGTGTGACCATGTTGAGTTTTGGCTTTTTCATGGTTTGCGCAATATTTGAGAAAATATGGAGAAACCATTATTTTTGCTGAAACAGGGAAGTTTCACAAGATGAGAAAAATAACAATTTATGAAAGATTAGGGATTGCAAGGTATGGGACCGGCCACGGCTAGGGTATGGTCGTCCGGCTAAGTTGTGCGGTCCCGCAACACCTTTCCATATTTTATATTATTATTTTTCATGAAACCACGAAAATATGGAGAAACCATGAGTTTTGCTCAAACAAGGAAAGTTGTTAGAATGGAGGAGTCTTCATGAGTTCATGAAAGCAACAAAAATAAGGAAAAATAATGGAGGAAACATGGGACCGGCCACGGATAAGGCACGGACGGCCGGCCAGTGGGCCCGGCCCATGGGCGTTTCTCCATTATTTTAATGTTATTATTTTCTCTCTCCTATTTTATGCAGAATTCCTCATTTTCCATAATTTCGCATGCTCATTCGTGCATTTGGGTGCTCGTTCATGTATCATTGTCGAGTACACTTGCACCATTTGATGGGGCTTACTCAGTGGTAGTCCAGATGCCTGATTATTGAGTATTTATTACTAATTTATGAAATTCAGTGGAGAATGATTCATGAATCTGAGTAATAAAAGTGAACAGTTTTTTATTATCAATCCATATGATCAGCCGTGGATTCGACCATGAATTCAGAATAATAAAATTACCTATTACCATTCCATGAGGTCAGCCGTGGATTCGATGATAATATAATATAGTTGTTTATTGCCATCCCATGAGATCAAGCCGTGGATTCGATCATGAAATCGGAGCAAAAGATAATTGTTTATTGCCATTCCATGGGATCAGGCCGTGGATTCGACCGTGGAATAGGAGCAAAAGATAATTGTTTATTGCCATTCCATGGGATCAGGCCGTGGATTCGACCGTGGAATAGGAGCAAAAAATAGATCATTCCAGGAATTCAGTGGTGAATGTCACGGCAGAATTAATATATTGCAGAAAGGATATTAGCGTCATATCCATTCTGAATGGTGTATAGTCAGGGAGTCACGGGTGTTTGCTTACGACCTGAAGGCGTTATTGCTCTCAGTCTTACGGATAACTGCCTGGATCTATACACGGTCTCTCTACATAGTCAGGGAACAGTGAGTGTCACCGACGTCCTGAAGGCGTTATTGCTCTCAATTTAACGGAGAACCACCCAATCGTTCTTCTATGTAGAGGGGGGTCTCTCTCATGTAGTCAGGGAACAGTGAGTATCACCGACGTCCTGAAGGCGTTATTGCTCTCAATCTTACGGAGAACCGCCCAATTACGTTATTCTACATAGAGGGCACAATGAAATGTCGGGGATCGAACGCTCAGCTAGTGGAGGCTTTTCGAAAGACATATTCATCATGGCTTCGTAAAATATGAATCATCACATGCCTGAAAGCCGTGTCAGAAACATGCAGTATCATGATTTTACGGTTTTGTCCTTTGTTGAAAATCCACCATCTACATTAGCAAACTAGTATCACACGTAAAGTGTGAGGATTAGGTTTCCCAGTTGCTAGAGTTCTCCCTTATATAATCTTTCAAATTAGGGTTTGCAATCAATGTTAGCTTAGTAACAAAGCATTCAATATTCACCGTTAGATGAAAACCTGATTAGATTCAAGCTAATATTTCTCAACCGTTGGATCGAAAACTTAGCTTGTTACACACAAACGAAATGTTCAATTTGGGGTTTATGAACCGTACCCAAACATTAACATTTGTTGGTTCAACTATAGTCAACCAAATGGTTAGCCATATGATCACTCTCATATCAACCATATTCTTCTTCACCATAACTAGTTCAAATGACTCAAATGAACTAGTTAGAGAGTTTTTCAATTACTTAGATCTTATGTAACTACACAAGACACAATCGAAGCAAAAACGGTTTGATTCACTCGAATCCGTTCATGAACTTTATAGCCATGGTTTGCAAAAGCATTCCTTAGTTTATATAAACATGAGTTCAAGAACAACCGGTTTTAGATATAACCTACTCAAGTTCGCGGACTGGGTTCGCGGACTTAAGCTCATGGAAGGAGTACACAAACTCCAGCAGAAATTTTCGGGTGAGAACTTCTGCCAGTTCGAGGACTGAGTTCGCGGACTTGGCTTGCGCCACTTCCATTACTCTTGATCAACAAAGTTCGCAAACTTTGGTTCAAGGAATAAGGACTTATACATATATGTGTTTCCACAACAATGCTTATATCCTAACAATGGTTATGTAATCTAAACTCTCATTTCAACCATTGAAACATTCTCAGAGAACGTTATATAGCCGTTATTCACAGACCATTTTTCATCAGAGCAATTTCCAAAGTGATTGAAACATATCATGACTTTCGTCACAAGGTAAAGATGAATTCGGTTAAAGCGAAAGCTTACCAAAACATATTTCGAGAAATAGATAGGCGATTTAAACTCGGCTTGATATGAAAAATATGTATAATGAAAATCTATACGTCTAAACGACTTTTGTCTCAAGAGTAGGAGATAGAGTAAATAGACTTTTGAGTGACAGATAAGTTCAAGTCTCCACATACCTTTTAGTCGATGAAGTTCCACCGGTTCCTCGAGTAGTCCTTCATCTTGTATGATGATTTCCATGGAGTTCTTGAGCTCAACTACACTTTCTATCCTAGTTCGAGACCTTTAGCTACATAGGCTAGAAATCAAGACTTATAGTTTTGATCACTAATATTGACAAACATGCTTGAGATAGCAACGCGAGTTCGACCGAGCAATGCTCTAACAATATTCTTTTTTATCATAATGTCAACAACAACATTTAAGGATTGAATGTATACGGGTTATTGTGTTGTTAAATTCGGGAATCAAGTGTATGTGTAATGAATTCTTGTAATTTGTTTATCCATATGATGTAAGAGTTTTGTCACTAAAATTGACAAAGGGGGGGATTGTTAGAGCATTGATCGGTTGAACCCACCAAGCGTTGGTATGTCAAGTTTGGTTGTCATATTTTAGTGAATCAAAACTCATTTAAAGAGTCACTTGATTATGTACTAGAGTCAACTTCGTATAGGTTAGCTTGAAAGTATTAGGATATGAGACATTACAAGTATTGTGAAGACTTGAATAAGTGAAGAAGTAAGAATCTACAACGACAACACCATCCTTCCACTTGAGGTTAGTGATATTTGACTTGAACTGTTTCATTCCCTAACGTATCTTTCAAGTCGTGCATATTGAAAACAAAACTGCGAAGCATGAACACTCTAGTGAAACATAGTATTAAGGAATACAATACGAGGTTTATTGCTTAACCATTAAACTTTGTAGATAAGACATCGACATAATCGTTTAAATGCTAGTGTGATTATGTACGGGTGTGAGGTGAGTATTTCATCCTAGGAAACAACGTTTTACATGTGTTTTAAGGAAGTAAATTCATGAACTTGTTTTGTGAATCGAAAAAGAAATCGCTAGGCGTTATTGGTATTGTTATTCATTGCATATCTTGTGAACAACCAATATGTGTGATTAGTATAACCGCTCATGACTTGTTTGTGTTCTTGGTAAAACTATTCATAAAGGCCTGACTTTTGTATTGGTATCACTTTTATTAGTGAAACCGATCTTAAGTAATCACCTGAGATGGTATGATCGAGTTTGTGATTTTGTGTAAGAACGACTCTGGGTAAAGGGGAACCGATCCTAGTAAGAGGTGCAACACATCACAAACGGGAATCGATCCTTGTATGAGGTGCAGCATGTTTTAGCAGAAAGGGAAACCGATCCTATGGACATGTGCAACACGTTTTTAGGCAAAGGGGAACCGATCCTATGGACATGTGCAACACATTCAAGTTAGATACCATATATATGTGGGGAACCGATCCTAGTACCTAGTCAACCGAATTTTGGAAAGCTAGTGTGACTATGCACAGTACTCACATGTGGGATTGAGAAGTCTTCTTTGGGATTGAGGAGAGTAACCTAATTAGGCGAAATCTCTTACGGACGCTCAGTTTAAAGTCTCCTTTGGGATTGAGAAGCTCTATTAGTACCGTTGGTGGGAAACTAGATAATTGCAGTTTATCTTGTGTTTTCGATTGATTTGATTGACTAACGGTGGTTGAACTTTGATTGCACCTAGTTTGTTTATGCTTGAGAATCTTCTCTTCTGGGATCTTTAGACTGTTTGTAGATCTAAAGACGTATTGTGATAATCCATTGTTAACAGACTCCGTTCTGTGCGTGATTGATCACAAGAGATTCAAGTTGTTGTGTGCAGGCATTTATTGAAGATATAAGAAGATTTGAAGACAAAGAAGATATTGAAGATTTCTGATTTGGGGTTCATAATCTTTGGTGTGCACAATACTTGTTTCGGTATAGAGGATCCAACTATAATCGGTTTATCCTTGTGAGATTAGATTAAATAGTTGTGTAGATCGGCATCAATACAATTCTTGTGATTAAAAGTATTGATTGCAAAATCTTAACAATTACCTTTGGTAGTTGAGAATAAGATAGATCTAAGAACCTGACGAAAGAGTTTATTGAGATAAACAGAAGAGCCTTTGTCGAACTCACATCACTTGGTTGAAGAGAGTTGCTACCAAACAGATTTGTTGTTCCTTTACTATTTGGAATACGAACCAAAGGAATTGTTCCAAGTACGTGACTTATTCATAAGTTGGAGGCGTGGGAATACAGACGGAACTAGGTGAACTATAGGTTTAGTTGCTTGGCCTCAACTATACGAAGTTGGTTTGATTTTGTATAGCGGCTTAATCCTGAGAGTATTCAATTCTGGACAAGGTCCCGGGGTTTTTCAGCATTTGCGGTTTCCTCGTTAACAAAATCTTGCTGTGTCTTTTACTTTTCTATTTCCGCAATTATAATTGTTTTCATTATAATTAGAAATAAAATACACAAACGTTAATTCCTATTTTACTTGATAGTAAGCCTATTGTGTTTGGTTAAGTCTGAACCTCTTATCAAGTAAACATACTTCGTTGTTGTATTGTCTCGATCTCGTATCCATAGACGATCACACAAAGTGTAAACCGATTAGTTGTATTATCTCGACTCAGTCTATAGACAATCACTTTCGTAGAAAGGACTTATATGTAGGAAAAGTTTTAGCTTGAGGTATATTTGGGTACCCTCGCCTTTTCAGCACTGAAAAAGGACGTGATCAAGTGTCTTCTCAGCGATTCCACAAAGAGAACATTTGTTTCCTAACTGAATTTTGAATCTGTCCCTAATAATATCATAAGTGGCGCAAGCTTTACGGATGAACTTCCAGTTCTAAGAAGCTAAAGTTGGATGAATCTCCTTTCTCAAAATAAGAGACGTTCCCTCCAGCTTGCCATATTGCTGTCGTATCAATTCTTTAGCTGAACTGACACTGAACTCAGTTTTGTATTCTGGCATCCAAATTCTAATATCCACCCCTCCTACTGGAGTTGGTAAATGATTAACGTCCAAACCAGCAGCTATGATACAATTCATGTGGTCAGCAGAAATAACCCATTGGTTTTCAACCCAGGCATCACATCACTTACCAGCACAATTCTATCAAGTGATTGATCGTTTAAAATGTCCGCAATACAACTATCAGCGTGGCAAGCATCATAATAAAGTGAAGTAAACCTCCCATCACCCAGCTGAACTTTAGTGTTAGAATCAACAAGTTGGTACACCTTCTGAATACCAGGAAGAAGAGAAGAATTTACACTATACTGTTTGATACAACCATTTCTCCTAAAAAAAAATTAGCCCAAAGGAATCCATCCCATTTCTTATCGGAATTACGAATTTTACACCACAGTTTCATGAGAAGAGTTGTATTCATAGTAGCCTTACGCGTTAAGCCAAGACCCCCCTCCTCAAAAGGACAACAGACTTTATCATATGCTACCACAACAGCACGTCTAACATTTGAATCCCCTGACCAAGTAAACTTCCTTATTTCTCTTTCAAATTGTAAAATGAATTTACGTGGCCATCTATATATTTCCATGTTGTGAATAGAATAACTGGCTATAACAAATTTAACAAGAACAATACGGCCATGAAAAGATAAGTGCCTTCCTTTCCAACCAGCAAGTTGGGCTTTAATCTTCTCAACCACATTACAAATGTGCTGAAATCTAACAGTACCTGGCATAATTTGAACACCCAAGTAACGATCCGTAAAAGTAGCAACACTCATCCCTAAATAATCAGCAAGATAAGCTCTTCTACTCAACGAACCACCGCCATAATAAATTTTACTCTTTTGACGACACACAGCTTGTCGAGAGGCACGTTGGAACTCATATGTGAAAAGTGGTAGGCTTTATCAAAGGATCGTAAGGTGTTCCGATTGAAACTCATATGTGAAAAGTCACAATATGTTGAATCAATTTGTGTTTACATGAGTTGTGTTTAGCATAACATATGTGTTTCTGGTTTTCAACTTTTGTTATTGGCAAGCATTAGTTAAAACCGATTCAACCTTTCTCTAGTAAAGGTTGCTTTTCTTGTTGTTCTTTTGTTCTTGCGAGAGGATGACAACACACTGGGGGAGAGTTCTTATTTGAACTTGCGCTTAATGATATATCTTTCTGGGGAGATGTGGCTAACGAATTTGTTATTTAATCGTTTTCCTGTTTAAGAAAAGCCTATTTATATTGCATATATTTTGCTTTTGCAAAACTAAATTTCGGTACAACTTCCATTATGTTGTGCATGGATTGTTTATGTGATTCAATTGTTTCCGGTTAAGAAAAATTATTTCAATTTATTTAACTTATTGTTTGGTATCTTTTTTATTGTTGGGTATCAAGTGTTTCCGCTTAACGAAATTCGGTGCAATTGCGGTGATGTAATGTTTATATTTATTCAATTTCTTCCGGTTAAGAAAATAATTATGCTAACAAAATACGGGATCATTTATTTAGTCCAATTGATTCCGGATAAGAGAAACTAAGTTAATTTTGATCTTAGTTAGACTTATCAATTGGAGGATTCGGTTATTCAATTATAATCGAATGCCTTGACAAGAAAAACTAGCTAACTAACCTAGTGTTTGTCTTGTCTAAAGAGAAAGGTCTAAGTTATCGTCTGAATAATTATAGCATGATGAGAAAAATAAAGTTAATTTTGATCTTTATTTTGGTCTTATCGAAACAAGCGATTGTGCATACACAATCGGTTCAACAAGGGAATTGAGTATCTTAGTCGAATTGTTGAACTATTTCTTAGGGAAATTATTTCCTGGATAACATATTGAAGCTAAATTACTTTTTTAGTTTCGGTTTTAATATCGGTTATTTAAAATGGTATGTGAAACCGTCATGCTTAACTCTTATAAAGTCTTTTAGTTTGTAAGATCATTTTGGTTTGTCCTTTATTTGCTCAAACCTTTGTCATTTTGTGACAAAAAGGGGGAGAAATATGTGGAGTAAACAAGTGATTTTTAATCACTAGGAAAGGACAATTGTGCTTAAACGTTATATCCGACGAAAGAGTAAAGCATTGACTAAGGGGGAGAAACATATCATATTGTTGTGTAGTATTTAGACTACAAAAGAGGAATAACAAAGATGTTCAAATTGAATATTTACCTAGCTTACCTTTAGGGGGAGTAAAAGCTTTTGTTATTCAAATGTCAACAGCGGCATTTATTAATTGAATATGCAGGTTATTTTGATGTTGAAACTTGGAATCAAGCGTATGAAGAATAAGTTATTTTGTAATTCGTTTAGCTCCATATGTAATAAGAATATTGTCACTAAAATTGACAAAGGTGGAGATTGTTAGAGCATATCTCGATTGAACTCACCAAGCGTTGGTATGTCAAGTTTGGTTGTCATATTTTAGAAATTTTTTCGTGAATCGAAAGGGAAATCTATAGGCTTATTGGTCTGGATATTCATTGCATATCTTTGGATGACCAACATGTGTGAGATGGTAGAACTGATCTTAACTTAGGTTATGTATCTTGGTATAACCAATCACAATGCCTAAACTTATGATTTAGTATGACTGGTCCTGGTAATTGGTGTAACCGATTCTAAGTAATCACCATGTAATGGTATGATCGATCCTTGTAATTGGTGTGACCGATCCTAGTAATTGGTGTGACCGATAATAAGTGTTGTGTGATCGATCCATGTAATTGGTGTAACCGCTCCTAGTGACTGGTGCGACCGAATCACAAGTAGATACCATGTGCAGATGGAACCGATCCTTGTAATTGGTGTAACCAATCCTAGTGACTGGTATGACCGATCACAAGTAGGTACCATATTTAGGTATAACCGATCCTAGTGATTGGTATAACCGATCCGAACCCATGAATGTGAATTGGTAGGACTGATCGCAACTAACTGACGAGGTGTCGAACTCGCAAAGGTAAATTCCTTACTTCTCTTTAAACTAACTAGTAGTATACGGACAAGCAGGTTCGTTCCTAAGGGAGAGTTGAGCTAAATTTGTCAATTCAATTTCCGAGCAATGCAAAACAAATAAATGCAAATGATGAGGATGAGAATGATCAAAGACTCTTTCTCGATCACAAAACATGAATCTTATCAATATAGATATGTTTCTGCAATCACCCATTACTAACAACCCTAGAATATTTAGTACGCTCAAATACTCCGCAATCTCATAATGCACCGGACATGGAAGCGCTCGACTGTCGGATTCTATTCATCAAGTTTCCTAGAAGTGCTCTCTAAGTGTGACTTAAACAAATGCATTATGTTCCGTGAGATAGGTTACTCCTAGTGACAAACACAAAAGCTCGATTCATCTACTAGTGTCATTCAATACATATGAATATTTAACAAAATCCCATCGTCAATATTCATATAACGCTACTTGTACTCGGAATATCTAGACAATTACGGGTCGAAGAATTCTCGAATTAGCAATAGAATCATCCATAAACCAATTTAATTTGCAACTTAAACGATTCACAAATAACTCATAACCACTATTAGCACCGTAGAGAATGAACAATAACGAAATAAATTACAAGAAACGGGCTTTTTAAATATCAATATGAATTCATGTTCGGACGTTGAAATCGTCCCTAATCAAGATGCTTAGCTACTGAAGTTCATGATGAAACAAGAGAAACAAAACTAAAATAAGCAAACCAAACAGCAGGTGAAGTTGTGGATGCAAAGATGGACTGCCGTGGTTCAAAGAAGAACTGTCAATGGTGGGAATCGCCAACAGGGTGGTAATGGAGTGGTACTGGCGACGTAGAACTGTTGTTGTGTAGTTGCCTGCTAGTCTGCTGCCTTGGTGCTGTGAAGTGGTGAGAGGCAGATGGAACTGGTGGGTGTATGCAGGTGGTATAGATGCAAATGATGTGGAGATGAGGGAGATGAACTGGATGCAGATGAAGGGGTGTGGTGGAACTGGTGGTGATGATTGGAGAGGAGCAGAGAGCTCCTATCAGTTGGCGATGGAGCAGTCGTGAGGGGTATGATATATGATATCTGTGTAGCCCTAGGACTTCTTTTATATCTCCAGGTCCTGGAATTACGAATCTAATAGAACACACCATTCCTAAATCATTCAAACTTCTAAAACAAGTCACTCCCTGACTTCTCGGCCAAACTTCAGTCCATCTAATCTTCACGGCTCTGTACAAAGCCAGTAAACCCCTAATACCCAATGACCCATGTGGTTCTGTCCTGCTATATATTAACATCTAATTCAATTCCTAGCCACTGCCTAACAAACCCATGTATGAACCCTGGTTAGCCATCAATAAGAATCAGACGATGGTGCAGTCGACTGCAGCTCAACTGCTGGTATTCTCGCTGCCAAAACTTGACCATGAGACTAGACCCTATCCCAACTCTTACAGCTCTTGCTTTGTCCGTTCTTTGCTTGTATACACTTCGAAAAACCATCTCGGCAATCACTCATTGTGTTGTATTCTTCTCAAACTCAAATTCTATTTGTAACCCATTGCATATGACCCTCAGACCCATGGCTAGCTTCTGGCAAGGTTGGTTTCAGCTAATTGTTGGCACTGAACTTGATTTGTGCAACACTGGTGGCTCAGGCATTCTGTCGAACATTTGATATGCCACTTGCAAACTGATGATGGATGTGCAATGGCTGCACATATTGAAATCCGCAATTCCTTCCTTCCCTGCATAAGACGATTCTAACACAAACCGATAGCTTCTAACACAATCAACATTCATAAATCTCACAGTTTTTCAGCAAGGATCAATTGCAACAAACACTTTCTTCGGCTGTTCTTGTGACAGAAACTTCATTCTTTCCATGTTTTGTTGCCAGAAAAACTTCATTCAAAACCCTTCAAAGCTCATCTACGTAGCTTCCAATTCGAATCATAAACTAACTCATTTATCCAAGCTTCCATGAACTATAAAACACCCATTTAATCTCACTCATTGATCATTAGTAATCAACAGCATCACAGTTACTTCCTTAGCTGGTTTCTCGGCTCAAACCAAAACCCAAAACTATCACAGACTCGTACAACTGCTTCCTTCTTTTGTCTTGAATTCGAAGTCCTCTCTGTTCCCTTGGTACTCAGCCATCGAGCTAGTCCTGCCGGCGTTGAGAGTGCTAGTCATCCAGTTTGGGACCTGAACTGAATTTGTGGAAAGTCTGGACCTTGTCCTGGGTTATAAAGGAAAAGCTGGTGCCCTTTAACGAACTGTAGACTGTCTTTAGTAATCTGTCAGATGGTTGCCCCTTATCCTATGATGGGCTCCTAATAGCATTTGCCTATGAAATGACAGTTTCGCACCTTTATCACACATTTCTTCCGCTTTTACTCCAATGACTCCAAAACACCTATTAAACTCAAAAGCAATGTAAAATACATAATTCACATGAAAAATAGCAAAGAAAGCATAACCAATTGATAGTAAATCAAGATGTTTTAGACACCGATCAAATTCCCCCACACTTAGACTTTGCTAGTCCTCGAGCAAACTAAACCACACTAAAATAAAACAACTCCATGTCGTTGAGGATACGGTTACACTTAGCATGTATAACAAGACTTTAAACCCCTAGGTGTCCCTAGTGGATGAGTTATAGTCTCGTGAAGGTTTACAAGAGGTGTACCTACAAAACCTTTTACTCCAATTTCTAGCTACCTGTGAAGAATTTATGAACAAATCTAAAATGACTATAGGAGGAGGTACCCAGATGGGAATCAAATTCAATATAGGTGACAAAGCTCTACTCAGAAAGTCGAACAAACCACAATACTCGGAATCTAACTAACCAGAATCACACATGAATAGATTAAGAAGATGGATATAGAGATAGATGGTTGCGATGTTGACTAAAGTGAACGGTGTTTCCCATATTTGTCTGAAGGTCACTGCCAAGATGAACCTATGAATCATAATGGATTGAGATATCGATCTGAATACTAATATCAACTCAACTGGCATATACACGGGAACCAGTGATCGATAATCCTAATTCTAGGTCAACTCGACTGGCAAATACAAGGGAACCAGCGGTCGATTTATTAATTGAACAATAATACTAATAACGTTTTTTTTTTCCTTTTCTTTTTTTCACTTTTTTTCACTTTTTTTTTCTTTTCTTTTCTCTTTTTTTTTTCTTTTTGAATTGACAACATGATTAGATCTTTTGGATCCAAGCGCATGCTTCTTGTCAGCAGATTACATGGTAATTCCCGTGGATCCTGCATTCCACGCTTGTTTAGGCGACGGAGACATGGAGAACACACACATATTGCTATCCAAGTGTCATTTTTTCATTTTTTTTTTTAAAAATATACCCGGTTGGTCTAATTGGTCTGGTCTTTTTTTTTTTTTTTTAGTAACTCAATCACTCTATTTCATCCTAGCAGTAATAACAATACGATGTTAGTGACCCACCAAATCACTTAGAGAAACAAAAAAATTGCAAAAATAAAACAGAAAGTGATATGGTGACGATTCCGAGATATGGTAACAACTATCATGTTATTTCTAATACCTGAGCTATGTCCTTTTAGTTAATAGGTCCCTCAACTCCTGCAACCAAGATGGTTCCATCCACTATATTGTTTAGTGTCATCCTAAAGGCACAAGTTTCTAGATTTTGAAGTTTATCATGCAATTTTTATTTGTTTTTCTATTGTTTATTTTTTTAAAGAAAGGCATCAAACTCTACAAATTATATACAAATTACATAAACTGATACTCCAACTCATAGATATTTCTGAACAATAGAGGATAAACACTAAACAAGCTATTTAGTTGGCATCTAATCCCGACTCAGCCAATATATACCTCATCTTCAAGAAAAAAATGCCATCTCCTTAGAAAGGCTAGTGTTTATTCTAAATTGTTCAAAAATTTCTAAAAGTTTGGAGTTTCGTATACGTCAATTTTTTTGTTCATATTATACCCTACCCCACACTTAAATCAAACATTTCCCTCAATGTTTCAAACCATTGCAAAAAGAATAAGAGGAATACTTGAAAAAGACAAGGGAGTAAGAATTGGAATTGTTCACCTGATTGACGCATACGAGAAACATTCAAAATAGACTCCCCATATATCAACAACCTGAAAATTTGAGGATCCACACACAAAACAATCTGCATATATAGCAAAAGCTTCACATGAAAGTTAGCAAATGGTGGGAAAAATGAAACTATCATCCCACGAGAGTCACCCCCACACTTAGTCTTTTCTACACTCTGAAGTGTATACAAAACATAAGTTGAAGGAACTTATATTGATTCCTCTTGGAAAACCTGCATGGTGTTAGACTCAAACACATATGGTGGATACTTAGAAGCAAGAAATTCAGATAATATTTTAGAAGCACATAATTCCAGCCCCAAATGAGGTATCTTCCTAAAAGATGGATTAACAACTCTTTGGGAAACTACTTCAAGTTTGGGAGGATCATCATTAGATAGAGATTCATGTAAAGGGTTAGAAAAACCTTGCGAAATCTCTTGTATTTCGGGATCCTCGGTTCTGCTGGATAATTCCATTGGTTCTCCTACATCACAAGTATCACAATTCTCATTCAAACTCTTTACGAGCCATTCTTCATCATTTTCTTCTATAACTTCAAAATCTTCATCATCATAATCGAAATCTGCTCCAAGTAAGTCATCATAATCCTTATGGTCTTCATCACAAGTTGACTTCTCATTCAAAATATTCACAATCTCTGAACTAGAGGTGTTATTCACAAAGAAGTCATAATCATATCGCTCTCATACACAACATAAGTTTTACCATTAATAACTATAGTGTTTCTAGACTCAACTTCTTCCTTTTGAATAGGTGAATGATCATTATGACGATCAAAAGTTGAGCTAGTTACACCAGCATTATCAACATTTAAGTATTCGTCTTCTTCGGAATCATCATACTCTATATTGGCTTCCATGGGAATGTTAGAATGAGTTTGAACCCCTTCCTTGTTCCGCTCTTCTTGAATTTGATTCATGCCATTTTTGATGTTGTATGTATTCCGTTGAAGTTCTTGGGTGATTCATTGTAACTTAGCTGAAATTCACAGAATTATTTTATTGTTTGAAGCATTTGTTGCATCACGGGAATAGAAGCTTCAACAAAACTATCAAATTTATGATTTAAAGATTGCTCCTCCAAACTTGGATACACACCACTTTCATAGTTTCCAGCCCAAGTCGCATCCCTTTGAATGGGTGAATGATCATAAATGCGATCCGGAGTTAGGCTAGACTCATTGAAACAAGGTCCGGTTGGTTGTCTACCAAGTTGTTCTACTGCCTTTAGCTCATAAAGAATGTGATCGAGCATCTTCACATGTCTAGAATTAAACTGATTAAAAGTACAACTATCCTCCCATCCTTGTGATTGTTCATCATAGCCAAAAGATTGGTTTTGATTATATCCCAAGTATGGTTGGAAGTCATAAGAATGAGAATTAAATTGATCACCATAGTATGCATGGTCTTGTCAACCATATGTATTGTTCCCAAAAGGATTCATCACGATTTTTTTTTATGCACACAACTCGTTTAGAGACTTACCTCATGTTCCCAATTGTGCACACGCAAAACAAGTGATTTTTTTTTTGTACCTGAAAAATAATAATCTAAGAAAACAAATTAGTAAAGGATAATAAAAACGATATACAAAAAACAAAAAATTAAATAACAACTTAAACTACCGACTGCTCCCCGGCAACGGCCTCAATTTTGACGAGGTGTCGAGCTCGCAAAAATAAAGTCCTTACTACTCTTTAAACTAACTAGTAGTATACGGACAAGCATGTTCGTTCCTAAGGGAGAGTTGAGCTAAAGTTGTCAATTCAATTTCTGAGCAATGCAAAACAAATAAATGCAAACGATGAGGATGAGAATGATCAAAGACTCTTTCTCGGTCACAAAACATGAATCTTATCAATATAGCTATGTTTCTGCAATCACCCATTACTAACAACCCTAGAATATTTAGTACGCTCAAATACTCCGCAATCTCTTAATTCACCGGACACGGAAGCGCTCGACTACCGGATTCTATTCATCAAGTTTCGTAGAAGTACGCTCTCTAGGTGTGACTTAAACAAATGCATAATTTTTCGTGAGATAGGTTATTCCTAGTGAAAAACACAAAAGCTCGATTCATCTACTAGTGTCATTCAATACATATGAATATTTAACAAAATCCCATCGTCAATATTCATATAACGCTACTTGTACTCGGAATATCTAGACAATTACGGGTCGAAGAATTCTCGAATTAGCAATAGAATCATCCATAAACCAATTTAATTTGCAACATAAACGATTCACAGATAACTCATAACCACTATTAGCACCATAGAGAATGAACAATAACTAAATAAATTGCAAGAAACAGGCTTTTTAAATATCAATATGAATTCATGTTCGGACGTTGAAATCGTCCCTAATCAAGATGCTTAGATACTGGAGTTTATGGTGAAACAAGAGAAACAAAACTAAAATAAGCAAACCAAACAGTAGGTGAAGTTGTGGATGCAAAGATGGACTGCCGTGGCTCAAAGAAGAACTGGCAGTGGTGGGAATCGCCAACAAGGTGGTAATGGAGTGGTACTGGCGACGTAGAACAGTTGTTATGTAGTTGCCTGCTAGTCTGCTTCCTTGGTGCTGTGAAGTGGTGAGATGCAGATGGAACTGGTGGGTGTATGCAGGTGGTATGGATGCAGATGCTGTGGAGATGAGGGAGATGAACTGGATGCAGATGCAGGGATGTGGTGGAACTGGTGGTGATGATTGGAGAGGAACAGAGAGCTCCTCTCTGTTGGTGATGGAGCAGTCGTAAGGGGTATGATATATGATGTCTGTGTAGCCCTAGGAATTCTTTTATATCTCCAAGTCCTGGAATTACGAATCCAATAGAACCCAACATTCCTAAATCATTCAGACTTCTAAAACAAGTCAATCCCTGACTTCTCGGCCAAACTTTAGTCCATCTGATCTTCACAGCTCTGTACAAAGCCAGTAAACCTCTGGTACACAATGACCCATTTGGTTCTGTCCTATCATATCTCAACATCTAATTCAATTCCTAGCCGCTGCCTAACAAACCCATGTATGAACCCTGGTTAGCCATCAATAAGAATCAGACGATGGTGCAGTCGACTGCAGCTCAACTGCTGGTATTCTCGCTGCCAAAACTTGATCGTGAGACCAGACCATATCCCAACTCTTACAGCTCTTGCTTTGTCCGTTATTTGCTTGTCTACACTTCGAAAAACCATCTCGGAAATCACCCATTGTGCAGTGTTCTTCTCAAAATCAACTTCTGTTTGTAACCCATTGCATATGACCCTCAGACCCATGGCTAGCTTCTGGCAAGGTTGGTTTCAGCTAATTGTTGGCACTGAACTTGATGTTTGCAACACTGGTGGCTCAGGCATTCTGTCGAACATTTGATATGCCACTTGCAAACTGATGATGGCTGTGCACTGGATGCACATGTTGAAAGCCGCAATTCCTTCCTTCTCTGCATAAGACGATTCTAACACAAACTGATAGCTTCTAACACAATCAACATTCATAAATCTCACAGTTTGTCAGCAAGGATCAATTGCAGCAAACACTTTCTTCGGCTGTTCTTGTGACAGAAACTTCATTCTTTCCCTGTTTTGTTGCCAGGAAAACTTCATTCAAAACCCTTCAAAGCTCGTCTACGTATCTGTCAATTCGAATCAGAAACTAACTCATTTATCCAAGCTTCCATGAACTATAAAGCACCCATTTAATCTCATTCATTGATCATCAGTAATCAACAACATCACAGTTACTTCCTTCACTGGTTTCTCGGCTCAAACCAAAACCCAAAACTATCACAGACTCGTACGACTGCTTCCTTCTTTTGTCTTGAATTCGAAGTCCTCTCTGTTCCCTTGGTACTCAGCCATCGAGCTAGTCCTGTCGACGTTGAGAGTGCTAGTCATCTAGTTTGGGACCTGAACTGAATTTGTGTTAAGTCTGGACCTTGTCCTGGGTTATAAAGGAAAAGCTGGTCCCCCTTAACGAACTGTAGACTGTCTTTAGTAATTTGGCAGATGGTTGCCCCTTATCCTATGTTGGGCTCCCAATAGCATTTGCCTATGAAATGACAGTTTCACACCTTTATCACACATTTCTTCCGCTTTCACTCCAATGACTCCAAAACACCTATTAAAATCAAAAGCAACGTAAAATACATAATTCACATGAAAAATAGCAAAGAAAGCATAACCAATTGATAGTAAATCAAGGTGTTTAAGACATCGATCACTAACCATTGTGATTTGGTATGACCAATCACATAGTAGTCTTGGAATACATGCAAACTAAATTTGGGCATTCATTGCATATCTTGAGAATATTTTCGACTTTGGAAATTCCTTGGTGTCCATACATCCTTGGTCTATAAATACCTAAGTTTGCAATTATATCAAACTATCCTAAGAGCCAGGAAAACTTCATTTCTTGTTGTTTCTGATGGAGATGTCTATTCGGAGAGGAAAATATCATAACTAGGTGAAATCTCTTATGACCGCTCGTTTAAAGAATTCTTTGGGATCAAGAATCTCTACGAGTACTGTTGGTGGAAAACTACATAATTGTTGTGTTATTAGTTTTCGATTTGATTTTATTGAGTAACGGTTGTTGAAACTTTGATTGCAACTAGTTTGTTTATGCTTGAGAATCTTCTCTTCTGATATAAGATTCACTCATACTAAATCAAAGTATCGACGTGATCTTTAGAACTGTTGTTAGATCTAAAGACATCGTGTGATAATCCATTGTTAACAGACTCCATTCTGTGCGTGATTGATCACAATAGATTCAAGTGGTGTTGTGCAGGTTTTGAAGATAAAAGGAGATTTGAAGACGAAAAAGATTTCTTATTAGTTTTCGTATCTTGTGGATTTAGTGCACAAACCTTGATCAGATGGGATTCAAATAGAATCGATTTATCTTTGATAAATCTGATTGATTAGTTTTGTGAGATCGACATTCTCTATATTTCTCTTTGAGATCTATATTGATTAAGTACGAATCTATACTTGACTATTTCGGTAGTTAAAGTTAGATTGATCTAACCATACAAAGGATTTTATTAGATTAAACGGAAGATCATTTGTCAACGACTCATCTATATCTTGTAGCAAGATTGATTAGAGTGGTAACCAAATATATTCTTCCTTTGCTGTTTGGAATACGGTCCAAAGGACTTGCTATTCACGTGTGTGACTCTAAGAGTCGAAGGTGCGGGGATATTGAAGGACCTAAGTATCTAGGGGTAGTCTGCTTGGTCTCAACTATACGAAGTTGGTATTAAATTTTGTATAGCGGCTTAATTCTGAGAGTATTCAAAACTGGACTAGGTCCCGGGGTTTTTCTGCATTTGCGGTTTCCTCGTTAACAAAATCTTGTTGTGTCATTTACCTATTCCGCAATTATAAATGTTTTTATTATAATTAAAAGTAAATTACACTTTACGTTAACTCTGTAATACTTGATAGTGATCCTATAGAGTTTGGTTATTACCTAACCTATTACCAAGTAACACACTTTGTTGTAGTATTGTCTCGATCTTGTATCCATAGTCAATCACACAAGCTATCTTGTTGTTGTATTGTGTCGATCTCGTATCCATAGACAATCACACGAAGTGTGAACCGATTTGTCGTATTGTCTCGACTCTTTTCATACACATTCGGTAGATGACTTATAGGTTGAAACAAAAATATTGTGGTGTACTTGGGTACCCTCGTCTTTTCAATAGTCTTTATACACGTTTCGGATATGTTTTCACCTAACCAGAGTGTATATCTTGTTTATGTAAATCAGATTCAAAGATTCATCTAGCGGTGGATATTGATTGCTTGGTTCCAAAGCTATCTTAGATTAAACGTAAAGCAACCTATGCTTTGAATGTCTATAAAAGGGGAACTTCAAGCAACTAGGATTTTTAATCCCGACACTACTTTGGTGTGTCCTAGTTGTAACTAGAGTCGTCCTCTTCCTAACCCTTTTAGGGTTTAGCGATTACAAATACTTCATAGGGATTCGTGAAGCCAGGTCCAGTTATCTTTCTTGATAACTCGAGTATCCTTATCTTGATCGATTTTTGAGCTGCTCACTTGATCAAAATGGATAGAAATCATTAAAGTTCTCTTCATCTCAAACATTTTTGATTCCACAAGTTTTATACTTGTGAGGTGAATAATAATCTAGGCTGCACTTCGGGTTGCATAAGTCCGGATTTTGAGGTTAGCTAGACTCTGTCTATTGCTATCGATTTCCATCACCTTGATCAAACTTTTTGATCGTAAAGGAAATCACATATAGGCTTAATTAATGGGAGGCAGATTGGTTTAAAGTCTTCAATTGAGTTGAAGCAACTCTTAGTTAGTGTGACATCAGCTAAGGGAATCAATTGCGCGGAATCCTGCTGGGATTCAAGAGGCGTAAGGAGCGCCATTGTACCTTAATCAATGGGAGGCTCGATTAGGGCTCAACTACATTCCAGTCCGAAGTTAGTGTCTGTGGCGGCTTAATAAAGTTTAGTGTTCAACCTGGACTAGGTCCCGGGGTTTTTCTGCACTTGCGGTTTCCTCGTTAACAAAACTTATGGTGCCTGTGTTATTTCTTTTTCCGCATTAGATTGTTTATTTTATAATTGAAATATCACAGGTTGTGCGCGTTAATCCATCGTAGTATATACATCCGACCTTGTTTGTTGGATACGACTTGATTGATTCTTGAATATTAGTCTTTGGTACCATCCAAGTAATCTCTTTGTAATTAGGTTCACGTATTTGATTTTATAAACGTTCTAATTGCAAGAGGGAGAGATATAACTCTAGATAGTATTCCTTAATTGAGTTGAACTCTCGGAGTTGTGATGAGTTTATCCATACAGATTGCCTAAGAAAAAGTTGGTGGTGTATTTTGGTACCCCACGTTTTCAACTAGGATGTGATATCACATCAAATATTGCTTCATTTTCGAAAGAACCCTTTCCTTCTCCCAAACTATAAACCTTACCGTTTAAACTTCAAAGATCTCGATTATTTATTCTACAAGGTAATCATTCATCAACAAAAACCTTTTTTCATGTACTCTGCCTTTAGGGGTTTTGTTTAACGATTTAATTCTCAATTTTTCGTTTCGAGTATTTAGTTATTTGATTAATGCTCTGTTTTGTTCATTCGTTACAAATTATTATTTTCTTTGAGTCATTGTGAACATTTGTTGAACCTAGGGAATTTTATTGGGCATATAGTTCCCCTGGTATATTGCACATAAGTAAGCTTCAGTTTAGTATACAGTTCTCGGCTGGTTTTATTGAATTGTCTGTTGTTGTTCTTTGTTTTGGGATTATTTTGTTTCATTCTTTGTATCTAGATAGCATGACTATCAAATCTTAGGATAGTTATTAAACTAGATAAACTTGGGTTTCCTTGTTTCACTTTGAAAGTTTCTCTAGGATTGAAGTTTAGGGTCATGTCTTTTTTTTTTCTGGAACTAAACTGAGGGACCATACTTGTAGACTGCTATAATGACTACCAGAAGATATGTTTTATACTACGCATGTTTCTGCAAAAGAGATATTATCACTTTTTCATTTTGACCTAAAAAAATAATGCCAAAATGAAAAACTGATAATATCTCTTTTCCTACGCCGGAAAGAGTAGAATTTGATGTTTGATGGTTTAAAACAATATTAGCAGATACAAGTTATGGTTAAAAAAGCTGTATTCCAAGAATCTAAGATGTGTTTATTTGTAAAAAATGAATTCTTAATTTTCTTAATACTCCGTGTACCCTGCCTAAAAGAAACTTTGTGGTAAGGGATGGTTTTATACTTGTATATGTGTGTTTGTACCATAAGTAAAAATACCACTTAATGGGCCAAATTGATAACTAAATCATCTTTTGGTCCTCATCCAAGCCCGCTAACCAGTCAACCAAGGCAGCCCACCAGTCTGCACAAGACCGGTCAATGGTCAAAGTCGGTCAACTATCAAAGTCAACATCCGGTCAAGGTCAATGGTCAAAGTCAACGGTCGATCAACAGTCAAAGTCAACCGTCGGTCAACTATCAAAGTCAATCGCACCCCTAGTCAATTTTCAGTTTTGTAGCCAGCAATGCTGCTAACCAATTCCCAGCCAAAAACTCTTCCGCACTGCCAACCAGTCTTTAACCATCTTTGCCCGACCCGGCCTCCATCCACTGTGCCCGGCCATCATGCCTGTCAACCATCAAGCCATTCCCTACCCATGCAGTCAGATGTTCCGCCAGCAAGTGTCCACCAATACTACCAGTCATCATTTGTGCAGAATTTATCATGGAAGCATAAATGTGTAGTTTCATGCAGAATTGAATTCCAGCAGTTTCAGCCATGCGAATTGAATTCCAGCAGTTTCGGTCATGCAATATTCATTCCAGCAGTTTTCATACATGCAATAATAATTTCAGCAGTTTCATGCGGAATTGAAGAGGGAGGCATAAATGAGCAGTTAGTGCCGTTTAAGTTATATTGAAATTATGTATATAATTGTATAAATAGGAGGAGCATAAATCATAGAAAGAAGGGAGCCAAGGGGAGAAAAAAGATACAATGTAATTCCACATATCAATAAAATATCACCCCCAAGGGGATTCGTCCGTGGATGTAGGCAAACCATGTCGAACCACGTTAAATCTTTGTCTCTTTTTTTTTCTTCGACTCGACTCCTAACCCCAAATACACAACAAACTATCCATTCATCGTGTTTCGTGCCCAAAAGTAATTTTGGGTACAAACGTTGGCGCCGACTAAGGGGACACGAGAAAATGAATCGTGTTCTCCCGTTGAGAAAAGTTGTACAAAATGCTTCAAAATCGTTTCCGTGAAAAAGTTGTTTGAACGTCGGGAAAAATCACTGTTGCAGTCCAGTTGGTCGTAACTGCTGCAACCCAGTTTGATCGCAATAGTCGTAGTCCAGCTGATCACAGCTGCTGCTGACCATATACTCGCACATACAGCAGTCCAGTTGATCGCAACTGCTGCAATCAAGATTCGTTGTTTCAGCATCACTGCAACGACCGATGAAACCGCTCCCAGGACGTTCGGTCCACGGTAAAAAATGTCGAGAAAACATCATCAAAATTGTTGTTGGATATTCGATCCGCGACATGGCTTGGTCCAGTTTTGATTTCAATCTGCTGGTCCATTTGACGCATTTCTTTGTGATCGATTGATCATAGCTAGCGTAGTTCGGCTTCATAGTCAGAGGCCGCCAAGAGTGACTCATTGGAAAGATCGCTGAGATTGTTGCCAGGATGTTCGATCCGCAACATATTCAAGTCCAAAGTTTTTTAAAAAAAAAAAATTGCTTCTCAAATAACGCATTATCCACTTGTCTGAGTTTGTTGTATGACAAAATCGCTACTTTCACGATCACCGGGTTGTCAAGCTGCCTACATCTCTAAGCGCTTGAAAACCCTAGAGAAGACCTCCGGGAAAGAATCTCAAAAAGTTCCATAAAAGGCCGCAAAAGTATAGCAAAACGGTGGTGGAAAGTCCATGAGAAACGACAACATTCCCAGAACAGTTGCAAGAAACCGTTGAAGGAAGACCACATTTTTTGAACAAGGGTCGCGGAAAGCTTCAAATACAAAAAAAAAAAAATCAAGAAAAGGCCGGCGGCCAAAGCCGGTCTAGAAGGCTCGAAAGAAAAGACAACTTTTACCAAAACTGTCACCAAATGTTCACAATGAAGATCACAGTTTCGGCATAACTGTCACCAAAAGTTCGGAGTAAAGATCACAGTTTCGGAAAAACTGTCACCAAAAGTTTAAAAAAAAAAAATCGGGAAAAGCCGGCGGCCCACCCCGGCGACAAAAGCCGACGGCCACCCCGGCGGCAACACCCGGCGGCCTCAGATCTGTTCACCCTCTTCAGGGGTTTCATTCACCTACCTTTGTTTTCACTCACCCACGTCAAAGGTGTCCATCACCCACGTCAGAGTTCTTCGATGCTTCCAGTTACATCAAAGTTCGATGAGCAGCAAATGACCACCGTGGATTTTCTGGGTACATCAAACTTCGATGCTTCGCGATACATCAAAATTCCATTCTCAGCAACAGTTCGATGCAACGGTGGTACATCAATCTTCGATGAGATGGACACATAAACCGTTGATGCTCCCTGGTACATCCATTTTCGATGCTCTGTAAAACATCAAAATCAAATTCAAAAAAAAAAAACAAAAAAAAAAAACAAATGCCGGCGGCAATACCCGACAGCCATTACGCAGCGGTGGCGAACGGCGGCAGAGGCGGCAGCGGCGTCGGCAAACGGCGGCAGCGGCAGACAAAGCCGGCGGCCACCAGCGATCGGCAATCTGCAATTACTCGGAGATCAAAGGGAGATTAGTCGGATACAGAGATTAATCGGCGATTAATTGGAGGGTCTGATTTGGTGCGGCGCGGTACAACTTAATTCTGTAGCCCTGTTTCAATGCAACACGGCGCAACTTAATCCCGTAGCCCTCGGATTATTCCGCCCCGTTTCTCTTGCCTTGCGGATATGTACACCCCACTAGGGTTTGGTCTAAAAATTTGTTTCGTTGATATCTTCTTCGTCTCACGTCCGAATTGGATGATTTTTGGCTCGTTGCGATCGCATTTCAATATCCTACGACATGAAGGTAAAATTTTGCAATTGGAGAATAATATTTTTTGGATACAATCACGTCATCAACATGTTTGGAGCAAGGGGCTAACCAACCAATTTCGTTTCTTCGATAACTTCTTCTTCGTGCATCCAAATTGAGTGATTGTCGGCCCGATAAGATCGTATGTCAATTACCAAGGTCGTGAAGGCGACATTCCAATTTTCGGAGAAAGTTAAAATTTTTAGAAATGTAAAATGACAGCACCAGAAACGGTCACATTCAATCACCACCGAAAATACTGCAGTCCAGTTGATCGAACTGCTGCAGTCTTTTTCCACATAACTATTACGATCGATTGATCGAACTATTGTAATCCGGTTTCACAACAATATTTGTTGGCACTTTGATGATCGAGCAATGCATGATCCTTTTTAATTCCTCTGATCCAGTGGAAATTGACTCTTTGTAGTCCGATTTTCCCAAAAAGCTGTTTCAATCTGATTTTCCTCACAGCCGATTGATCGATTTTGTGCATAAGCTGTTGCGAGATGGTGATCACATTCTTTGAAATACGATTCGTGGCAACCTGTCTTCGATCCGGCTTGGACTTAACGGTGCATTCGGTCCCACAGACAAATCAACTACTAAGTCGAGGCGAGACGCTAAGGCAACTATACTAATCATCGTCATTTGGAAAACACCGACATAGCCAGTGGGCATCCTACTCACTTCGTAAACGAAGTCGCAGTAACATTTTCAATAAGGTAAGTATACAATTTACATATTTTTGCATCTTTTCATATAATCATGCATACTTTTGTTCAATGAGGCACCTAAAATGTGGCGAGCATTTTCTCACGAGGAGATGCACACATTTCAATTCTGCGCGCATCTGGAATAGTGGGATTGGCCCCCGCGCGAATTCCAGATAGAAGACATCTTCAAAATTTCATGCGCGATCAAAATTTAGCAAGGCAATGCACCCTTGTGCGAGCATTGAGCAGCATGACAATCGCTATCTTCTGGGGGCGAGTTTCATATCACTTCAACGTGACTGACTATTACTTGGGGGCGAGATATGTAACACCTCATGGTCTAAAACTACTCTTTTGGGGCAAGCTGTGTAACACTTCATACACTTGGGGGCGAGTTACATAGCACCTAATTGCAATGCGGAATTAAGCTACGAAAATCGAAACCGGGTAACCCAAACTTCTTAATCCTCCAACGAGTTGCGGGATTAAGAGGGGGAAGCGAGCGTACACCTAATAATTTTACGCAATTTTTACAATCGGTAATGTTAAACTGCTATAGTTATGTTGATTGAATTATTGTACTCAGTTCAAAAGCAAGCTACTTTTTCGGTTGGGCGCGGCCGTCGGTCGATTTTGCCTCACAATTTTGTACTCGTTGGGCGCAAGCGATGCGATCAGTTGCACTCGGTTGGGCGCAAGCGATCTTTATCTAGTTTATTTGTAACTGTTACACCTAGGTTTATCGAAGCTATTTAAGTCCGGTCCCTCGGTGATGATGCGATCCGGTGATCGAAGCTCTGCCCGATCGGATCACATTTGTATTCTGGATCCGGTGATCGCATTCTTTATGTCGTGTTAAATCATTCTGCTGCGGACCCGGTGATCGAAGGCTGCTGCAGTCCAGCTCTGTTCGTCAGCTGCTGCGAACCGGTGATGAAAAACTTCTGCAGTCCCGTCTCAGGTCGCAATTCTATGATCGGTATGCTTGGTGACTGCTGCGATGAAACTCATCGTTCTGCCCAGTCCAGTGCCGCATTTCTTTGCCGAGTGTTGCTAGTCATTCTTTTAATCGGTGATCACCATTGCGGTTCAACTTTGCTCGTCATTGTTGATCCAGTACGATCGAAGTTCTTTGCGGTCGGCTCACTCGCCGTTCCTGCCCGTCCGGTACGCTTTCGCATTTCTGCTGCGGTGTTACAAGATTGTTCTTTGCTGATCCGGCCGAAGAATTTCTGCTGCGATTCAACTTTTGCTCATCGCTTCTTTGCGTCCGGCTCATCGGCGTCTCTGATCCAGTAGATCGCGTTTCTTTGCGGTCTGATTTGCTCGTCGCTCCTGCCGGTCGGTGATCGCGTTCTTGCAATGCTGATGTTATTCTGATCCCGGTGATCGAATTGTTGCGATCCGGCTCTGTTCGCAACTCTGCAGTCCGGTGATCGTAGCATTGTAGTGCGATTTTGGTCGTCGCTCCTGCCCGGTCCGGTGATCGCAGTTCTTTGTAAATGCTCGATCTTTGTTGCGAACCGGTGATGAAGGCCATTGCGATCAGCTTTATTCGCAACTCTGCTGATCCGGTGATCGTCATGTTCTTTGCCGGTCTGGTGTGTGCTCCTCGCTGCCGAGTCCGGGCGTCGCGAGTATTTGCAATGCTCGATCTTGCTGGCGGTCCGGTGATCGATTCTTTGTGATCGGCTATGTTCGCGATTCTTGCAGTCCAGCTGACCACAGCTGCTGCAGTGCAGTCTTGCTCGTCGCTTCTGCATTCCAGCTGATTGAAGCTGCTGCAGTTCAGCTATGTTCGCAAATCTGCCGATCCAGCTGATCGTAGGCTGTTGAGTACTGATTTTACTCGTTTTCTGCTACTGGCGGTGATTGAAGTTGTTGCAAACCATTTATGCTCAATCTTTTGTTACTACCTAGTTTTGCTCATTACAGTAGAAGACGATTTTGTGGCCATCGTGATCAAGTCCTACGCAACTACCACGAGTTCGATTTTACATCGGCGATTATCGCTCACTCACTACACCACTCCACTCAAGCATCACGCTTCCGTTACAGACCAGTTCAGCCTTCGGTCCTGATTTTGCATACACAATGGTTCATGCTCAACTGTTTCCCGCCAATCTCCCAGTCACAATAGCCTCACTTGGGGGCGTCTTGATTGTGATTTGCGCAAACAACAAGGGAAGTTCGCCAATCACCTCAACATCGATAAACCACACTTGGGGGCGATTTTTATCATTGACTAAGGAAAACGAAATTTTCTTAACCCCCAACAAGTTGGAGGTTAAGAGGGGCGATGTTTGTACCATAAGTAAAAATACCACTTAATGGGCCAAATTGATACTTGAATCATCTTTTGGTCCTCATCCAAGCCCGCTAACCAGTCAACCAAGGCAGCCCACCAGTCTGCACAAGACCGGGTCAATGGTCAAAGTCGGTCAACTATCAAAGTCAACGTCCGGTCAAGGTCAATGGTCAAAGTCAAGGGTCGGTCAAGAGTCAAAGTCAACCGTCGGTCAACTATCGAAGTCAGTCGCACCCCTAGCCAATTTTCAGTCTTGTAGCCAGCAATGCTGCTAACCAATTCCCAGCCAAAAACTCTCTTTGCTTTGCGCCAACCCGGTCTCTAACCATCTTTGCCGGCCCGGCCCTCCATCCACACTGCCGGACCATCATGCTGTCAACCATCAAGCGGTCCCTACCCATGCGGTCGGTTGTTCGCGGCAAGTGTCCACCAATACTACCGGCCATCATTTATGCGAGAATTTATCATGGAAGCATAAATGTGCGGTTTCATGCGGTGAATTCCGGCGGTTTTGGCCATGCAATATTCATTCCAGTAGTTTCATACATGCAATAATAATTTCGGATTTCATGTGGAATTGAAGAGGGAGGCATAAATGAGCAGTTAGTGCCATTTAAGTTATATTGAAATTATGTATACAATTGTATAAATAGGAGGAGCAGAAATCATAGAAAGAAGGGAGCCAAGGGGAGAAAAAAGATACACTGTAATTCCACATATCAATAAAATATCACCCCTAAGGGGATTCGTCCGTGGATGTAGGCAAACCATGCCGAACCACGTTAAATCTTTGTCTCTTTATTTGTTCTTCGACTCGACTCCTAACCCCAAATACACATCAAACTATCATTCATCGTGTTTCGTGCCCAAAAGTAATTTTGGGTACAAACAATGTGATTTTTCTTTATTTATTTTTTGGTTGATGTGTTTTCCTCTTCAACTTTAGAGAGGCGGTCACAGTTTCATTTTCAAAAAATTATATGATTGTATGCATATGGAGTTTATTCTTAAAAATACATGGTCTATGTCAGGATTATAAATTTTTATTCTTATTTTACTTCTTCAGGTAAGGCTTTTTCTGGTTGTGCAAAGGTGGAAGAGAAGATTAGATGGCAGAGAAAACAGCATCCGATATCAAGCTTGAGAAATTTGGTGTGGATCAACAAGTTTAGGATTGGAGGAGGCTAAGGAACTAGTGGAGAAGACGCCGGGTATAATGAAGCAAGGAGTTACCAAGGAGGAGGCCGATGGAATTATAGAGAAACTCAAAGCTAGGTGGTGTCGCGGTGACGGAATGAAGTGATCCACTGTTGTGACTTACACAAGATCTTACGGGGTTTGTCCAGGCATGATGTATGATCTTATAGGAAGCATAGAAAATTAAGAAATGCCATAATCTACAACTTTTCCTGCAACTTGGATGAGTTATCTACCCACTAACATGAAATGAAGGTATCAGGAGAGAAGAATTTTTGTTTATTTTTTTATTTTCTCCTGATATAAATTTGCTGATCAAAAAAAAAAAAAAAAACTCAAGTTCATTGGTCCCAAGGCTCCGGAGCATCCAGTTATGGATGAGCAAACTCATCAATTGGTTGGGCAAATATCGGTTTATAGCGTATTTCTCAGTCGTCCAAGCAAACACCTGGTAAGACCTAAGCTGAATTTGTATATTTTTTAATTCACAGGAAACTAGGAGGGTGCTAGCTAAGCAGTTGTACCTCCTTTATGGCAACCTAACTTAGATAAGTCGTCGGCATATTCATTTGCAAGTTTATATTAGTGTACTTACAATCCCAAATTTCAAAAGGCTAGTACAAATTGAATATCTTCAACCACTACCTGTGCGATGATGAATGGGTGCCTGTATGGTTGCGTTTCAATCACGTCACTTCGCCAAACAGGAGTAGGCCAGTATCTGATCAAAATACATAGGTCCACATTTCTAGCAGGCACTAACCGTTGAGCCCTTCCGATCAATTGGCTATCTCACTAAAAATCAATTTGCACAATCATAAACTGAAAGAAACAATGATCAATGAACTATCTAAAAACCAATTCAACCTGAGATTCAAGTATATCACTAATTTATGCCACCACCACGCAAATAAATATGTATCAATGTAGAAACACCGTGCAAACACAAATGTTTCCAGAATAGAGGGAAAGGAAATAAACCTTTTGCAAGAACGTCACTGGGGGCTCTAAATATTTGTACTACTACTAGAAAATAAGCAACATCAATCGCTTTCGGGAAATATAAAACAGCATGACATGCTTAAACCGACGCTTACTTACTTTAGACAACGAAAGATTAAACAAGCTACTGGGAAGAGGATGAATCTCCTTTGGTTACCTTCTGCAACAAGATTCTAATTTCACACTCTAACTTAGCTTTCATATCTGGTGACAGCTTATCCCCAGACATCTCCAGTGTTGAGGTCATCATCTGAAGTGTCTGCTTCATAAATTCCAGTGGATCTCTGACTTCGACAGGAGGAACAGTCATGGTTTGATTTGCTGGAGTAGCCTGATAAGAGTTACTATGCTGTTCAGGAAACCCCGGAAGATGCTGATGAGAGCTGGTTTCATTAAGACCGGGTCCTTCGGAAGTTGTGGAGGGATACTGGAGCTTATAACTAACCATGTTAGGAGGTCCAAATCTAGTGATCTTACCTGAACTGGTGAAGGCGGCTTCTGCGTCAGTGCTGCTTCTGTAAAAAACTTGGGCCGAACTAGAATCCTGTAACACCTCGGTTTTCGACTCAATCAAATCCCCAAACTTTTCGAACTCTTTTACTAGATCGCCTTTGGTCGGCAAAGAGACTCCTGGAGCAAAATTCAAAAGAAGAACTGCCCCCGAGGTTTGACCATTGGCTTCTTTACTAGGGTTCGTCTGAAGATTTGCTGTTCCAGCAATATGATCAAATTCGCCGTTCGGGCTCTTCAACTTTTTCTCGTACTTTCTTTTGACTCTCTTTGCTTCACCATCAGGACTTTGCAACATTTTATCATCCACTGTATTCAGTTTCTTAGGCTCACTTTCAGGACTCTTCAATTTTTTTTCATACTTCCTCTTCATTCTCAAGGGCTCGCCGTTAGGACTCTGCAAGTTCTCATACTTAGTACTGACAATATTTGGCTCACTGTTAGGATTCTGCTTCTTCTTCTCATACTTTCTTTTGATAATCATTGCCACATTGTCAGCACTCCGCAATGTTTTCTCATCCTTCAAATTGACTTCTTTCAAATCATTATCTGGAATCTGCGACATCCTCTCATCCTTCGTCTGCAATGTTTCAAGTTCTGGATCCTTAGATGTTTGGTGGTCAGCCTCTAATTGGTTTCCATTCTCATCACACTGTTCAGCCATGCCGCCATTAAACATTAGGTAATTGGAGCCGTCGTGATACAACGAGCTTCTATAAATTGCAAAGAAGCCCTTGATTAAGCTGCAAGAAGGATTTTCCTTCAGATACATAGGATCCAAAGCAGCAGTGACAAACTCATAAAACATCTCATCTGACTTCTGTTCGGAAACAATCTTTTTCTGCTCAGATGTCATGGAATTGAAAGACACCTCGGGTGGAGCCTTGTGGAATGTTTCACTGCTACACTTAACAAGTGGACTGGACCCAAAAAGTTGGTCTATGGCCTTTTTCATTCTCCTCCCTACACGGGAACCTTTTGATACCTTTGGGGTTTCAGTTACTGAATCTTCTGAATGAGACCATTGTTTACTTCCTTTGCCTAAATTTGTGTATGGAGGAGACAAGTACTTGCTCTTCTTCCTTTCCCTTGAAAAATGTTTAGCATTACTTCCTTCACCATCAGCATTTCCTTCATTCGTGTCTTTCTTCTCTACCATTTCAGAAACCGAATTTCCACTACCTAAATCACCATCAGCAATGTTACTGTCAGATTCAACCTCATCTTTCTTTCTCTTCCTGGACGTCAAAACTGATTTTCCTGTATCTTCTTCTTCAGCAGCATCAGTCTCACCTTTCTCAGGTTCAACATCCATGTCCTTCCCCATGATGTCAACCATTGTTCTTTGTTTTTTCTTCTGGTGCGACTTGTCCCCTGAAATCTCTGACCAGTTCTTTTTCGAGGTTTGGCTAATTCCACGGATTGTTGGAGAAGCAAGCCAGTCTTCTTCAGGGTCTCCTGTTTGCCCGTTCGACTGCCGGCTTTTGCTGGTCACCTCACTTCTAGCATTCTCTTCAGGGATTAGTTGGTTCATAGGTACTTGGCTGCAACTCCTGGATCGATTAAATGCCGCCAGCTGTCTCCGAAACACTATAAGTTCGAGCATACTGGTTGGAGAAACTACTATTTCTGCAATGTACCTAAGAATTGAAACAAACTTGGCAGGCTCGAAATGCATTTTTGAAAACTCATTAATTCGACAGTCCGGCACAACGACTCCACCCTTTATTCCGGGGTTCACGGCTAATGGTTTAACTAATCCAATCTGAGCTTCCATTGGAATACAAGAACAAGTCATCTGTGATTCCACAATTCTACCAATCTCGTCCAACACTTCCTTGACAGCATTACGAAATTTCTTTGCTTTAGTTTGCATAATTATCTGTCCAAAATTCTCTTGAAACGGTTTCAGTTCAGATGGTTTACACCAAGTGTAACTTTGATCCCCAAAGTACGCAACCAAAAGATGATCCTTTTCTTGATTCTTCAACGCAAAACTTGATGCATCTAAAGGATTGTAGATTTGACCAGGCCACCAATGTTGATTCTTTACTTTAGCCCATACAAAATCACCCACTGAAAACACATTATCTTGCACTAGCTCAATTTGTTTCCCCTTTTCTACACCACCAGCACACAAATCCTCTTTCTTTCCTCCACCTTCCTCGTTAACAAAACCACTCTTTTGATGCTCCAACACCTGTTGTTGAGAAACAAGAAGCTGGTCATTCTTTCTTTCCCCAACTTCACTACTAGTATTTGGAATCTCCTTAATCACAGTTTCTTGAATTACAGTACTAGTGGTAGTTGTCGTAGAAGCAGCAGCAGCAGAACCCTGAACTTGAACCACTAATGAAATATCTTCCCCTGAAACACTAACCCTAGTAACTCCACCAGAACCCGAAATTGTACTTCCTTCACCACCCATTGGTGCTACTACATCAAATAATTTAACCCCTTCAGCGATCCTATTATTTTCAACAGAAATCTTCGTCTCTACCCGAAAATAAAAACAAAAAAATACTTAGGGTTTATAAATCCAAAAATTATTTTCCTTTTATCTTTACAAATATAGCACGAAAAAAAATCAGATAAAAAGGAAAAAAAAGATAATGAGATACACAGATGAAAACGGAAATCATAAAATTAGGGTTTGAGACTTACCAGCTGTTTCTTGTTCCTCCTCCTCTTCTTCTTCTTCTTCTTCTTGTGGTTGTTGAGTATCCCCACCTGAGGATGTTGGTAGCAAATTAGGTTTCGCTTTGAACAATCTCTTAAAAATCGAATTCATGTGAGAAGAGAGAGAGAGAAAATGAAAAATAAAAATAGAAGTCCTAAGTTTTGTTTCGTTTTGTTTTGGTTTGGTGAATCAAGGGAAGGTTCTTTCGTTTGTGGTTAAAGTTTTTATTTTTTACCAAACGAAAGAAACTGCGTGGAAATCGAGTTTTACCTGGGTATGGTAATAAATAGTACTGGTAGAAACCAAACGTACCCTCAATCTTATTGTGAATCAAGTCAAGTGTGGCAGTATTTCTTTTTTAAATTATATGTAGCCGCAGGACGTGGTTTCCAACACTCGATTTTGCTAACACATAGTGATAGGGATGTCTCAAGTGTCAAATCAGTCATCTCTTTGTTTTTGATAATCGTTAGGCTAAGTTCAATTGTCTTCGAATCTAGCGGCTAGATTAGCATTCCATGTCATCTAGGACCACTATCTAGCGTTGTTTGGTTCAGCGTTTTAAATTTCAGCCGTCAGATCAAATTTTGTGATTTTTGTGATCCGTGTAATTTTTGTGAGTTTTGTGATCGCTGAACCATTCAGCGAAAATGTCACTTTTTGAGCGCTGAACCATTCAGCGCTTTAAATTTCATTCGTCAGATCAAATTTTGTGATTTTTGTGATCCGTGTGATTTTTGTGAGCGCTGAACCATTCAGCGTAAACGTCACTTTTTGAGCGCTGAACCATTCAGCGCTTCAATCTCGCTGCTAGTTGAACTGCGAGCACTTGCTAGGAGAGAGAACTAGTGTTAACTTTTAGACCACACATTTTTTTTAATTGCAACACTTAACTGCCAGTCTAGCAGCTCAATCTAACCCATAAGATTAGCCCTAGGAGAAAAATCACTTTTACTAGAGAGAAAACCGACTTTGGGGTGGAATTAAAAAAATACTCAAATATCCATCCAACAAGATGATAATTGAAACTCAATACTCAATTCTCATTTATTTTGACCCCACAAAAAGCTGAGGTGGATAACTCTGGTGAGAATATTGTTAAATGGGGCTCTCTCATTCATTCTCGCCAAACATAGCAGTTACCCACACTTATCTCGCTTCCAACTTAACCCCCACTACTCGATACACTTCCCACTTTACATGGACGACGATCAAAAACTAATCCCCATTTCTGACCCGGACATAGAAAAACCTCTGAGCAAAACTAATCCCACTACATCTATCCGGTGTTCCCTTCTTTCTTAGAATTCACAGTATGTAACGGGGATCTTTCCCTTTGAAAGGGTATTGGCAAATCCCGGTTCTTCCTTTTACTTTGTTTTAATGATTCTGTCATGTTTTGGTTTTGGATATAAGGTTTTGGTGGTTTTGGATGATTTGCAGGAATACGAGTTCTCCACTTCTATTATAAAATTTACCGGATTAGTACTAGGTTGGTGGTAGGCCTCTAAAGATGTTTATATTTGAGCCTACGGTAATACCGCAAGTGCACGGCGTCTATTGGAGACGCGGCAAGTACGGGTCGATCCCACAAGGACTTGTGGTGCTCTAAGGTGATCTAAGGCTTTCTTCAACTGAATCCCAGTGACATTGTGACAAACAGGTGGTAAATAAGATGTTTTGCCGATACTGGTGGAACTGTAATGAGATAAACCTAAACTAAGGTATAAACAGTGACAAAAAGGTTGCTAAGGTATTCAAATTCACCTCTAACTCCTCTTGTGTGCTCACTGAGTTGAGGCATTCTTGCCCTGTGACTGATAAGGGCAGGGTGTCAAACCCACCACCTATCTAAGGGGTTTCTCCATGTAAAACTTCAATTACACTAAAGGGTACTAACCCAGAGCATTAGTTATCTAATCAAGTATAACTAATCAAAGGAATTAGCATTTATATCTAAGGTTGAGCTGCAATACACTCAACACATTTATGACCTGACTACAGTGTATCCATGGCGTTGGTATACACTGTGAAAGAAAAGCATTGGGTATTTGTAATTGAAGACAATTGATAATATTAAGCATCCAAGATCACTCCAACAAAGTTTAAGCACAAATTGGAATCAGGGTTTCATTGAAACCCTAACACTAAATTAAAACATCAAATTAAAATAACAAAGAACAAAATTAAACCTAAATGACACACTGGCTAACCCAGGCGTGTCTTCTACACTCACCCTTCACTGATATTTATACATGCACAGCAAACCCTAAAACTACCAAACCCTAATTCAATTAAAAATAGAAATTAAATCATACCCATACCCTCTACTCTCTGAACCGCCTCGAATCGTGCTATTCTCTGTCAAATTGGCTCGAGAACGCCATGCATCTTTGAGTTGATGTATGAGAAACCCTAGTCCCCAATTATCTTTAATTTAGCTTCTAGGGTTGATAGAAGCTATAAGAAAGATAACTAGACCTAGAGGGAGGCTGAGGTGGTTGATGGTGCGGTTATTGAGGTGAAAGAAGATGGGGATGGTGATGATAGAGACAGGAGACGGAGAGGGAGGTGTGGAGATGCAGAGCAGAGCTCTGTCTGTCGGGTGAAGAGGTATAGGGGAGGAGAAGAGAATAGGGTTAGGTTTCTGTGTTAGGGGCTTATATAGGTGGTGTGATGTGAAGCGGGTGCATCAGGATTTGATGTGAAGGTCGGAGCGAGCGTCGGATGTAGCAGGTAAGATCTGAACGGCTCAGGGAAGATTGGAGTGATTTGGTGTGAAACGGGAGCATCGGTCTTTGATGGAATGGAGGCAGCGACCGTTGGATGCGACTGGGGAAGATCTGAACGGTCGGGGATGGACGGGCTCGGATCCGGGTCGCGGGTCAGGTCTAGCTCAAGCCCATGTCTTGTAGATGAGTTGCTACTTGTTGGGTTGCAACTGTTGCGCGCGGGCTTCGGCTTTCTGCTCCTTAGATGCTCGACTCCAATTCTTCGCTCTTTTGCTCCTCAGTTTCTCCGATCTTTATTTATTACCTAAAAACACAAAATTAATTAATATAAATATTTATTCTTGAAAACAAGGAAAACACGAGAATGCAGGATAATATCTCGATTTCTAAGCGCAAAAGATGAGTAAAATGCCAATAAAAGGTGTATAAATATGCCCTATTTGGCACTCATCAAATACCCCCAAACCCGAATTTTACTTGTCCTCAAGTGAAACAGAAAATAAGAAATCCTAACTATACCCTGTCGCAGTCTCTCGAATGCATTTAGCGTATGCACTAAGCCTTTAAACCCCTAGGTGTCCCTAGTGGACGAGTTGTAGTCTCGTGAGGGTTTACAAGAGGTGTACCCACAAAACCTTCTCCAACTTCGAGTGTAAAAGAGTCTCAAGCCTCCAAGAAGCTATGAGGACATAGAGTTTCGCATGCTAGTGTGAAGTTAGAACTATCGAAGAACGCATTCTCATCCTTAAGTCCGAGCGAGAAGTAACCATACCATATGAAAGAATTCGGATTCGATTGTGATCATAAGCCTCGACTTCGCCTCACCATTAGGGGTTTTATGATAATTGCACTCAAAAAGATTGCTTTTTAGTCTCTCATGTGTGCGAGGCGGGAATAAAAGAGAAATCGCACACGTTGTAGGTAAGAAGGATAACCTTAGAAATAAAATGCGGAGACTCCACGAAGTGTGGACAAAAAGAATCTTTTTTCGATGATCTCTAAGAAAGGAAATCAACCATTAGCAAGGGTGGGAGTACTCACTCATTTCTCACCCGATCGGCAATTAATATCACTCTCTCATAAGAACCATAGAAACGTCTTCAATCTTCGGTCTTCGGTCTTCAAATGTTGATGACGAACTTCTAAACTTCACAAAACTTGACAATTTTTAACTTTTCTACTCAAATTCCTTGTTGTTTGGATTTTTCTTTTTAAACTCTTCTTTACCATGGTGGTAGCAAAAATAAGAAAATAAACTACAATATTTTTTTGATTTTTGATTTTTTTTTTTTTTTTTTTTTTTTTTTTTTTTTTTTTACAATAAGTGAAAATAAAAATACAAATAATGACACAACTAACTCCATGGACAAAGGACTTTATCACTCAATTTTTTTTTCACAACTTGTATTGTCTTGATTTTATAAATTTTATTAATTCTCATCCTATTTTCTTTTCGTTTTCTTTGTTGCACGTAAACCTTGGACTATATCAATTTTTCTTTCCATATTCTGATTCTGCTCCGCTTGCTGACGATGATGTGTTTCTATGGGTCTTGCTGATTGAGAGAGAGAATGATGCTAACGGCAAATCGGTATTTAGAAGTAGTTTTCTTCTTTAGACGTCACCCTCATGATTGACAAAAACTAGCACTCAAGAGATCAAAAGTAGTGCTGAAAATGGTGCGAAGTTGGGTAGCTCACCATTCCTACCCGGAATTTACGTAAGGTGACACACACTCGGTGACTTTTCTAGAAAGTTGCAAAAATTGAAGGTTGGTGCCTCACTTGATGTAAAATGGGTAGTCTCCACTATGGGTGATCACAATTCTACTACCGAATATCTAAACAACACCTAATTCGCCCTCCGGTATGGTTAAATCCAACTTTAACGCTCTAATCAACTAAGAAACCCGATTGCGTTTTAGGGTACTTCCAAGTTCTGTTATTTCGGTCAGAATCTCTATGTAAACATAGCTAAAAGCATGCTAGTGACTCTAAAATCTCTAAAAGTTGGAGGTTTTTACAAAAAGAGTTTAATTAATTTTTTTTTTTTTTTTTTTTTTTTTTGAAAATAAAAGATAAGATAAAAGACTAAAAACTCTAAATGCAAAATAAAAACTAAAAACTCTAAATGCAAATGCACCCCCAAACCTAAATCAAACATTGTCCTCAATGTGTCAACAGATAGGAAAAATTAAACAGTCACATACCATGAGAACTATGCTGAAAAGATAAAAGGGAAGAGATTACCGGATGTCGGCAAGAGCAAGGTTGAGCTTCATTCGTCAAGGCTAGAATCCAACATTCTCAACGGAGATCATATCGGATTAGCATAATATATGTGCAAGAAGACTCAACCGAAGCAAGAAAAGAAAAATTTAACAAGTCCTAAAAAGTTGAATGTTAACCCAAAAAAAAAAAAAAATAATGTACATAAACATAGAACATGAAAATGGGCTTTGGTTTATGTGGGATTTGGTTTGTTTGGGATTTGGTTTAAATGGGTTTTGGTTTGTTGGGAAAATACAGCCCATTGGAACTGTGGGCTCTGTTTGGTTTAAGCCCAGAGTACATTTTAGTCTAAGTGCAAATGCACGGCTCAAGTTATGCCGGAGTCCGGTTGTTGGGACGGCCTAGTTAAGTGGGCTTTGTCTGTGTGTAGAGCCCAGATAGGTGTGAAAGTGCACGGCCCAGCAGAAGGGCACAGCCCAGGTCAAGTTGAAAAATGTATAGCCCAGAAGTGGATTGAGCCCAGTTTGTGCACAGCCCAACAGCTCATCTGATGTGGGCTGAATGTTGTTTGCAGCCCAGGTGAAAAGGCTCAGCCCAGTAGTTGTGCTTCTGTTTATGTGCAGCCCATCAGTTGACAGCTCAGGCCAGGTGGGCTCCTTGTTTGAGTTCAGCACAGGTCTGAGAGCAGCTCAGACCATGCTGTACTATGTGCACAGATTGGTAGAGGTTGGCAGGAATTGGGTGAGAAGCACTGAGCAGCCTATGCACTGTCCCAGTGAGACACACAGCAAAAATTAGACAATTACAAGCATACAGGGATGCTTTGGTGCTGGTGGAGAGTGCACAGAGTTGCAAAAATTAGAACACACACAGGCCCTAATGCGGCTCACAGCACAGCACAGGACAGATTAATCAAAAACTCGTACAACAATCAACACACCAATTCACAAAGCTTAGCACAGCACATGGTAGCTTAATGAGACCAACACAAGGAAACCCAGCTCACAAAAAAAAAATGATACAGCACTAGGTTGTGTGCTAGTCAGGCTAGCACAACAGATTATCAATAAACTCAGTCTCACAGCTGTAGGGGCATGCACAGGTCATTCAGGCAGGGTCTCTAGCTCAACTCTCAATCCTTATAGGCTAAGACTCACAAGACAACCGGAGGTTTTGGGGTGGCGCTGGGTTTGCAACCTACAGGTTCATACAAATTCTCAAGGTGACACAGTGCCAGATTATGCAAAGTCTCAGGCAAAAACAAGCTACAGCCCAAAGACTCAATCTAAACACAGTTCAAGCTAAGGCTAATCACAGTTGCAACTTAGAGCAAAGTCTAACCAAGCTACAGTTTAAAATGCAGTGCAATCAACTCGAGATCATGCAAACATGGCGACTTAGCATTCAAAATGGAAATTTCGGGTGGAGTTACCAACACATGCAGCCAAGATGGTCTGTCTTCTTGCAACTATGCTCAAGATTTCAGGGCAGGTGACTTACTAGGTTCAGCGCAAGTGGATGCTCATGCTCTGCACTTTTCAAAACCCAAGTTTTTGCTCCTTCCACTCCTTGGGCTTGCTCAGCAGTTGCAGCACAATAGCACAGCAGATCAAGCACCTGTTAACTCAGGAGAGAAGCCTTAGTTCTCAAAAGTGTGCAGGCTAAGCAAAGGAGATGAATATCAAGTGCTGCTGTGCACTGGCAGCACTGGAGTTAATGCAATGCAAGTAGGCGAGCTTAAGTCGGGGCCAGATGTTGACTGAGATAATTGGACTGACACAGGAGTTAATATGCAGGGCAATGATATTTATGAAGTTATCGCGAAAACTACAAGGCTAAATATGCAATGAGCAAGATACAGAGTGCAATGACAGTTAATCTAGAAATAAGCATGAAGTAAGCTAAGTTACACTACAAAACTAAGACAGACTAACAAGAACTATGATGCAAACTACAATGCAATGACAAGTTTATACTAGAATTTCTTAAATGACAAATGCGGTTTACAAAAAATTAACTAAGTTATATTAATCATGATGAAATAACTAAGTAAAATGGATATGTACAGGGGAGAAAATCAGTAAAGCAAGCAATTGAACAACAGGGCACGCGCCAAGTCCCCGGTAACGGCGCCAAAAACTTGGTAGGCCTCTAAAGATGTTTATATTTGAGCCTACGGTAATACCGCAAGTGCACGGCGTCTATTGGAGACGCGGCAAGTACGGGTCGATCCCACAAGGACTTGTGGTGCTCTAAGGTGATCTAAGGCTTTCTTCAACTGAATCCCAGTGACATTGTGACAAACAGGTGGTAAATAAGATGTTTTGCCGATACGGCTGATATTTGTAATGAGATAAACCTAAACTAAGGTATAAACAAAGTGACAAAAAGGTTGCTAAGGTATTCAAATTCACCTCTAACTCCTCTTGTGTGCTCTTGAGTTGAGGCATTCTTGCCCTGTGGTGATAAGGGCGGTGTCAAACCCACCACCTATCTAAGGGGTTTCTCCATGTAAAACTTCAATTACCGGCTAAGGGTACTAACCCGAGCATTAGTTATCTAATCAAGTATAACTAATCAAAGGAATTAGCATTTATATCTAAGGTTGAGCTGCAATACACTCAACACATTTATGACGACTACGGTGTATCCATGGCGTTGGTATACCTTTGTGAAGAAAAAGCATTGGGTATTTGTAATTGAAGACAATTGATAATATTAAGCATCCAAGATCACTCCAACAAAGTTTAAGCACAAATTGGAATCAGGGTTTCATTGAAACCCTAACACTAAATTAAAACATCAAATTAAAATAACAAAGAACAAAATTAAACCTAATTGACACACTGGCTAACCCAGGCGTGTCTTCTACACTCACCCTTCACTGATATTTATACATGCACAGCAAACCCTAAAACTACCAAACCCTAATTCAATTAAAAATAGAAATTAAATCATACCCATACCTCTACTCTCGAACCGCCTCGAATCGTGTTATTCTCTGTCAAATTGGCTCGAGAACGCCATGCATCGACTGAGTTAATGTATGAGAAACCCTAGTCCCCAATTATCTTTAATTTAGCTTCTAGGGTTGATAGAAGCTATAAGAAAGATAACTAGACCTAGAGAGGGAGCTGAGGTGGTTGATGGTGCGGTTATTGAGGTGAAAGAAGATGGGGATGGTGATGATAGAGACGGGGAGACGGAGAGGGAGGTGTGGAGATGCACGGAGCGAGCTCATGCAGTCGGGTGAAGAGGTATAGGGGAGGAGAAGAGAATAGGGTTAGGTTTTACGTGTTAGGGGCTTATATAGGTGGTGTGATGTGAAGCGGGTGCATCAGGATTTGATGTGAAGGTCGGAGCGAGCGTCGGATGTAGCAGGTAAGATCTGAACGGCTCAGGGAAGATTGGAGTGATTTGGTGTGAAACGGGAGCATCGGTCTTTGATGGAATGGAGGCAGCGACCGTTGGATGCGACTGGGAAGATCTGAACGGTCGGGGATGGACGGGCTCGGATCCGGTCGCGGGTCAGGTCTAGCTCAAGCCCATGTCTTGTAGATGAGTTGCTACTTGTTGGGTTGCAACTGTTGCGCGCGGCCGGCTTTCTGCTCCTTAGATGCTCGACTCCAATTCTTCGCTCTTTTGCTCCTCAGTTTCTCCGATCTTTATTTATTACCTAAAAACACAAAATTAATTAATATAAATATTTATTCTTGAAAACAAGGAAAACACAGAATCTGGGATAATATCTGATTTCTAAGCGCAAAAGATGAGTAAAATGCCAATAAAAAGGTGTATAAATATGCACTATTTGGCACTCATCGGTTGGATGAATTGTTTTTCTTACAACATCTGATATACTGACGGGACATATGCCTCTTCATTCATTTTCTTTCAAATAGAATTCTCAAAGCATTTGTTGGTTATTTTCAGAGAACAAATGTAACGCACGTTAAATGTTTGTAGAAACGCCTAACAGAATTTCATCACAAAATTTGATCTTCACCGTTTTGTGATAGCGTGGATAACGTTGAGGCTAAGATTAAGGTAAAATTCTTCTTTTTTTTTGTTTTTTTATTTCTTTTCTGTTTTGATTTATGATTTTCAGTTGCAGAGGTTGATTTGGTGATTTTCGTTCTTTGATGCTAATACCTAGGCTGTGAGTAACCCTGATCCATTCCTTTCAAGAAATAATCAGTTAATGGGCTATTAGTGAAGCTTGGTTTTTTGGTCGGTGTTAAAATGTACTTCCTTTTGAAATGTGTAGGCTATTAGTTAAGCTTTGAGAAGAGGGAACATGGTCAAATTTGTGCAACAAAAATTTCTTAAAGTTATCAAATTAGAAGGCATTGGATTTGAGCTACAACATCAAATTCAGTATATGTAGCCTTGAATTTTATTCCTTGCTCGCACCAATTAATATACTTGAAACGAAGGAACTTTTAATCCAAAATTCCATAAGAGGTACTCCTTCAAGATTTCATGCTACTGATTATGTTGTCACTTACTGTATAGTTTTAGTCCAAAATTCTTTACTCCAGCAGTATCATGATGTTCTTTATTATATATTACCACTATGGCAACAGCTAACCCAAGCAGTAATAAGCTTGCACTTCTTTTCCTGCATCTGATAGAGAATATTCTTATCCCTCACCAAAAATTAGGTAACCGGTGTATATGTACTACTAATACATGAATTTTAGCTTTAATGCGTTAGGTTGCTCTTATTGGTATGTATAGTTGATGCAGTGTGAATGTATACTTCATTAATTGTGAATGGAATAAAAACTTAAACAATGAAATAATCCATAAGAGTATTTGTACATTTTTTTTCTTCAATTCTTTCTTTCAGGTTTGGATCAGCATTTTTTGTAGATCATCCCCGACAATATTTTCGTAGATCTCTGTGAGTAACTAGCTAATTATTATGGTTTTCCAGTTGGTACTTCATTTGGTTAAATTGCATAGAATATCTTCAATAAGAGATTTGAACTCTATATCCCAGTTTGTTAAGTTTTTTTCTTTTTTTTTTGTGCGTGAGCAGTGAGTTGTTTGACAAAATTCCTAAATTGTTTTTGTTTTTGTTTTTGTTTTTGTTGTTTGGTTACTTGCTGCTTAACAGGGTGATAGCTGCAGCTACTAGGCCACCAAGTACTTGCTACAATAACAGTAGAACCTACTTGGTAAATTTTCCATTTATTTTTGAAACTAAGAAAAGCCATACATTACTTCTAGAACTCCAAAAGTTTAGTTAAACTTTTTATTGAAATTAATAGTTTCAATTAATATGATTAATCTTAATTTTTCTCTGTTATAGAACATGATATGATTTCGTGTCGAAACATATTCCGAGTGACTGCCATTAAAATTTCATCAGTTATGGGGTTTTGTGTACGAAATGGGTTCGAGAATAACTATAATGTTCATTCTATGGATTCTCTCGCCAATGTAAGTTTATTAAGGTTATCCAGTCGAGGAATAGGTAAAAGGTGTAGTTTTTAAGTGTTAATTGGAAATTTTTTAATTTGGTGTTTTTTCTAATATTTTCTTTTGGATATACAGGGATTGATTGAGATGGCTTCTATCAGAACGTTTTATTTTTGAAGAACCAATTGTATAAGGAGGAGACATTCCATTGATGGTTTTAAAGATTTCTTAGACCAGGCTAACTGTCCATGAAGATATGGCGGCTATTATCGAGGTCTATAGTTTTCACTTTAGGTTTCTGTCTTGACACTATCATCCAAGCCAGGTAAGAAATATTTAAAATTCATATTCACAACTTGACATTTTAGTTAGTAGTGGCGATCACCGCATTGTATCTCATGTTTGATAATGATACCAATGTCATTTTTCAGATGTGTCAGTTTGCATTTTCAGATTATTGTATAATTGACGAAGGTTGATCACTAACACAAGCAAGCTACACAACTGCACGGCTTGGAACATTTAGGTAAGATTATATTTCTACATAAATGCTAATAACAGTATCGTTTTGGAGATATTTATCACAATGTTGCATAAATTGCCATATTCATTAATTAATAGGATATGGAGATGCAAATCTATCATTGATAACGGCGGGGAGCTACTGCGTCTCTATTATAAGAATCTTGCTTTTCTTTAGAGTTGCAGAAACGGCGCATGCAGGTTGGTTTTCCAGTTGATTTAGCTCTTAACCGTATGCTAGCTGATGCCACTTTACCTGTTGTACACCAATGACATCCCAAAATGCTTTCTAGCTATTATATTGTACTGTTTCAGGTGAAGAAGTTTTCACACTTTAAAATGATACAAGTCCAGCAATTCCAAGAGTTACGATGTTAAAATAAGCATTTCCGCGTCATATGAAGCATGGTTGGAGTTTCGTAAGGATAACCTTGCGTCTTATTTACAGTCACTTAATATTCACTTTTCTTTATTCTTAACTTCACGTCAAAGAAATCATAAACTACTCCTGTAGTTTTAACCTCGAAATCGCATCGAGTGCAATATAAATGAGAGAAGTTGGGCCGTGGTGTATAGTCCTGTTTGCCGCAGATCCAACAGTATTCTTACAAGGGAGTTGATAGGTTTCTCACTCAAGTTAGTGTTAAAAATAATGCTCAAATGGATGTTGCATCTGTGACGGAGTTTGCGAGATCAATCATTGCTTAGAAGGGTTATTTGGGGGGGCAAGGCTTTCAACAAAGATTCAATTACAATGGATTTTATGTATTTCACCGTGGGACACTTTGTCTCATTGAGCTTTGTTAAGATTTTCAAGTTTCATTATTAGTTCTTATTTCCTTCTTCTCCGCGGAGTCTTTGTACGCCACTATGTCTTTTGTAAACTCTTTTTTTTATCCTTAATGTAAAATTAAATCGAAGAAAAATTTGTGTTATTTACCTCATTGGGTTTGAATGTGCCAACGAAATAAGGACTACAAAAGTGGGCATTCGCCTCACCGATTACTCGGCTGATGCGGATCTCCTCTTGGTATCGGGTTCTGATGTGTCATTATTCTAGGTACCAGCTCAGTGCTCAGTTGAGTCAATTCAATTTCGCCGAGCTCCCGCTGCGAAGCACGGGTTACTATCTAGTCAAAAATTATTTGTAGGTCTCACGATGATGCAGCGGAAACTTTTATGTTGGTTGATGGGAAGTTTGACATGGAACATACTAATGAACTACTAGACTTATAGGACCACATCAAATCACATGACAAAGTGGAGAATTCATGTTTATCGAAAAACTTGGTGAGGTTTGTGAGAAATGAAAACAACAAGAGTCAGGATAGTCAAATGAGGTGCGTCCCTTCTTTTTCTTCCTCTCGTCGATCGATTTCGTATCAATCTTATGTTTCCGCAGCTGCTACTGCCATAAGCATGTCTTCTCTTTTTGTGGTTGTATGTGTAAAATTAAACCTTCGGTAAAACAGCATTACAAGAATCAGCCATTTGCCACCAAAATGTGAAGAAAACAATCCATTCTTCGCTGAATTTGCAAAAACATATCCATTTAGGACGGTTATGTTAAATTGTTTTACTGGCTTCAAAAATGTGTAAATCATAAAGGCTTCAGAAATGCGTAAATTATAAAACTGATTGTCTTTTCGTTCCATCACCTATTACATGAGATTTTATAATTATATTAGCACAATAACACATTTGCACTTGCTGCCAATACCCAAAGCAACCAATTAGGGTGATCCCTATTGAAAGTGACATGAAAAAAAAAAAAGCATTTCAAGGCCATCCTCCTAGCGTTTTTGCTTTTTCTTTACTAAATTCACCCCAGAATCAACTTTCCCCATAGTAAAAGCGGCTTTCCCCCTAATAATTATCTTGTTTTTTTAGCGGACATCCTTAAATAAATCTGGTTGTTGTTGGTAAGTAGGTGGATAGATATCCAAATGAGTTCTCTTTCCATGGTGTGTTGTGATCGTGTAATGTCAAACCTTATAGGTAATACCAATTAATGGTGCACAGTGCACGGCAGCGACGGACGGAGGGGGTGGCAGGAGACTAGGATGTGTTGCAGGCCACCCAAAACCCATCAAAACTGATTTTGGCCATTTGAAAGAAGTGAAAACTATTGTCATGTCCAATTTTCCGGTTTTTTACATATGCGGAAAACTTCATATACGCACTTTTTGACCATTTGAAATGCCCATAAAAAGTTGGACCCTGAAAAAATAAGGATAGTCCGGGTATTAAATTGAATTATCCCAATGTAATAATTGTT